>CAWUFW010008149.1:600000-922700 GCA_963921515.1 Calotriton arnoldi
CTAAAAACAAAAAAAATGATCTGACCTTGTGTAATGTAACTGGTGCTCACGTAAAGTAGCACTCCAATGCCCTTGGGCTGAGTTTGTGCTGTATGGAACTCCCAAAAACAAAAGGCACAGAGCCTGTTTCAAGACTGGAGTGATTATCAGGCTTTGGTGGGAGAGGGGTGAAAGAGACAGAGGAGATATCCTTCTACTCAGGGCTGCTGCTATCTATCACTAGTGCAACAGGTGTAGTTGCATTGGGGCCAGGTGTGCAAGTGAAACACATCACACTGATCAGAGCAAAATTGGTTGCTCAATTTCTGTTTTTGTTTGATGAATTTGCTCTTCTGTAGGTTTCATATTTATTGTGGATTATGAGCTACTGAAAAGGTATCCATGAAATGATCTCATAAGCCCCGACCCCCTGCGCTTAGCCCTGCCCTTCCCTTCTAGTCCTTGCCATAGAGTTTTGAAGGGGGCCCCAACTTAAAAATATTTTGCTTTGGGGGCCTCAGAGAAAAAAACTTTGAAGACCTCTGATCTAAAGTATACCAAAAATGTCAACAACAACACCAAGAATCTAAAAAATATCCAAGATTTTTGGTACGCTCAAGCTGATATTTCACTATCTCTTGATCAAAGGGGAAATAGAATGCTTTGCAATATCTCTGGTTAGCTGCCAGTATTTCTGTACCAAACAAATCTGTTTTGTTTATGTAATTATTTATGAGCTGAACTTAAATTATTTAAAGTTAAATTACTTGAGAAATTGACATGCTGGCATTTTAAAAATGAAATTATTACTTTAAAACATTTATCATATGACTATGCAGCTATTTTTGTTTTCTTGGTTATGGCACAGGAAGCAATCAATAAATGTAAGTAATTGGATTATTAGTTGAGAGGGACCGAAGCCTCACTCAAATAATAAACATGATCCATGTCAAGGTGAACAACAAAAGTCACTAAATTAACCTGTGCTTAACCCTCTGGTAGCTTGGCACAAATCAGTCAGGTTTAACTTAGAAGCAATGTATAAAGTAATTAAGCAGCACACAAACTGCAATAAAGTGAAAACACAGTATAAGAAAATACAATAAGTTAAACCAGAGATATGACTTTTTCAATTTTTAGATGAAAATAGCGCTCAGAAGCACAAGACACCACTTCTGGTTTTCTGGTTGCGTTAGACCATGGGAAATTCACTGGTTCATGCCGACCCCGATAGAGCGTGGGTTGGATACAGTGACCAGGCTAGTCCCGCAGAAGAGTTACATTCACAAGGTCCGCACGAAGAGTTCTGTTCACATTGGCAGGGGCTGCCGGTCCGAAGAGCAGGTCGAGCGTCGCTGTAGTGCGAAGAGCCGGTCATCACGGGAGCTTCATGTCGATTGATTGTCATGGACGGTTACTGTCAGTGTGAAGGGTAAGGCCCACTGGAGCTTCACATTGGCGGTCGTCATGGGTGGTCGACTCTCAGCATGAAGTGGCCACTTCACGATCGTGAGGAGACAAAAACTTCTATAACTTCACCTTTTCTTCAAGAGGCATTCCCATTGATGCTAGCCATTGGTCCAGGACCTGGTGGGCAACTCTTGGGGATTTGGACTCTTTCCAACAGAGGGTAGCAGCAGGTCTCAGGCAGGTCCCGACAGGTCCAGTTGGTGATGGTCAGCTGAGAAGTTGCAGGGCAGACCTCTGGAAGCTTGTTTTGTCCCTGTAGCTCAAACAGTAGGTCAGCCAGAGCCACTCTGGGTAGCTTGTGTTCAAGGAAAGCAGGCCCAATCCTTCTTCAGGCAGCAGGGCAGTCCCTCTTCCTCAGTCAACACAGCAGTCCTTCTTCTGAATGTTCCACATGTCCAGGATTGTTCTGATGAGAGTTTCTGAAGGTCCCATTTTTATAACTGGTGCCACCCTTTGTGTGGGTGAACTCCCTGGCCTACCCCCAAAACTGGTTCGGGTCACTTCTTCTTCTTCCCCTGGGTTTGGCTCCAAACTGTCTAGGGTTACAAAGGCAAAGGCAGACCTGGTGTCAGGTTCCTTTCTGTGTGCTGTAGTAGGCAGAGCTCTTTGAAATGTACTCAGGGCAGGGCACAACTCCCCCTCAGCCATCCTGTTAGGAAGACGCTCTCACCTCACAACTAAACCTCTAGTGGGCATATCTCATGGTCTGGAAGCAATACACAACCCAAATCAGCAGAGCCATTCAGTTATGTGACCCTGGACACAGGCTGAAAGACACATTTGGTTTGGGCAGGAAAATGCTAACTTTCTAAAAGTTGCATTTTCAAAATTTAAACTAAAAATCCAACTTTACCATCAAAGAAGACTTTAAATTACAAGTCATTCGAGTGTAAACATCATATCTCTTATTAAGTGTAACTAAGCAACCAAGTGTTAATCTATGGGAGAGCTAACCTTACATCAGTGAAAAAAGACTTTAGAAGTTTTTCACTCATAGGACATGTGAAACTTAAACGCACATGTCTTCCTTTTCTAATACCATGACCCTGCCCTATGAGCCCAGAGAGCCTACCTTAGGGGTGACTTATAAAAAGGAAGGTTTAGACCTGGCAAAAGGTTTATTTAGAGTCAGGAGTTACAAAGGGAACGCAGGTGAGAGGGAGAGGTTTACCTTTTTGTGCAAGGAGAGAGTACGTTTTGAAGGAGCACAGGCTGTTAAAATGATTAAGGTGAGAGAAAGTTGGTGCCGTTTCGCACAGGGATTGTAAAATCAAAATAACTGGCAAGCATATACGAAGTGGTTTACTTTCGTTTGGTAAAGTTATATGCCGGGAAGATCAGAGATGCGGGGAGAGGCTTGCTTGGGCACTTTATGTTTAGCGTGCAGTCACGTTTTAGAGGGAAAACGTCAAAGTAAGGTAGTTGTTAAAAATGAAGTATGTACTTTTTGATGCAGTGTCATTTCTTGAAAATACCATGTTCTGAATATATTATCTAACGTCGTTGTTTCTTAATTTGTAGTGTACCCTGACGAAGGGCAATATTAAGCCCGAAATGCATTGGGAATTATACTTACCATTGAGGACTATGTGTATACATTCTTACTGGAGAAAAAGGCCTGGATTGGCATATCTGCAGTTTTAGATACAAAATATACAGCATCTCTCATGTGACAAGATAAAACAGAAGAATCAGTGTAAAAAATTGTGGAATACCAGGAATAAAATTAATTGAAAGTGGACAAATGTGTTGAAAATCTGTTATGATGCGCTGTGCGCCCGGTACAGGAGTGTCACTCCGCTCCAGCTTTTGACGAAGTTTCTATATACGTGGTGGTTGGGCAGACCACGTTCAACCGGGCTGCACGCATAAAGACTAAATTGATTAACTCATATCGTGAAGTGTTGAAGACAGGTGTGCACTTGGACACCCCCTTCTTTGGATATGTAGTACTTGCCTGCCCTTCTGGACAAGTTGCACCCACGGAGTACTATAAACTCAAAACAAAACAAAAATGAATTTGGTCACATGATAGATAATTAATCCTTGGAATGGAAGTTTGCGATCTACTTTGAACTAGGACACTCGAGGGACGGTCTTTCTGATTCAACATATGGAAATTCATTGAAAGTTTAAATCTATGAATTTTATGTTTTAAATTGTATCTTTTAATCACAGTTTGGATAAAAAACAATTGCATTTCATTTGTATAACTAACTTGTTACATTTTGGTATTGACGTGGTATATGACATCAGTGGGTGGGCGGGGTAATTACGTGAGTTGCTCAGGGAGATTCCAGCTGAGAAGTAGTAGATGACGGTAAAAAAATGGTGATTGGGGAATCTGCGGGATTCAGGGGTCTGTCGTAATGGTTTATTGATGTAGTAGGTAACATCATGGTGGAGGTTGATATCATCGGCCGACTTGAAGGGGTGTTTCGATGTGAAGGTTAAAAACGTGTGGGTGAAATTGGGTGAATTACTGCTGTGTGTATGGAAGTAGGATTATAATTATAGGATTACTACAGGTGAGGAACAAGGGATTTTGGGAGTTGTAGTGATGAGGACGTAGGAGGTTCACACAATTGGTTAGATCTAAGGGGCGGAGTCAGGAGGTACAAAGGGAACGCAGGTGAGAGGGAGAGGTTTACCTTTTTGTGCAAGGAGAGAGTACGTTTTGAAGGAGCACAGGCTGTTAAAATGATTAAGGTGAGAGAAAGTTGGTGCCGTTTTGCACAGGGATTGTAAAATCAAAATAACTGGCAAGCATATACGAAGTGGTTTACTTTCGTTTGGTAAAGTTATATGCCGGGAAGATCAGAGATGCGGGGAGAGGCTTGCTTGGGCACTTTATGTTTAGCGTGCAGTCACGTTTTAGAGGGAAAACGTCAAAGTAAGGTAGTTGTTAAAAATGAAGTATGTACTTTTTGATGCAGTGTCATTTCTTGAAAATACCATGTTCTGAATATATTATCTAACGTCGTTGTTTCTTAATTTGTAGTGTACCCCTGACGAAGGGCAATATTAAGCCCGAAATGCATTTGGAATTTTACTTACCATTGAGGACTATGTGTATACATTCTTACTGGAGAAAAAGGCCTGGATTGGCATATCTGCAGTTTTAGATACAAAATATACAGCATCTCTCATGTGACAAGATAAAACAGAAGAATCAGTGTAAAAAATTGTGGAATACCAGGAATAAAATTAATTGAAAGTGGACAAATGTGTTGAAAATCTGTTATGATGCGCTGTGCGCCCGGTACAGGAGTGTCACTCCGCTCCAGCTTTTGACGAAGTTTCTATATACGTGGTGGTTGGGCAGACCACGTTCAACCGGGCTGCACGCATAAAGACTAAATTGATTAACTCAAATTGTGAAGTGTTGAAGACAGGTGTGCACTTGGACACCCCCTTCTTTGGATATGTAGTACTTGCCTGCCCTTCTGGACAAGTTGCACCCACGGAGTACTATAAACTCAAAACAAAACAAAAATGAATTTGGTCACATGATAGATAAATTAATCCTTGGAATGGAAGTTTGCGATCTACTTTGAACTAGGACACTCGAGGGACGGTCTTTCTGATTCAGCATATGGAAATTCATTGAAAGTTTAAATCTATGAATTTTATGTTTTAAATTGTATCTTTTAATCACAGTTTGGATAAAAAACAATTGCATTTCATTTGTATAACTAACTTGTTACATTTTGGTATTGACGTGGTATATGACATCAGTGGGTGGGCGGGGTAATTACGTGAGTTGCTCAGGGAGATTCCAGCTGAGAAGTAGTAGATGACGGTAAAAAAATGGTGATTGGGGAAACTGCGGGATTCAGGGGTCTGTCGTAATGGTTTATTGATGTAGTAGGTAACATCATGGTGGAGGTTGATATCATCGGCCGACTTGAAGGGGTGTTTCGATGTGAAGGTTAAAACGTGTGGGTGAAATTGGGTGAATTACTGCTGTGTGTATGGAAGTAGGATTATAATTATAGGATTACTACAGGTGAGGAACAAGGGATTTTGGGAGTTGTAGTGATGAGGACGTAGGAGGTTCTCACAATTGGTTAGATCTAAGGGGCGGAGTCAGGAGTTACAAAGGGAACGCAGGTGAGAGGGAGAGGTTTACCTTTTGTGCAAGGAGAGAGTACGTTTTGAAGGAGCACAGGCTGTTAAAATGATTAAGGTGAGAGAAAGTTGGTGCCGTTTCGCACAGGGATTGTAAAATCAAAATAACTGGCAAGCATATACGAAGTGGTTTACTTTCGTTTGGTAAAGTTATATGCCGGGAAGATCAGAGATGCGGGGAGAGGCTTGCTTGGGCACTTTATGTTTAGCGTGCAGTCACGTTTTAGAGGGAAAACGTCAAAGTAAGGTAGTTGTTAAAAATGAAGTATGTACTTTTTGATGCAGTGTCATTTCTTGAATATACCATGTTATGAATATATTATCTAACGTCGTTGTTTCTTAATTTGTAGTGTACCCCTGATGAAGGGCAATATTAAGCCCGAAATGCATTGGGAATTATACTTACCATTGAGGACTATGTGTATACATTCTTACTGGAGAAAAAGGCCTGGATTGGCATATCTGCAGTTTTAGATACAAAATATACAGCATCTCTCATGTGACAAGATAAAACAGAAGTATCAGTGTAAAAAATTGTGGAATACCAGGAATAAAATTAATTGAAAGTGGACAAATGTGTTGAAAATCTGTTATGATGCGCTGTGCGCCCGGTACAGGAGTGTCACTCCGCTCCAGCTTTTGAAAAAGGTTTATTTTGCCAGGTCGAAATGGCCGTTTAGAACTACACTGCAGGCTGCAGTGGCAGGTCTGAGACATGTTTTAAAAGGCTACTTTGGTGGGAGACGCTATTCATGCTGCAGCACACGAATAGCATTTAATTTACAGGCCTGTGTACTTGTAGTGCCATGTACTAGAGACTTGCAAGTAAATTATATGTAGCAAACCAGTCAGGTGTAGGCCAATTCTACCATGTTTGCAATGGAGAGCACAAGCACTTTACCACTGGTTAGCAAGTAAAAAGTGCACATATTTGCAAAAGTCAACGAAAACAGGTTCAGCAAAAGGCAAAGGATGTCAAAAATCTGGGGTGACCTTTCAGAAAGGGAGAGGTCCAACACTACAATTCTTAAAATCTCCAAGAATATGTCAGTCAGTTTTATTATTTGTTTATATGATGTTCATTGTCTACTGCTCAAGTCAACTTGTATGCCTTTCTTATCTACTCAGTGGTCAAAATTGATTTCTACCAATATGAAGGATGCCAGAATACTCTCTATTCATACACGTGGGCCTGTATACTATTTACCATAAGAGGTGCTAATTTTTCATTTTGTAAATGTATTAATCCGTATGTAGCCCATGACCTGCTTTAAAACCCTCTTGATACTTATGTTGTTAGTTTTTGTCTGGACAATATGTTAGCTTTATAACTAAATGTAGACTTGTCAAAGGAAACAGTTCATCACATATCCATGGTGTGTTATTATTACAAGCTTCTCTTTTACTTTTCCAGAGAGAATTGATCTCAGAGAATGCCACACACTACATCATTGATAGTAATTCCAACAGTATATAATGCAGTCTATTGAATAGTTCATAGATTCGCCTTTTAATTCCCTTTAGGAGTTGCACAACAATCTCTATGAGGAATTCCAGGATACCTTTTCCCTTTCACTCTCACTTCATGGTTAGGTCCTTTTAGAGGATTCCTATGGGTCCCCAGCACCCTGCATAAGAGATGGGGAAGAAGTCAGCACACCTCTTGCAAGTCTTTCTGTATGTCCGCTGTCTTCCACTCTGCCAAGACTCACCCAAATACTCAAGGTTGCCACTTGCATGAAGATAAAATGACGAAGTACTCAGCATACTCACTGTTAGTCATTCAGTATCTCACAGACTAACAGGACAGACCCCCGCCTCAACTTTTAGCGATTTACGATTTTCTCGCAAAATCCATAATGATGTGTGATACCTACGATTCCCATTACAGGAACCTCTAAAAAAATATTTTTCCAGAGTGTTCACTTTGTGTAATGATGCATGGCTATCGGCTGTCTGCACAAAGCACATAACAATGTGCACGTGTGTGCCTCAGTGGAGTCCGCCATAGAGTATTTTCATTTTTAGGTCGAGCCTCGAGTAGCGCGCAAGCGCTGCTCTGGCAAGACTTTATGTTAGGGGTTTCAGAAAGCTGACCACACGCTCGTGCGTCATGGCCTTTTCCCTGCGGTTACCCGCAAGCAAAAGGCCATGGTGCACGAGCGTGTGGTCACGCCTGCTGCTTGCAAGCGTGCGCACCACTCGCGTGCTTTTTTTTTTCCTTGACGACGCTGCAGCGGCTTGTTTTGCTTTGCTAGTGCCTTCCCTCTCCTCCTCCTCCGCTTGTATTCTGTTGCTCGCCCTCGTCCTCGGTGCCCCCTCCTCTGTGCTCGGGCCTGGCTTCAGAGCCGGTGAAGGATGCTGTGCGTGCGCGGTGCTGCTCGGATCCGGCCTCCCCACGGCTGGAGCTGTGTCACACATCAATCGGGCCCGGCTGGGAGTTTGGGGCGCAGGAATAAACAGCAGGGCAGTGGTTGTTATCGAAATGATTAACTGGATGTGTGTTTGTTTTATGTGCCAGGAATAGGGACGAGGGCTGCGGGAAAATGGACGCCGCGAGGAAGGCAAAGCGGGGCTCGGTGGAGAGGGAGGTGCGGAGCCAGCCTCGCCGTTCTGAAGAGGGGGAGGAGGTCTTAAAGCACATACTTACAAGGCGGGCGGCTGAGAGGCAAGTGGACCAAATTACTGGGGGTGGAGGCGGCGGAAATCCCGCCCCCACTCCAGCTCGCCTCTGCCGACAGACCTAAGAATTGGAGATATGCCCGGAGAGGTGTGAGAGCACGGGTGATGAGGGGGGTGCATACACAGGGCCAAGGGAGAGATAGGACTGCACGGAGAGGGCAAGAGGAGGTTGTGAGTGGAGAGAAGCGGTCACCTTGAGAAAGGCCAGCAGCTCACCATTTTGACAGAGAGGAAATAACAGAAAGAGGGGGATGGATGTAGAGGAGAGAAAGTCATTGACAAAGGGGAAAGAGGGGAAGACAACTGGGAGTGGGGGGCGGTTAAACAAAGAGCGTTGACGCAGATTAACGGACACGGGCGAGGGAAGGGGACCTGGGACCATAGGCAACAGAAAAGAGGGAGATAGAAAATGGCAGATAGAATAAGGGAAAAGAGAGACGATAAGAGAAGATGTCAAAAGGGACAGCACAAGAAGAGAGCTCGTGTAAGACACAGAGGAAAGAGAATTAAAGGAGATAAGGAGAAAATTAAAGTAGGTCATTGAAAGAGGGGAGAGGCAGGGCGACTGGAAAGGGAAATAATAGACCAGAGAGAGAACAGTGGAGAGGATAAGAGGCAGCTGAGCAAGAAGGAGGTGAGTGAAGAGAGAAGATAAGCAATGGGCTGGGACTATGAGAAAGAAAGCCTCTGAGAAGAAAATTAAAATGACACTGAAAATGGGTAAAAATCACAAAAGGAAAAGGTACCCCTAATTACTAACAGGTCCGAGAGGAGGGGGAAACTGCAAAAAATATAAGAAGAAGGACCTCTCAACTGACCTATATTGCTTTTTAATATGGCCTCCTGAGACTCATTAGCAGCAACCACCCCAATATCAGTGTCATACAACAGAATCAATTCAAAAATATATTTTTTTATTTTTTATTTTTTCGTATAAAAATATTTTATGCATTTTTTAATATATTTTATAATTTTACTACTATTCGTTGTTTGTCAAAGAAATTCATCATTGTCTACACATACATCTGACACTTCGGCAAATAAACAAAGAGTTACCAGGATACCAACAAGGCCTCTCACATTTAAGTATACAATGGCCTTACAGTATTTTGAACATTTGGTATCAACACTTGAACAGTAAATTAATACTTGAACAGTGGATTACATTTACATTGCTTCAGATTCTACCAGTGTATTCATCTGTAGCTATGTTGGAAGCAAGGTAACCCACATTACAACTCTAAAATCGAAATACAATTGATAGGTATACCGATAACTCCACACTCAACCATCAACACTTCTCTCTCAACCATCAAACCATCTCATTCACACTAACACTTATACAAACAAGCATTGGCATAGCCAATAGGTCTCGCTTTGGGACCTTATAAGTGTTTACCCATGCAACAGTTGATGTTGTTGCACCAAGGATATTGCGCTGCATAACTAAATACTTATAAGGTCCCAAAAGCGAGACCTATTGGCTATGCCAATGCTTGTTGCTTCTTGCAGGGGCTGGTCAGCTCCTTTAGTGCCATGGTTGCAGCGATGTCAACGCTTTTCCATATTTGGCTGCCTGCTTGCCAGCGTATGACAGCCTCGGCTCTCCCTGCAGGATTATTTGCAGGCCTGACCAGCAAGCAGTGAACTCCCTCAACTCCTCCACCTTGCTAGTGGGCATATTACGAGGACTCAGGACATTTTTCTTGTTATCTGTGCAGAATATCTTGGTGATTCCCAGGGATATGCTGGGACACATTAAATAAAAATGCACATTTTTTCTTCCTGCTTATGCAGTTTACTGACTTGGGAGCAGTGGTCAAAGTGGATAAACAAGCATTGGCAATGCCAATAGGTCTGGTTTTAAAAGAATGTTGTATAGTAATGTGTAGCATTACAAGTAGATAGCATGGGAGCGGATATGTATTTGTGTGGAAGCAAAAAACTGTAGAATAATACTGGTGTTGATTAAAAGGTAAGGGCACAGTTGCACCATCAAGCCAGACCTCAAAATCCTTATAGGTTAATGACTGCCCTCCTTTCATCTGTGCTGCTGCCAGAGAAAAATGGCATAAATTACCTAGTTATCTAAGGCACTTTTATAGCATTGCATGACATGTGTGTGCCTGTGAAAATTCAGGCTCAGGCAGTTGGATACATAAACAAAATTATGTGGAGGGCAGCACTTCTTTGTCAAAGCACACAACTTCTGCCCAATCAAAACATGTACATCTGGCTCCCAACATGTGGGCGGTGCCAAAGCCCCTCTACTGGTGATTGTCAATAATTGTCTGGTGACAGCTACACTGTCAAGCCAGACCATAAACAAGCACTGGCATAGCCGATAGGTCTTGCCTTTGGGACCTTATAAGTGTTTAGCCAGAGCTATTATATAAGTCTGTAAGCAATTTTGTAGAGCAGGGTGGCTGCTGTGCACCATGTTGAAAATTACAATAAAAAAGTGTTATAAGCATTTTTGCTACCTAATATATATATATATATATATATATATATATATATATATATATATATATATATATATATATATATATATATATATATATATATATATATTTCCCCAAAGTTGTTCTGCAAGCAAGGACGCACTCACAGAAGTTCACTTTCACAAGAATAATTTATTCGGAGGGACCGGCAAACTTGCTTCCTGATCAATAACACCTACGCGCTTCGGAGCCCCCAGCTCCTTCTTCCTGGGTGAATAGCAATTACGCAGGCAAAGTACAAACACTTATAATGTCACATGATGATTGCCCCCTAGTGGGCTGCAGGTGAGTACCTTTCACAATGCATGACGGTGTTTGTAGTTTCTCCTCCGAGAAAATAACCCTTCAATAGGTTGCCTGCTCAGCTGTTTATTTTCATTTTCAAGCCCTCCGGTGGGCCTCAGGTAGCAAATGTCCGGTCAAATCACAAGAACTTCTGTGCCATACGAGGCAAAGGAATTCCTCACCCCTGGCCTCATGCTCCATTTCTCATGCCGGTGCGATCCTCCACGGCCAGAACTTGCCGTGATAACATTTCCCAAAGTTGTTCTGCAAGCAAGGACGCACTCACAGAAGTTCACTTTCACAAGAATAATTTATTCGGAGGGACCGGCAAACTTGCTTCCTGATCAATAACACCTACGCGTTTCGGAGCTCCCAGCTCCTTCTTCCTGGGTGAATAGCAATTACGCAGGCAAAGTACAAACACTTATAATGTCACATGATGATTGCCCCCTAGTGGGCTGCAGGTGAGTACCTTTCACAATGCATGACGGTGTTTGTAGTTTCTCCTCCGAGAAAATAACCCTTCAATAGGTTGCCTGCTCAGCTCTTTATTTTCATTTTCAAGCCCTCCGGTGGGCCTCAGGGAGCAAATGTCCGGTCAAATCACAAGAACTTCTGTGCCATACGAGGCAAAGGAATTCCTCACCCCTGGCCTCATGCTCCATTTCTCATGCCGGTGCGATCCTCCACGGCCAGAACTTGCCGTGATAACATTTCCCAAAGTTGTTCTGCAAGCAAGGACGCACTCACAGAAGTTCACTTTCACAAGAATAATTTATTCGGAGGGACCGGCAAACTTGCTTCCTGATCAATAACACCTACGCGTTTCAGAGCCCCCAGCTCCTTCTTCCTGGGTGAATAGCAATTACGCAGGCAAAGTACAAACACTTATAATGTCACATGATGATTGCCCCCTAGTGGGCTGCAGGTGAGTACCTTTCACAATGCATGACGGTGTTTGTAGTTTCTCCTCTGAAAAAATAACCCTTCAATAGGTTGCCTGCTCAGCTGTTTATTTTCATTTTCAAGCCCTTCGGTGGGCCTCAGGGAGCAAATGTCTGGTCAAATCACAAGAACTTCTGTGCCATACGAGGCAAAGGAATTCCTCACCCCTGGCCTCATGCTCCATTTCTCATGCCGGTGCGATCCTCCACGGCAATCATCATGTGACATTATAAGTGTTTGTACTTTGCCTGCGTAATTGCTATTCACCCAGGAAGAAGGAGCTGGGGGCTCCAAACGCGTAGGTGTTATTGATCAGGAAGCAAGTTTGCCGGTCCCTCCGAATAAATTATTCTTGTGAAAGTGAACTTGTGTGAGTGCGTCCTTGCTTGCAGAACAACTTTGGGGAAATGTTATCACGGCAAGTTCTGGCCGTGGAGGATCGCACCGGCATGAGAAATGGTGCATGAGGCCAGGGGTGAGGAATTCCTTTGCCTCGTATGGCACAGAAGTTCTTGTGATTTGACCGGACATTTGCTCCCTGAGGCCCACCGGAGGGCTTGAAAATGAAAATAAACAGCTGAGCAGGCAACCTATTGAAGGGTTATTTTCTCGGAGGAGAAACTACAAACACCGTCATGCATTGTGAAAGGTACTCACCTGCAGCCCACTAGGGGCAATCATCATGTGACATTATAAGTGTTTGTACTTTGCCTGCGTAATTGCTATTCACCCAGGAAGAAGGAGCTGGGGCTCCGAAACGCGTAGGTGTTATTGATCAGGAAGCAAGTTTGCCGGTCCCTCCGAATAAATTATTCTCGTGAAAGTGAACTTCTGTGAGTGCGTCCTTGCTTGCAGAACAACTTTGGGGAAATATATATATATATATATATATATATATATATATATTATCTACTGGCAGTCGCCAGTAGATAGTTATAGTTAGGACCTATTTTCCATAGGAAATTCACAACATTCTATTTCCAATAACTTTGGCGCCGGTCGACGAATCTTCGCGAAATTTTCAAAACTTATGCCCCGATCCGGTCCGCTCCTATCCTGAAAGTCTCGGGTGATTCGTCAAGTGGGGCCGAGAAAAAGGGGGGTCCCAAAACGTGTTTTCCCCATGCAATTTTCCATAGGAACCTTTAGTCGCAGCTACAGCCCGAACTGCTGAACGGAATTACACCAAATTTGGCAAAAGGTAGCCCTTGGTTCAGAGTCGTGCCTTTTGGTTAAATGGTGTAAATCCGTTCAGTAGTTCCTGAGAAAATCAAAAGTAAAATCACATATATATCTGGGCGGAGCCTAACCACACATGTCATTGTGAGATCTGATTGGCTGTCAGCACTTCATCCTGGAATTGCTGGCAGCCATCTTGGGACCAATATACATGATAGTACCCCATTGAAATGCATTGTAGTGAATCAAAGATTTTGAGGGTTACCAAAAGGAGAACTATAAAGGGTGATAACAGACTTTAGTTACATTAGAATTCATTTGTTTATGGTACCATACTAATTTCAGGAATTGTGGTGTGTTCTAAGGTGATTTTACCCTGTGAAAAACCTTCTGCTGGGATATCATGAATCATGTTTGAGAGAAAACTATTTTCACATGCTTGTCCCATAGAGTTTTGGAAGGTGCTCCAGAAGCTAAAATGAGAGCATATTTTCTGTAAATTCACATTATCTTTCTCAGTCATGTGAGAATGAAGTCTGACATTCTCAGTAAAACATGTACATCCAACAAGGGCAGAGACTGTCAGTTGATTACTTTGTGTTCTACTGCAGCTTCCCAGAGTGTTCTAAAGAACAACTAGAGTGCTAACAGCCTTACTTATGACAAAATTATGGCACACCTGAAGCCATCTTGATTGGAATAAACTGGTAACTCTTAAAACATTTAATTTAAAAGGAACAAAATGAGGGGGTTCATTTTGTCATAGAAATGATGGTTAGTGCTGTAGAAAGAAAAATTAGGACATGTTTCAAGTGTGATCTCAAATATCTTCCTGTTATATTTCAACAGGAGCAGCCTGTCAGTTGATGCCTTTGTGTTCTACTGCAGCTTCCCAGAGTTTTCTAAAGAACAACTAGAGAGCTAACAGTCTTACTTATGACAAAATTATGGCACACCTGAAGCCATCTTGATTGGAATAAACTGGTAACACTTAAAACATTTAATTTAAAAAGGAACAAAATGAGGGGGTTCATTTTGCCATAGAAATGAACAACATTCCCAGCACGACCCCCTACACTACACAAGCACCACTGCACTACCCTAAACCCTAAAACACTACCCCCAGCACGACCCCCTTCACTACCTAAACACAACGGCACTACCCTAAACCCTAAAACACTACCTCCAGCACGACCCCCTACACTACACAAACACCACTGCACTAACATAAACCCTAAAACACTACCCCCAGCATGACCCCCTACACTACCCAAACACCACTGCTCTACCCTAAACCATAAAACACTACCCCCAGCACGACCCCCTACACTACCCAAACACCACTGCCATACCCTAAACCCTAAAACACTACCCCCAGCATGAACCCCTACACTACCCAAACACCACTGCACCACCCTAAACCCTAAAACACTACCCCCAGCACTACACCCTACACTACACAAACACCACTGCACTACCCTAAACACTAAAACACTACCCCAGCACTACCCCTACACTACCCAAACACCACTGCACTAAAATAAACCCTAAAACACTACCCCCAGCACAACGCCCTACACTACACAAACACCACTGCACTACCCTAAACCCTAAAACACTACCCCCAGCACGACTCCCTACACTACCCAAACACCACTGCACTACCCTAAACCCTAAATCTACCCCCAGCACGACCCCTACACTACCCAAACACCACTGCACTACCCTAAACAATAAAACACTACCCCCAGCATGACCCCCTACACTACACAAACACCACTGCACTACCCTAAACCCTAAAACACTACCACCAGCATGACACCCTACACTACTCAAACACCACTGCACTACCCTAAACCCTAAAACACTACCCCAGCACGACCCCCTACACCACCCAAACACCACTGCACTTCCCTAAATCCCAAAACACTACCCCCAGCACGACCCCCTACACTACCCAAACACCACTGCACGACCCTAAACCCTAAAACACGACCCCTACACGACACAAACACCACTGCACTACCCTAAACCCTAAAACACTAGAACCCAGCACGACCCCCTACAGTACACCAACACCACTGCACTACCCTAAACCCTAAAACACTACCCCCTACACTACACAAACACCACTGCACTACCCTAAACCCTAAAACACTACCCCCAGCACGACCCCCTACACTACACAAACACCACTGCACTACCGTAAACCCAAAACACTACCCCAGCACTACCCCTATACTACCCAAACACCACTGCACTACCCTAAACCCTAAAACACTACCCCCAGCATGACCCCCTATACTACACAAACACCACTGCACTACCCTAAACCCTAAAACACTACCCCCAGCACGACCCCCTACACTACCCAAACACCACTGCACTACCCTAAACCCTAAAACACTAACCCCAGCACGAATCCCTACACTACACAAACACCACTGGACTACCCTAAACCCTAAAACACTACCCCCAGCACGACTCCCTACACTACCCAAACACCACTGCACTACCCTAAACCCTAAAACACTAACCCCAGCATGACCCCTACACTACCCAAACACCACTGCACTACCCTATACCCTAAAACACAACCCCTACACTACCCAAACACCACTGCACTACCCTAAACCCTAAAACACTACCCCCTACAGTACACAAACACCACTGCACTACCCTAAACCCTAAAACACTACCCCCAGCATGACCCCCTACACTACACAAACACCACTGCACTACCCTAAACCCCCTACACTATACAAACACCACTGCACTACTCTAAACCCTAAAACACTACCCCCAGCACGACCCCCTCACAACACAAACATCACTGCACTACCCTAAACCCTAAATCTACCCCCAGCACGACCCCCTACACTACCCAAACACCACTGCCATACCCTAAACCCTAAAACACTACCCCCAGCATGAACCCCTACACTACCCAAACACCACTGCACTACCCTAAACCCTAAAACACTACCCCCAGCACTAACCCCTACACTACACAAACACCAATGCACTACCCTAAACCCTAAAACACTACCCCAGCACTACCCCCTACACTACCCAAACACCACTGCACTAACATAATCCCTAAACACTACCCCATGCCCAACCCCTACACTACACAAACACCACTGCACTACCCTAAACCCTAAAACACTACCCCCAGCACGACTCCCTACACTACCCAAACACCACTGCACTACCCTAAACCCTAAATCTACCCCCAGCACGACCCCCTACACTACCCAAACACCACTGCACTACCCTAAACCATAAAACACTACCCCCAGCATGACCCCCTACACTACATAAACACCACTGCACTACCCTAAACCCTAAAACACTACAACCAGCAAGACCCCCTACACTACTCAAACACCACTGCACTACCCTAAACCCTAAAACACTACCCCAGCACGACCCCTACACTACCCATACACCACTGCACTACCCTAAACCCTAAAACACTACCCCCAGCATGACCCCCTACACTACTGCACTACCCTAAACCCTAAAACACTACCCCCAGCATGACCCCCTACTCTACCCAAACACCACTGCACTACCCTAAACCCTAAAACACTACCCCCAGCACGACCCCCTACACCACCCAAACACCACTGCACTACCCTAAACCCTAGAAAAGAAACCCCCACCCCATGCCCAATCCCCCTTACCTCTCACTCCTCGTGGTTCCTCTCTCCTCGTGGTTCCTGCTTCACGTCGTCTCTGAGGGGTGGTGCACGTCGTTGTGAGGAAACGGAACAGCCTCTGTTTCCTTACAACGACGTGGATCATCTACATGTTTTAGAACGCATGGTCATTTACCATACATACCTTTACAACAAAATTCGTTGTAAAGGCATGCGTGGTAAATGACCATGCGTTCTAAAAAATGCGTAGTAATGACTTCGCGATGTACAACGCATGCGTGGTAATGCATGCGTTGTAATGGTATCGCGAAGTAAAAAGTCATTGTAACGGCTGCTTACCGATCGAAGCTGGCCCCTGTTCTTCAGTGAGACGTTTATTTGATTAATTAGGAGGAAGGAATGTGGTTTTTTTACCGAAAAGTGCATTCCCGGCTGTTGTATTGTGAAAGTGTCTGCGTGGCCTGGTTTCACTTCCGGTGAGAGAGTGAAAGAGTCTGTTTGGATCTAAAGGAGTTCTGTTGTTGGACGGGGCCGGCGCGAAACGTCATCAGAAAACATAGCTAATGGAAAGCGTCCTCCCTGAAGTGTGGAGCAGTGCCATGAGAGGTCAACGAGTGTGTGTCCCACTGCAGTATGACCGCACCGCGTGACCCATGTGCCGCCTCCAGGGTACGGGAGGCAGAAGCAGCATCGCAGGTCCTCTTGAAGACCGTTGTAGCACTAATTCTACATTTTGGTACTTGGGCATTTTAACTTCGTTGTTCCTGCCAGATACAAAGAGAAGATCCTGTGTTATTCAGTGCCCTCGTTACCTTTTTTGTGGGTTGTGGTGCTTGTCACTCGCTGCCCCGCCGGTGCACACGACTGGGCACCCCACCTCGTGTGCCATCTGCAGGGCCTCTGCCCTCTGATCACTGGTTTTGGTTTCTGAAGTGGCAACATAAACAGTTGCTCCCAAAGGACTAGCCTGAACACTTAGGTGAATATCCCCTGCACCAGCATTCCATGGAAATTCTTTCCTAGCTCTCCCACGTCAACGAGGACGTCATAATAGCACGGCTCCGCTCACGACACCGTATGACGTCATCGGAGCCATAAGAGGACCTCGTCGGCGTGCTGACTTCAGTTCCACCCATTTTTTCCGAGCCACCGAGGCAAACAGGCGGACCGAGACATTTTCACATGTATACATAGTATAATAAATATATATGTATTCACTGAAAAAACCATAGGTTTCAGGCACGTTATAGTTAGAAATTACCATTTAAAAACCTTAGAAATTCACTGAAAAAACCATAGGTTTCAGGCACGTTATAGTTAGAAATTAGCATTTAAAAAACCTTAGAAATTCACTGCAAAACCATAGGTTTCAGGGGCGTTATAGTTAGTTGGACATTTCACTCGTACAAAACCATAGAAATTCCCCGTTATAGTTAGTTCAGCTAACTATAACTCGCGCGCCCGCAATGCACTGCTGATGACGTCACATATTACATCACTCATGACATGGTCAGTGACATCACTCATGACATCACTGATGACATCTCAAATGACATCACTGATGACATCACTGATGACATCATCCTTGTGATAGAGTGGCAGACCTCCTCTCACCCTAATATAACCTTTGATACACACACTCAAAAATACAAACTGACATTTTCAAAACAATGGACATACCAATACCAGTTACAACACACCTATTCAGTAATTCCAAGATCTACACACACATCCACTCATTCACCAACAGTCCCTATACAGTCACTCATACATGTACTCACTCATCATATGTACTCATACACCTATACATCCTGTTACACACCGCCACTCATCCTTAGAGTTACTCACACACATAGTCACACATGCAAACAAAGTATCAAACATCCATTTACTTGCATATACAGTTATACACACACTACCACACTTACTTCTACAGAAACTTACACATACTTACTCTCTTAAACAATCACTTATAGAAACGCCTACTTATTTGTACAGGAACTCTTCCAATCTCTCACTCTCACATATACTCACTTATATACACCAATACTCACATATACTAGTTTAAAACATATGTGGTTACTCATAAAGACACTATTGAGACAGTCATTCACACACTAACACACCCATACACACACTCATCCACCTATACAGTCCTGCACACATGCTGTCTTCAACACATACAAACAGTGAGTCACTCATTCATGCATCTATGCACTAAGTAATACCCCCCACCGAACCATACAGACACTCAGACACTCATACTGATACTCAAAAACCAACTAATAACCCATATAGACACTCATGTAGCTACTCACCAACCCATGCAGCCACTTATACACAAAGTGAGAGACTGATACAGATATTTTCATATTTAAACATTACTCACTAACCCATGTATTCACTAAGATACACTTAATCAGTCAGTTATACGATCAATTTTACAAAAAAAATCATCCATTTAGACACTTATATACCCATTTATTCTTCCATCGACCTTGAGATATACATATATAAAACATATTTAATTTTCAGAAAAACACACATTCACTGGATGATGTCATCAGTGATGTCATCAGTGATGTCATCAGTGATGTCATTTGAGATTGTCATCAGTGATGTCATGAGTAATGTCACTGACCATATCATGAGTGATGTAATATGTGACGTCATCAGCAGTGCATTGCGGATACACGAAGTTATAGTTAGCTGAACTAACTATAACGGGGAATTTCTATGGTTTTGTAAGAGTGAAATGTCCAACTAACTATAACGCCCCTGAAACCTATGGTTTTTTCAGTGAATTTCTAAGGTTTTTTAAATGCTAATTTCTAACTATAACGTGCCTGAAACCTATGGCTTTTTCAGTGAATATATATATATATATATATATATATATATATATATCAGCACCAAAGTCCCGTAGTGTCGGCACCCAGCAAGGAACACACGGGCACAAACCACAGCAGCAGATGTCATCAGAAGTTTATTTCATGCCGAAGATGGTCCACATTACGCGTTTCGGCCGCCGACCTGCGGCCTTTATCACATAATGGCGCTACGTGCAAGTAGCAACTTTAATAGGCAGGTAAGTGACGTGGGTTGTAAAAGTGTAGTAAAACGTACAAGTGAGAGTGCCTTACGGTAGTACATAGTATACATACATAATGACAGTGCAAAAAAATGCTTTACTGCTGTTTGTGAAAGCTGAGAGGCAGGTAATGGCGCGAACTGGTTTACTGTGATGCCCAATAGACATAGTAGAGGTATGTCAGTAAAAGGATATGGAATAAAGGGAGCACAAACAATGATTCAAACAGACTGCTATGGGAAAAAATGGTGTTTGAGTAGTGTAGGGGGTCTTGCTGGTTGTAGTGTTTTAGGGTTTAGGGTAGTGCAGTGGTGTTTGTGTAGTGTAGGGGGTCATGCTGGGGGTAGTGTTTTATGGTATAGTTGTTTAACTGAAGCAGAAAGGGAATCAAAGTGGGAGCCGAAAATTAGCCATATGAAAAAGGAACAGTACTATAAAGGGAATTGAACAAAAGACCGATGCTCACTGCAAAATACAGCATGTCACAGGGTATTCCCAAAAGTAAGTGCCCAAATGACCGCATGGAGCGAGGTCATGACAAGAATATACTGGGCGGGCAAAGGGTTCTGTATACAAATCTATAATAGATAAGATCAGTGTCTACTCCTATGTCAAAAATAATATTGCAGGTAATCAATCCTTGGTAGGGCATCAACAGTACAATTATGAAAATCAAATAAGGACTACTCTGTGGCAAGAGCATAGTTACGTCACCTAGAATACACACATAGATAAACCAAAAAATCAAGGAGTATATTGTGTGTGTAGCCAATAATGCCTCAAGAGTTACCGCAAGGAGAGTGGTAAGTACAATGGTGGAAAATAGTGCAACACAGTAAATTGTGACAGTAGTGTAAGATGCGCAGTAAAAATAAAGTCTTATTTACATCTATAAATTGTTCAAATAAAAAAAAAAAAATAGAACTCTACTCAGACAACCAGCCGGAATTCTAAGTCAACAATGATATGTAGTTGATGACAAGACACCTCACTGAAAACACAATGGCCGCATAGTGCGCATAACATTACGTCAATAGTGGAGAGAACAGTACAGACACAATTGCGAAATACTGCTGGAGGTGAATCAGAGCAAGAGGGTGGCAGTCAGTAGAGCTGGAACTGAAATGCAATTAATGAAACAGAAGGTCTCGGTAAAATACAGCAAAATGAGACATAGAGAGGGAAAGTGTTCAAGTGAGAACAAGAATACAGGAGAGCCGCTAGGAGCATCAGAAGGCAAAATAAAGTGAGGTGAAATAAAGAGATCTAGTATTGACAGAAGGTAACCCAAACTGCAAGAGGAATCTCAGAGAAAATTGTAAAGATCTTCACTACTATTGAGTCCATAAGGGGCCTTAGTGTCCAGCTCTAGGATATAACGGCTTTCAAGTTGTCTCAGTTTATTTTCGCGGTTGCCACCACGTCTTAGTGTAGGTACACTATCGATCACAAAGTACTGAAGGTGATCAAGATTGTTGTCATGCTGTACTTTGAAATGCCTAGCCACTGGGTAGCTGGGGTCGTTGTTGACAATTGCCCTGAGATGTTGTAAAATCCTAACATGGACTTGGAGTTTAGTGCTGCCAACATACATCAAATTGCAGCTGCATCGGAGGATCTACACTGCGAAGTCAGTTCTACAGGTGTATTTGTGTTGTAGGATGATAGGTTTATTACAAAATTTTGCAGTAACCTGAGTGATGTTGACACCAAATCTGCAGGCTCTGCATGAGTTGCACTTATAAAACCCCTTAACATCCGAAAGCCAGTTAGATTTAATACCGACCTCGGGGCTGCTCCTGACTAGAGCATCTCTCATTGAGAAAGCTCTACGGTAGGTGACAGTAGGTCTGTCGGCAATGATGGGGCCTAAAACTGGATCAGTCTGGACAATGCACCAGTGACGGTTGATAATGGCCTTGATGGCTCGCTCTTCTCTGCTGTAAGTGATGATCAGTCTGGTATCAGCAGTACCCGTGCCCTTTTCGGTGGTAAGATTGTCACTGCAGCTAAATTCAATAGGAGGCTTAGGTGCCAGAAGTGTGTTTCTAGGTAAAGAGTTAGCCCTAGATCTAGCTTTGTGGAGTGATGCTGAGTTATATCCACGGGCAAGGAAGCGCATATGTGTCTCCTCCTGACAGATGTTGAGGTCAGATTCTGAGCTACATATTCTCCTCAGTCGCAGCATTTCACCATATGGTATGCTGGCTATAAGATGTTTAGGGTGATAGCTGGTGGCATGCAGTGTAGAGTTGCCTGCGGTAGTTTTGCGGTGGAGTTTAGATAAAACTACACCATTCTCAATGTAAACAGTGACATCTAGGAAATCGATCTCCCTTTCATTGATGTTGGCATTGAACTCAAGGTTAGCGGTGTTACAGTTAATGGATTTGACAAAGTTCTGAGCACTTTCAATCGATCCATCCCATACCACAAAAACATCGTCAATATAGCGTAACCAACTGACAATGTTAGTATCCCAGGCTTCCTTATGATCAATCATGAGTACCTGTTCCTCCCACCAGCCAACGTGCAAGCACGCATAGCTAGGAGAGAAACAGGCACCCATGGCAACTCCGCGCATTTGTTGGTACACAGTTCTGTCAAATAGAAAAAAGTTATTCATAAGACACCATTCGATCATAAACAGTAATAGGGAATTGTGGCAATAATGTGTGATTGGACGACCCTGTAAAAATGTTCACATGCCCTTAGGCCATCACAGTGATTGATACTGGTATATAGGGACGTGATGTCCATAGATATAAGAATGTAGCTTTCTGACCATTGTATGCCCATAATTTTGTTCAAAAAGTCACTGGTATCACGTAAGTATGAAGGCAGAGACACAACAAAATCCTGTAAATAAAAGTCAACATATCTTGACAAATTTTCACAGACACATATATATATATATATACTTACAAACAGTTCCATTTACTGGGGCCCCGACCCTGCAGGGCGGGCTCTCGGGACAGGAATGGAGATCCTGTCAATATGATACCTCACAGAAGAACAGCAACAGAGCCCAACTTCGAATTATGGAAAAGCTGACTTTTATTTGTCGTCTGCGCTGCAGCATACAGCACACTCTTCAAGTCCTTACGCGTTTCATTATATCTCTGCCTTGCTCACAGGTGAGTGTGCTTATTAGCTCCGAGTGGTCATGTGCCCATAGCCCGTTTCTTTGACTGCAGGCCCCAGAATGCACCAGGTGGGTATCCTTACATGTGCACTGGTGTTAATTCCTTTCTGCTTTAATGGCGTTTTTAGTCCCAATGTCATAATTTTATTCGCCTTCCAAATCGGTGCAAACTTAAAATCCTTGCTGCAAAGTGCCTCCAAATGCTGCAACGTTTCTTTTCTGTGCTTGTTCCACGAAGTTGTAAGAGGAAAAACCTTCCTCCTCTCCCTTTCTCCCCCACAGTTCCAAGTAGCCACGGAAATCCTGTTTTTGCTGGAATTGCGGAAAGCGGGTCATCCCCCTCCATCAGATGCTTACAAACAGTTTCATTTACTGGGGGTCCCGACCCTGCAGGGCGGGCTCTCCGGACAGGAATGGAGATCCTGTCAATATGATACCTCACAGAAGAACAGCAACAGAGCCCAACTTCGAATTATGGAAAAGCTGACTTTTATTTGTCGTCTGCGCTGCAGCATACAGCACACTCTTCAAGTCCTTACGCGTTTCAGCATATCTCTGCCTTGTTCACAGGTGAGTGTGCTTATTAGCTCCGAGTGGTCATGTGCCCGTAGCCCGTTTCTTTGACTGCAGGCCCCAGAATGCACCAGGTATATATATATATAGATAAAACGAAGAAGACATTATGTACAACTGAACGACCCTATTAAAAATTAACATAAAAAATATTTTCAAATTTTTTTGTCCTTGCAATGCTGGCAACTTCTTCTTGCCTGTTCTAATGCTTGTTTGTTATAGCTTTTTTGGGTTATGCAGGGGCGGGGGGACATAAACAATGGGAGGGTAAAGGTTGGGAACTAGTATCTGAATTACAACACGAGCAGCGGATGGACACTAGGGGAGAATTAACAGATGCCAGATTCTGAGGGAAGACTGAGGTGGTGCTGAGTGATGCTGAGGTGGTGCTAAGGTGGAGGTGTGCTGGTGCGGAGGTGATGCTCAGGTGACCCTGAGTAATACTGAGCTAGTGCTGAGTGATGCTGAGGTGGTGGTGCTGAGCTGGTGCTGAGCTGGCGCTGAGTGATATTGAGTTGGTGCTGAGGTGATGCTGCGCTGATGCTGAAGTGGTGCTGCACTGGTGCTGAGGTTGTGCTGCACTGATACTGTGGTTATGCTGCACTGATGCTGTGGTGGGGCTGGGCTGGTGCTGACTTGGTGCTGTGCTGGTGCATTGATGCGGAAGTGGTGCTGTGTTGTTGCGGAGGTGGTCTGTGAAAAGAGACCTTAAAATCCAGTTACAGTGGAAGCTCAGTGGGTTATATCAGAAAACCAAACACTCTAAAGCTTCTAACAGTGAGTCCAGAGAGGGTGGTAGAAAGAGTTTATGAATAAAACGTGCAGAAGAGTAAAAATAAAGGAAGGGGTGGAGTCAAGCTATATAAAAGAGCTGAACGTTAAGAAACAAGAGCTTTGCAATCCTTTTTAGTGGTATTAAAAGACAGATTTGTATTTTGAGGTACAATTATACAGCATTTCTTACAGACATCCTATAGCTTTCAGTAGTATCTGAAAAATAACAAATATGATATATTATTTGCTGACTGTTACTTTTCTGAAGATAGAACTCCTCCAGCTATTCCAGACATTTTGCTTTATAGTAGGTTGCATTCTGGGACTTGATTTTTCACTTTTACGGCTAAAGGTATCATTCATAACACGGGACACTTGGCGCTATGCAAGCTCTCAATGTTTCACAAGCAGAAACTGAATGAGATGCTCAAGACATGTCAATATTAGTCGAATCCTTTCTAAATCTGCTGTCGTCAGCATACGCAACCCCCCCTGAGCCCAGCTGCAACCCAGTAACTACAGAATGATGATCTGCCAGTAAGAATTTTGCAGGAGCGGATGACAACTTTCTTTAAAACAATATGCCCAAGGAATAGGACTTGGAGCCTATCTGCATAATTCAAACTTAGTTATAGTTCATGGCACAACATTCCCAGTTGCAGGGTGCCCAAGCCGCCCCACCACATTTTTAAGTCACAAGTACCTCAGTCATTGCGTTTCTTTGCATTCTGGTTTGTGCAGTTATAAACTTATAAGCAGAACTGCAACTGCTAGGATGCAAAGTATTTTAGTTGCAGTTTCAAGCTAACTCGTTTGAGTGCAATTTTGAAATGATGGTTCTGTTTAATTTTTAAAGTGAGTAATCTAAGTCACAGAAACCCACCGTGTTTTTGAGATTTTGTCTGTGCACACAGAAGAAGGGAGAAGCTTTTTCTAGTGATAATTAAAACCGCATTTTGAAGTAGAGTTTATGTTTTCTATTTAGGAACAATTACTCTTCAATTGTTGTCTTTCACAATTGAAGTGCATTCTGCCCGCGCTGCTTAATTGCATACAGCAGACTCATGTCTTCCTCTCTCGTGCCCCCTGGTCTCTCACTAGTACCCATGAATTAAAGGTTTTCAGCTCCACAAAGACACAGAAAGAGCGAATCCTCATTTGTGGTCCTGCTGTTCCTGCACAATCTGCGGATTTATCACCGGCGCTTTGAAGTTTCACCATGGGCTCTGTTGGGGGAGGGTGGCATGGTGATTAAGAGGCGAAAAGGGGGGGACGGAGAAAGGAAAGGGGGGGCCGCTCGGCCCCCCCCGCACGTATGGCGGGGCGCCGGCCCCCTCCTCCCCCTGCACTCTCGGTGGTGGGGCGTGCCCCTCCGCCGCGTCTTGATGACGCGGTGGGCGCGCCCCACCGCCGATTGGTGCTGGCTTCTGCATTGACCCGGAAGCAATCTAATTGCTTCCGGGTCAAAGGGGGGGAGCCAGAGTGGGCGGACCAGTTGTAACTGGTCTGCCCCCAGAGGTGTTAAAAGGCCGGGGGAGCGCGGGAGGCGCCCTCTTGTTCCCGCACTCCCCAGGCTTGCCCCGCGCCTCGTCAAGGCGCAGAATATCACTCCCCAGGCTTGCCCCGCGCCTCGTCAAGGCGCAGAATATCTTTGGGCGGAATAATCTTTTCTTTTGTTTGCAGGTTTGGGAGCGATCCGGGCGCCTTCTAGGGGAAGGATCGGCGCGTGGGGACCGGATCGGTGGATCGAGAGCTGTGGGCCCGGTTTTTGGTTGAATCGAGGCGGACGAGGAGAGCGATCTACGCGCTTCCTGGGAATCAGGTCGGATCGTGCTCCCTGTTGCCTCATCCCCCTGCCCGCGCAGACTCTGCCTTTGACTGCAGCAGGCCCCCGGTTCTCAGAGCTACAGAGACACAGTTTGTAACAGAGGGCGAAGCAGGGTGGGCAGTGGCAGCACACGGATGGGAGACCACAGGGGCAGATAGGCAATTTAGGCAAATAATTGCAGGCGAGCAATTTGATTGTGATAAATAGGAGATGTGAGGTGGTGGTGGCACTGTTTTAGTGAGGGGTGATCTGCTAATAAGCGCAAGTCGGGGTGGACAAGGTATTTAACGTGGGGGTGTTGGGACCGGCTGCACACATAAAAAAAAATAAAAAATAAAAAATAGGGGCCTTTTGAGAGATTTGGCAGTGCTATACCCTAATTTACTTTTCACCCTAGGATCTCGGTAACGCGACTGAGCCAAAGGAGAGTGGCGCGGTGGACGACGCGATCCGGGGACACAGGCAGGCCTGCATTTCACTGCTTCTGTTGGGCCGCCGGGCCAGAGTGCGCTCGCCCAACACCCAGGTTAGCTGGTGTGTCGCGGTCACAGTTGCGTGGTGCTTACGGCCAGTCTGTGTACCTCCAACTCGGGACAGGTAAACACCAGGCAGGCCCTAGTGGGCGCAGAGACACAGCAGGGCTTTCAGTGTAGGGGGTAAGTGCAGGTGGTGTACTTGTTGCAGGGATGACTAGTGGTCGTGGCGCTAGGCGCTCCCGCATGGAGCATATGCTGGAGGGCATGATGCGCAAGATGACAGCTATGGACAGGAGATGGGGGAAGGTTGACCAGATAGGCAAGAGCGTGGCAGAGCTCAGACAAAGGTTCGACGAACAGGTTGGGCCATCGGGGAGACCCAAGCGAATAATTGTGCCCCCGCAGCCCAGGGGGGATTTGGATGCGTTGCCCAAGCGGGTCAGGGCCAAGAAGGGTAGCGGTCGGGTCCCCAAGCCACACGAAGAGGGGGGGCCTTCTGGGGTGGTCCCTGAGGGAGGGCTTGGACCGCCGGTAGCTCCTATGCCCGCTCCCATAATCCCGACAAATCTACCGGTGACACCGGCTCCGGCCTCACCGGCGCCAGTACCAAGCATAGTGCCTCAGGTGGTCCCAGCGGTAGTCCCGGTGGTACCCGCGCCGATTCCGGTACCCGGCTCGGGATCCCCCATGCCAGTTACAGCACCCCCAGTGGTTGGTCGGGTACCTCCAGAGCTGGCAGCGTAGATAGCGGCTGTACTGCCTTGGCTAGGGATAGGTGGGATGTTACCTTCTTCAGTGGGTGCCAGGGAGGTGGGAGAGGACCGCTCGGGCGGAGGCCCAGAAAATGGTAGCAAAGATCATGATTGCGCAGGGTGGCGGGGGGGCCAAGCGCGCCTTTACTCCACAAGCAACATGTTCGGGCAGCGACTCTGGAAAGGACAAGATTGTTGAACCAACGCGACCCGCAGAAAGTGGTAAGGAGGTGGCATTACCAGTGCTGGGGGAAGGGACAATACCCTCCAGGAGGGAAAATCTGGCTCAACATGTGACACAAGAAGTGAAGGATTTGATCTGGGTGGGAAAATATGTCAATATGTTTTCCTTGCTAGTTGATAACAGAGAAATGGAGTATGCTAGGAAACAGAAAGACTGGATGTTGCCTAGCGAATGGCGGGGTGAAATGGCGAGATTCAGGGTGGAGGAGACATTGATCAACTGGATTAGAGCCTTTTCTGTGTTTATGGCAATTACAGCCGAGCGCTTCCCGAATTTGCAGGCCGAAATGGCTTGTTACCAGAGTAGGATCACAACTTTCAGCGAGAAATATGGAGGGGATGGGTGGAAGGAGTACGACACTACTTTCAGGAAGGCTAAGGAGTTTGACCACGCATTATCATGGGATAGAGTGGATTCAATTTCATGGTATGGCCAGTTTACAGCAGGGAGTGCGGGGCCAAGCTGGAGCAAAAGCTACCACTCCAATCATCAGCAGCCCTTTCGGTCACCTCAGGGGGGTGGCACAGCCACTAAGACGGGGAGCAGTGGTGGGCGAAAAGGGGTGTGCTGGGATTTTAACAAGCGTACATGCACCAGGACACAGGGCACTTGCAAGTTCAGGCACGCATGTTCCATTTGTAACCATCCTTCCCACCCAGAAACAGTCTGCCGCAATAAAGGTAACGCCTCGGGAAACAGGGGAAGAAAGAAGCAGGATTAGGGGAGGAGGCCGTCTGGTAGCTCATTCACCCATTGACGTTCTGGCTATGACTCCTTGGCTGAACAGGTACCCTGACCATGCCTCGGCGGCGATGTTACAGGAAGGATTTTGGCAGGGCTTTAGGATCCCAGCGGTGGGATATACCGGAACACCAGAATATAGAAATCAACTTTCAGTTAAGCACAACCCAGATGTGGTGGCGGCAAAAAAAAAAAATAGCTAAAGAGCTGCGCCTGGGTAGGATAGCGGGGCCGTTTAATGACATGCCTGTACCGAATTTTGTTTGCTCGCCCCTCGGCGTGGTCCACAAAAAGGAGGAGGGCGAGTACAGGCTCATTCATAACCTATCAGCACCCAGGGGCGCATCATTAAATGACGCCATAAATGAAGACATTTGTAGTGTTAAGTATTCGTCTTTTGACCAAGCAGTGGATATGTTGAGGGCTCTCGGACCGGGAGCCTTGATGGCCAAGTCGGACATAGAATCGGCTTTTCGGCTACTGCCAGTGCATCCCCTAGATCAGCATCTGCTAGGTTTCTCTTTTCAGAACAAATTCTATATGGATATGTGTATGCCCATGGGTTGTTCGGTTTCATGCGCCTACTTTGAGAAATTTAGTTCCTTTCTGGAATGGGCTTTTAGGCAAACGTCAGGGCACCTCCATGTCATGCATTACCTGGATGACTTTCTCTTTCTGGGGTCGGCGGGCTCACAGGAGTGTGGGTGGGCATTGCAGGAATTTTGCGTGCTCATGCGGGCTTTTGGGGTCCCGCTGGCACCCGGAAAGATGGTGGGCCCTGCAACCACATTGGAATTCTTAGGCATAGAATTGGACTCAGTGGAGGGTTGTTTCAGGTTACCAAAAGACAAAATCACGAAATTTAGAGCAGCTCTCCAGCAAGGTTTGGTCAAAGATAGAGTGACGCTCCAGCAGCTACAACAGATTGTGGGCCAGCTGAATTTTGCATTAAGAGTCATACCCATGGCACGCCCCTTTCTCCCGCTCAATCTCGCAGGCCATGACGGGCCTGCGAGAGAAACACCATCACACTAGATTGCTGGCTGAGGTCCGCCAGGGCATGCGTATTTGGATAGCATTTCTGGAGGGCTTCAACGGCAGAGTGGTGTGGTGCGGTCCCCCTACTACGTCGGCAGAGTTAGGTCTATGGACGGATGCGGCAGGCAGTGTGGGGTTTGGTGCCATACTGGGAAACAAGTGGGTGGCCCAACGGTGGCAGGTTTGGTGGGATGCGAGCGGCCTGACAGCTAATATCGGTTTCTTGGAGCTATTTCCAATATGGGTTGCACTAACAGTTTGGCCTGATCAGTTGTGTAATCGATCTGTAATCTTCTGGTCAGATAACATGACGGTAGTCGAATGTATCAACCAGCAGGCGGCACGATGTAAGTTTATACTCCGCCTACTTAAGGAGATTGTGTTGGTTTGCATGAAACTCAATGTACAGTTTAGGGCCAAACATGTCCCAGGGGTGTTGAATAACGCTGCCGATGCACTCTCTCGCTTTAAGATGCAGGTATTCAGGGAACACCTACCATCCGCGGAGGCGACGCCTGCACACTTCCCAGCAACACTCTGGCAAATTGGTGCCCCCAGCTACAGAACCTCGTGGCAGCTAGCCTAGCGCCCAGGACCAGGACAGCTTACGAAGGGGCGTTTTTGTCTTATTGCTCCTTTTGGGACGGGACTGGGCAGAGAAATGGGAGCATGAGGAGAATTTCGTTAAGTACCTAGATGCATTACATAAGGAGGGGCGCTCAGCAGCAACAGCTAGCAGACACAGGGCGGCCGTGTCTTTCATGGCACAACTCAGGGGGCCAGAGATCCCACGAATAGTTTCGTCGTGCGGAAGGCACTAAAGGGGTGGCGGCGCCTGCAAGCAACCGCCGCAGATTTCAGGCAACCGATAGGATTAGAACGGCTGGCATCATTATTGAATGCCTTGTCTGACACCTGCAGTTCGTATGGGGAAGTACTCTTGTTCAGAGCCGCCTTTACTTTGGCCTTTTATGGGGCATTCCGGGTAGGGGAACTGGTGGCTAGCAGCAAGCAGGACATGCTGGGGGTCTCCGACTGGAACACACAAAAATATTGGGCGATGTGCTGTTGATTACCATACGTAAATCAAAAACTGACCAGGAGGCCCGGGGGGACGGGCTGGTACTCCATCGGGCACGGGCTAATCCTTGCTGCCCAGTGTTCCACGTAGAAGCCTTTATTAAACAGCGAGCGGGCGCGAAGGAGGGAGCATTGTTAATGCATGCAGACGGTACCCCACTGACCAGGTTCCAATTTCAACGAGTACTGTCAATGACAATGGTCAGGGCTGGTTTCAATCCAAAGGATTTTGGGACGCATTCCTTCAGGATAGGTGCGGCCACTGAGGCGGCTGCTAGAGGGTTGCATGCGAGCAGCGTGAAAAGGATTGGGAGATGGTCTTCCAACTGTTACAAACGTTATGTGCGGATGCACATGCTGTGAGGTGACAAGTAAGTTACGCTGACGCCTGTCTTGTTGTTTGCTTATATTTCAGTTTCTCGAGCCTGTCACGCAGGGCGGAAACTGTTGCCGGGTCACCAACAGCAAGTACCTTCAGCACGACGGACACAGGAACGGAGGAAGGAGACACAAGTGGTATGGGTGGTTGGTCACTCATTTGTGAAGCGCGTTAAATCTGTTTTCTTTTCAGGTAGCTATAGACAGAGGGCGGAACAAGGAGGTTTCAAAGTTTCCTTTCATGGTAGGGGGCCTATGCCTCAGTCAGTTTAGGGGTTCTTTACAGAGTTGCTCAATAGGCACACCCCGCCGCCCGCAGTAGTTATCCTACACCTGGGGGCAACGATCTGGTGAAACTGGGCAGGAGGGTCCTGGTGGAGGAGATAATTTCGGAAGTAAACTGGCTAGCTAAAACATGCCAAGGCTGCACCATAGTGTGGTCTCAGATGATTCCTAGGCTCAAATGGAGGGGGGGGGACTCGGTCAGGGCGTTGAATCTCTCGGTAAAGAGGATCAACAACAAGATAGAGAAATTATTTCGGTCACCTCAACTACAGAATATACCACATGGGTGTATCTGGGGGAACAGTTCTTCTTGCAAGACGGGGTCCATCTGACGGGGGCAGGTAACCAACTTTTTTTGGAGAACATTTTGGCATGGCTGGGAGGTTCTAAGTGGGCATGACCTTTCGGAAGAGGAGGATAGGGGGGGCCAGATAGTCGGTCAACTATGCTGGCCTGTGGCGGTAAGGTCATGATCGGTGAGCAGTCAATTTAAGGTCCTTAGGAGGCGTCACCATTCTTGAATGGGGTCGCCCAGGGGGAGGGGCAAGTGGTCTCTCCCAGAACTCCAGGGGCGGTACATCTGCTTGGTTGGATGGGTGCGGGGGAGGGGGGAGTCACGCTTTCTTTGGGCTGGTTAGCCACTCCGCACGTGCACGATGACGTCATTAAACGGCGCAGAGTGCAAGGGCCCCCCCCTTTTGGGTAATGGAGTTCATGGAGCGTACGGGGGTAACCCGGAGGGGGGGAAGTACCCTCTCGGTAAACGGGCCCTCTGCGCATGCGCACTGATACGTGAGGGCGTAGCTGGTTAATAAGGATTTGACACCGGTTAGCGACCTTGCCGTAGGCCCAAAACTAGGATATGCAGAAAAGTAATAAGTATGATGTTAGATTCGGTTAGGAAACACGCTGTATTAGACATTTGTTAAGGTTAACCATTGATACCTGTCTACATTGATTGTAATCTAATGTCTAATTTTCTGCATAAAAATGCTTGTGTAAATATTGTTTATTTCAAATTTTTATTTGTTTTCATGTTTTAATAAATACGGCCGTGGGGTCGCGAGACCCCCCGCCTTCCAAAGAAAACTCCTCTCATGTCCAATTGCTTTAATTGTTTAACTGTGGTAGTGCGCAAGACAGGGAGGGGGATTGTCGGTAGTCCCTGACCATAAGGAAAGGGGGGCCGCTCGGCCCCCCCGCACGTATGGCGGGGCGCCGGCCCCCTCCTCCCCTGCACTCTCGGTGGTGGGCGTGCCCCTCCGTCGCGTCTTGATGACGCCGGCGGGCGCGCCCACCGCCGATTGGTGCTGGCTTCTGCAGTTGACCCGGAAGCAATCTAATTGCTTCCGGGTCAAAGGGGGAGCCAGAGTGGGCGGACCAGTTGTAACTGGTCTGCCCCCAGAGGGGTTAAAAGGCCGGGGAGCGCGGGAGGCGCCCTCTTGTTCCCGCACTCCCCAGGCTTGCCCCGCGCCTCGTCAAGGCGCAGAATATCTTTCCCACCCACCAGCCCCTGAAGCAGACTCTTGTGTTTGTGTGTTGATTGTATCATCTTAGGTTCGTTTTCACTGTAGTTGTGAGTTGGTGCGAGTTTTTCCTTAGGCCTTTTTCCCGTTTACAGGCTGTAGTATCAAGTTATGGTTGCACAGTGAGGTTTTGTAAACTTTGTCCTTAGGCCTTTTCCCGTTTGCAGGTAACATAATTGTCCTATTTATTGATAGTCCTTGGTCAGGCGGTAAGGTCATGATCGGTGAGCAGTCAATTTAAGGTCCTTAGGGGGCGTCACCATTCTTGAATGGGGTCGCCCAGGGGGAGGGGCAAGTGGTCTCTCCCAGAACTCCAGGGGCGGTACATCCGCTTGGTTGGATGGGTGCGGGGGAGGGGGGAGTCACGCTTTCTTTGGGCTGGTTAGCCACCCCGCACGTGCACGATGACGTCATTAAACGGCGCAGAGTGCAAGGGCCCCCCCTTTTGGGTAATGGAGTTCATGGAGCGTACGGGGGTAACCGGGAGGGGGGGGAAGTACCCTCTCGGTAAACGGGCCCTCTGCGCATGCGCACTCATACGTGAGGGCGCAGCTGGTTAATAAGGATTTGACACCGGTTAGCGACCTTGCCGTAGGCCCAAAACTAGGATATGCAGAAAAGTAATAAGTATGATGTTAGATTCGGTTAGGAAACACGCTGTATTAGACATTTGTTAAGGTTAGCCATTGATACCTGTCTACATTGATTTTAATCTAATGTCTAATTTTCTGCATAAAAATGCTTGTGTAAATATTGTTTATTTCAAATTTTTATTTGTTTTCATGTTTTAATAAATACGGCCGGGGGGTCGCGAGACCCCCCGCCTTCCAAAGAAAACTCCTCTCATGTCCAATTGCTTTAATTGTTTAACTGTGGTAGTGCGCAAGACAGGGAGGGGGATTGTCGGTAGTCCCTGACCATAGGTGAAAGGCATGCCTGAAACTAACCAGATGTGGTAACATTCATGCAACTGCAAAGGCAAATTAAAACCTGCAAGATACAAACGCACAAAAACACAGCTTTTCACAAATGATAAAGAGTTGTGAAAAGGAGACACGTTTATTTCTTGTTGTCGGTTGGTTGTTTGTGTGTTAGTTAAGACATTGTGCGAAAACTTCTTTTTTTTATTTTGAGCAAGAATTTTGGCAACAAAAGAAACTACAAGTGAGGCAAGGTGACGGCACATGTGGAGGAGGATTGCTCCTGAGGCAGAACTCCACATAAAGCATCAGACAGAGAAGTGGGGTACTGCAAATCGAGCGTGAAATAGTCAGCATAGAGGGATACACTGGGCAATGGCAAGGCTGGGTGGCTGACTGCTCAGCCAGGGGAGATTAACATCAGAAATGGCAGCCGTCGTGAGCATAGACTGACGAGGAAAGAGGTGGCTGAGGGATGGGGCTCCCACTCGTCCAGGGATTCCTTTTGAAACAGAAATTTTGTTCTGTAAGTGCGGCTCCTCATGAGGCCTCCCTCGGTGTGAGGGGCCTGACACCTCTGCTCCAGATGTATAGCGATGCACAGGAGGTGGGGGGGAGGCAGGAAAAGCAGCGACAGCTGGGAGGTGGTGGAGAAGGGTGAGAATAGGAAACCCAAGCTGAGGCAAAAGAATAAGTAGTGATGCAAACCTACTTACATGGCCAGAATGGAATGGCTCTAAGTTACAGGGCCAGTCGCCAGGGACAGGAACCGCCCACTGAAAGGAGGGAAAAATATGAAAACTGGCCACAGAAAAGAAGGTAATTTAGACAGGCACACAAAGTAACCAATTGGGAGCGAGGGGTGTAATCAATGCCAATAGAGAGATTACCCCATGCCTCGCAGAGAAGCTCATGCGCTGCTAGGCTCGACCTAAAAATATGGGAACTGTGGTCCTTTTACGAATGGGCCGGGGTTAGACGCTTGGGTAACTCCAACAAAATATTCAGAAAGTATTTTGTTGGCCTTTCATCTACAAGTAACTGCATATAACATGTATTACACACATCTTAAATGACAAATAAATGTAAGTTACACTTATCTGTGGGAATTACATTGGTCTATTTGGAAAGCTCTTCTTGGTTATTCCAAACACTTCAGACTTGTGTGTGTGTAATTGGAGGGGCTTTGATTTGGATCCTGGTTGGTGCACTGGGTAAGAGCTTTGTGTTTTCACAGTGATGTGAGGCCCCAGGCTCTGACAGAAAGCACTGCGAATATGTGCACGAGGAGTTTAAACTGTGTATTGTACACAGTATAAGATATGGTGCACTAGTTTATAATATATATAGATCACACAATAAGACAGATTGCATGCAGATTAAGGTGGGTGCAACAGAATGTGCAAAAAGATTCAGGGGCTTATTTACAAGCCCCTTGCGCCGCCAGTGCATCACTTTTTGTGAAGCACCAGTGGTGCAACCTGCTGCCTCATATTTACAAGGACACGTAAAACCACCCTGCGTGAGCTTTTCGTGCCCTTGTAAATGTGGCCCCTTTACATGCAACACTTTGCATGAAAGGGGCGTGCCATGGGTGTTGCTGTAGGTGTTCCCACGCAACACCCATAGCTTCTGCCACATTTACAGATTAACGGAAAATCGTAAACCTGGAAATGCGTCAGAATGCTACGCCTTCCCAGGGGAGGCGCAGGGAGGTGCAGCGAAGAGAAATGTTTTCATTTCTCCTCATTATTTTCCTCTTTCTATGTGTGCTACATTCTGCAGCACACATACAATGAGGAAATCACCTCTTGTAATTGTTTATGTGCATGAAGGTGTCCCTTCCTGCACATAAACAATCATTTAAAAAAAATTATGTTTTGCAACTTCTATGTGTGCCGTATTAAGCAGCACACATAGAAGTTTCAAAACATCATTTCAGATTGTTTATGTGCAGAAAGGGACACCTTCTTGCACATAAACAATCACTCCTCTCAATGCAGGCACGCTTGCACTTTGGTGCAAGGGAGCCTGCGTCAGCGCATGGCAGCTAATTGTGCGCCAGCACAGGGGAGAGCAAAGGGATCCATCATATCGTTGTAGATATGCCGCATCCCTGTGCTTCGGCATTAACGCAGCACGGCGCAGCCAAATGGCTTCCAGCACCGTGCTGTGTTTATTCCTTGTAAATAAGGCCCTTAGTGTTTAAGTGCATGCTGTGGGTTCTGATGTTATATTACAGTGATCGAAGAGTATGGCAGTGGTAAAGAAGTGTGACCAGAAGGGAGGGGAAGCATGGTAGTGGAGGGAGGTGAGGACAGAGTGGGATGAGGACCGGAGTGACATGATGGAAGGGGAGCATGAGGGCAGAGAAGGGGAAGGTTGATGGCAGAGTAGGGGAAGGGGAGGGTGTTTAAAAAGGAGGGGAAGTATGGTGAGATATCAGGGATGGCAAAGGAAAATGATGATGAGAGGGTGGTGGCGAAGGAAGAAAGTATCAGAGGAGGGTGTTGGCAGAGGAAAGTCTCATTGAGGGCAGTAATGGCAAGAGGGATGGTGGTGAAGGCAGAGGAGGATGATGGCAGAGTAGGTTAACAGCAGGAGAAGGTGGGGTTTGGGGGGCTTCAAACTATGATCAACCAAGGAATATATGTAAAATAAAATACTGCAAAATTGCTGCCAAATCATGCAAATTTGTTCAACAGAATTTCCATTTTTGTGCCACAAAATCCTGGGTGGTTTGAAGATGGCTCTTTATATAGGAAATAGTCTGACATGTCCCCATCACTTTCCCTCTGCCCTCTTGGGTAAGATGGAGAATGGAGGCCCCTTTATCCAGTTTCTCCGTCCGAACTGCACAATATAGAAAAATGGGAGTGACGCGTCCCCTTGAAAAGAAGGTCTCTGCATTTCCAAACTTTGAGGCTTTCACTCGAAGCCACTATGAAGTCAAGCTATCCTGGCTGATGAGGGCTGGAAGCCCGAAACCGGTCCTAGGATGCTTGATTCCAGTCCAGGGAGGACCTGGCCTGGCAGTTCGTGCTGGACTGTTCCCATTGTGCGCAGGGTCAAGACTGATTTGCATATGGCTGGGTCCAAACTGGAATGGCATGGTGAGCAAAAAAACGATGGATTTAGGCCCAGATCTCTGTACTGGGGTGAATGTACGACATTGTTCTGCATTCTGTCCATCAATTGTTGTTTTTGCATTTGTCACCCCGAGTGGGACGGGTATGCCCAGACGTGGGTCCCGTGCTCTCCATGCCACTGGAGTCAAGCTATCCTGGCTGATGAGGGCTGAAAGCCCGAAACCGGTCCTAGGATGCTTGATTCCAGTCCAGGGAGGACCTGGCCTGGCAGTTCGGGCTGGACGGTTCCCATTGGGCGCAGGGTCAAGACTGATTTGCCTATGGCTGGGTCCAAACTGGAATGGCATGGTGAGCAAAAAAACTATGGATTTTGGCCCAGATCTCTGTACTGGGGTGAATGTACGACATTGTTCTGCATTCTGTCCATCAATTGTTGTTTTTACTATGAAGTTTGAAGCACCACATACTGACTGTTTCCTGGGTTCATTCGACCCTGTAAGAACCTCTGGTGATGCAGGTAAGCAGAAGGCTGCCAAGGGTCAGTGTGCCCCCCTTCCATACTCCCATCTACCCCTAATGCCAGAGCGTTCATACAGTGGTACTGGAACAATTTTCAGAGGGTGGGGGGACGGGTGCTGCCATCAATGTTACATCAGTGAAGCCATAGGGGTTGTGAAAAATCCAAGTGTTACACAAAGTGTATCAAATGAGTCATGCCCATTCGTCAGGAGAATGATGAATGAGTACTTTTGCCAGTGGTGCATTTTAGACATATTGTCCCAAATATATCCCTAAAGCATGGTGTGCTCTGGTATTCAGGGGCGGTGCAGAAGGTGCAGTGGCACCATGGCCCAGAGTCTTGAGGGCCCCATTGTACCCTGACAGAGCTGCATTGTCCAACCCTGACAGCAGTCAAAAATGCCATTTCTCTGCTCCAGGGCCCATGACATACTTGCCACGCTACTGAAGGAACTGCCTATTACGAAGAGCACATTTACCCTTGATATGGCAGATTGAAATGGCCACTACATTTTCACCACTCAAGCAGCTTTACTGCTAAACATAGAGTGCACAAATAATAACAGGTGGAAATTCAATTTCTGTGCATACTTATCATTTGTGCATCACACAAGTAAATCTCTTGGTTTGTTTTGATCCTGTTAAAATCATTGTTTCCATCACACTTCCGAATTACGAAAAAAGCAGTGTGCCTCTTTTAAACTCTTCTTGCTGCAGATATATTCTGGAATATTTGCAAAGTTCATTTATAAGTATTTAAATGTTGTTGCGTGCAAGAAAACACTTGACATCCTTCAGCCTTTCCTTTAACACTTCCTGGACCATAGCAAGATTGTCACTTGGTTCACATTACAAATTTGTTTCACTTTGCAATTGAGGAAAGGAAAAGTAAACACACATCTCCATGCTAAATGAGCAGCAGTTTGTAGGAAGACCTTGCATGACACGTGACCCCTGTCTTTGAACTGAGAAGCAAATGAGGAAAGATAAAAGTAAGATGCAAAGTCCTTTTTATTGTTCATTCCCTTTCTGAACTCCTGCAATGTTATCTTGTGAAAGCTGCAGCACATCCCGCACTCCTGCTTCCAGCGACCAAGCCTTCATCCGAGGAAGTGCTGATGAGACATAACCGCTGCACCTGTAACAGCTCAGATAATAATTCCTAAATTCAGATACATTCCAGGTGCCCTCCTGACTCTAACGTTGTCAGATTTTGTTTGTATATTTGACCAATGTTATATATTTTGATTTAGCATGTTGTTATAGAAGCTTCTTTTTGATTCTCCCATTTCATTTATTTCAAACAGGTGCATAATTACTTATGAATTCTTCCATTGCTGATTATTGTATCCCATTGTTATTATTATTAGGTTTATCTGCTTCATCCATATCTTTTGGTAAAATATACTGAACATAAAAAAACAAATACAATAGGTTTGACCAGGTACAGGATTTCATTCTCATTAGATCATGCTACACAGTGATCACAAGTCACTGCTCCTCAGCTTAGAGCAGACACTCTCCACGGGTTGTGTAGGAAAGTGGGTTTCTGTTGCAGTAAACCCCCCCACTTTTTGCCAGATTTCTGATGCACTTTAACTTGATGTACCCTGGGTCCCGCCAATCAGATTCCCAGGGCCTGTGTTCTTTCCCAAAATTGTACCTTTGTACCCCCAATGGGCACCTCTCTGCCCACATGTAAGTCCCTTGTAAAAGGTACCATGGGCACCAAGGGCACTGTGACCAGGGAAGGCCTTAGAGGTCCTGTACCTTAACACACACACACTGCCATTGGAGGCTGCGTGTTTTGGTGCAGAGAAAAGTGTAGCATCGACATGGCACACATACCTGTGTGAAAACAAACAAGTGACATTTCACCTGATGCCTGGCTGCACAGCAAAAGTTAAACTTAACACATAATTCAACAATATACATAAATATGCAAAGTTACAACTTGTATACTTCTCAGTTTACATTCAATCTTTTATTGAATGGTATATCACTTTTAAACAAGCAAAAGTTGTGATAGTTAGTTGTGACAAAATCCAATTTGTTTCAGAGGATAATATACAACATTTCTTAGATTTAATATTTAAAATCATGAAGTTCTTCAACATTCAGTTGTTGGTGATGCCCGATGCATTTCGGGATAATGAATCCCTTCTTCGGGGGCCTCTATGAATACAAACAAAAATAAAACTTAGTCGGTGAAATAAGCTGTATTGTATTTTAGGGACGAGAACCATAACACAGAAAAATGAAAGTAGGAACGAATGGCAAAAAAATGAGACAAAGGATCAAAGGGGAATGGTGCAGATTAAAGAATAACCAAAGCTAGTGGCACGAAGATAGTGAAAAGATACATGTTTTCCAGGATCCTGTGCAACATGCAAAATACTTTTAAGAAAGTGAAAAATGAAACCACCTAACCACCAAAACACCTGGTAGAGCAACACCGCTCAGATATATAGCGCAATGGTGACTCTTACTGAATGTGAAGCGCGATGTCCTATTAGCCAAACATGAATGATGATCACGACACTCAATACACACACAACGTACTGTAGAGTGTGACAATGAAAGGAAAATATGTATCAGATAATGGATAAATATACACCCTATGTGATGCAAAGACAAACCCATAAAACATGCAAATACCTGAATTCTCAATGTACCAGAGAGCCAGGTAGCTGGTTCCCCCGTAGCCCAAAACTGAACCGTATGCGCTGCCAACGCAGAAATCAACGCACCGAGAAATTTTTATCAGAAGCAATCACAAAAATGTATGGACCAGCCTACTTCAACTCAAATGCTCCCGCGAAAATGAAACCTACCAGAATATCCAAGTGCTCGTGGGTCGACAAGTAACGTCGTGCTCATGTGAAACCACGCAATGCGGTTATCGATATTTGAAACAGCGTCATAATATGGAAAATGGACTGGGTAATGAAGACCAAACATGGTCGCCATATTGAAATATCATGCCCAAAGTAATTACAGAGGCAAAATGAGATGTCTAATCTCCAACGTCACTGTACACAGCCTGACAAGCTCAAAAACTGAAAAAATATATACCCGGTGCTACTTCAACAATAGGAAAAGAGCTCTCACTACGAAAAAAATCAACACAATAAAATTCAATGCTAGAAATTTTTTTTGGGGCGAACGGACTGAAAAAATATATGAACCCAACGTGGACGCCATGTTGGGATATTTTCACCGAAGCAATAGCAAAGGAAAACAAGGATATCAAATCCCAAACAATGAAGAACAGGACCAGCATAGTCAAAAACAATAAGGAACAAAACAAAACTAGAAGTGATAAAATGTAGACTCCTGTGACTGTGAAAACTTGTCAAACGATGAGAAACAACAACTATCATACTGTAGCAGTGGAAATCCCCGGCAGCTAGAAACGGAGCAAAAGCAAGCGCCATCAAGAGGTCAGGCGAAACCTGGAATGTAGATCGGACTGATTTGCAATGACCCAGGTGTCTTGCGAAAATACGATAATGAACCACTGTCAAGGTTAAAAATGACACTGGACAAACAAGTGAAAACTAAAAGAAATCTAGATAGGTGCACCACATAGTGAAGATAAAAGTAGCTCTGCTATCCTGCGAAAATACGATAATAAACCACTGTCAAGGTTGAAAAACGACACTGGGTAAACAGGTGAAAACTAAAAAAAGTCGAGATAGGTACACCCCATAGTGAAGACAAAAGTAGCTTTGCTGAAAAACAGAAATGTATGAGTGAAGAAAAGCCCTTATTACCAAGATGAAAATCAAAAAATAATGTCTCATGATGCCATTCTAAGGACATTAGTATTCCTCTTAGGGTGTCCACACACGGGCTTTCCTGTATCATGTCCTTATATAGGCACAATTCGCCCTGCCCTTATATAGGCATAAAATCCCAGTCCTTATTTAGGCATTAAACCGTGCACTCCAAATACAGGCATGGTCTCCGACATCCGTCCACCCTAACGTCACAACGAGTTCTTGAAGAACAGACCCTTAGGCTTCGGGAGTTTCCCTAGCACAGGACTATTGATTTCTTCAAGGACTCATCTATTATGCATGAACCGTTATACCTTAGGGGTTCATTCATGACGTCTTCCGCTGTCCGATTCACGTCAATGCTAACATTGTGAGGTACCTCTCAGGTATAAATATACCTTCCCTAGCCCTTGTAAACTAGAGGAGACCTCGACTTCAGAGGAGCCCGTTTCCCGGCCTGACGCACTGAGAAGACGCTGTCATCCCTGCACGCAGAGAGTCCAGCTTCCAGTGATCTGACTTCCTCGCGGGGTGTTGGAGTTCGAGTCTGGCAAGAGATTCCCACCTCTCTCATTCTTAAGGTATGGAGCTGACTAGAACCTAGAGGGACTCTTGGCATACTAGGCATACTAGACTTAACATACTCTTAGTATACCATAGTAAGGAATACTTCACCTACTTCATACCTCTCCCTACACCTAGGTTAGGTTAGGTACATTGGGGTAGAACTAGATTAGAAACGCATCGTATGAGTACTCGCATTTTTTAGTCTGTGTTATTTATGTAAATGAATATCTGCTAAAAGATAATGCTATCGCAGTATTATTTATTTCTACTGCTTACGCTGTACATTATTTATCTTGCATACTGTCTTGTGATCGTAACAACACATTTAACTTACACCAGAAACAAGACTGTTCAATAAATCTTTTATTGAAACGCCCGTCTATTCTTTCTGTGTAACTTTGAGGAAAACTAAGTATGCACGAGTGAGCTGAGTGAAATAGTTATCTATTGTTTCTACGACTCTGGGACACGTTCTGATTCTAAAGGGAAACAAAGTTGTCATGTTTTGCGGCTGCCAGAAACTACTCCCTTCTTGTTTGTCAAGGAGTTTCTAGTGGCCTCTGAGCTAGCTGGCACAAGTAATTAAGTTTAATATACTCGATAGGGACATACTGACCTTAGTCCTATGTCAAACCTATAGGGGATATTATTCCAATGCGCAGAGCCTATTAGGGAAATAGGAGCTACACTACATGGCGCCCAACGTTTGGTAAGGCGGTAATTTAACGCTAGATACTGAGTAAATCAGCCGTGCTTTTTCTCTCAGAGACCCCTACCCATATACTCCAAAAGACGTCTGGAGTGGGCAGGGTTAAGTATCTGCCACGGCTACATAGGGAAACACCCTATATATTAGCTGTTTGGTTTGCTCAACGTTGAAGGATACAGTGTTCCAAAATATTGTGCACCTTATCTTTGTTTCCTTGAAACTTGTTCTACATTTTTCAAACAACAAAAATGCCTGACTCCGACACTGAAACCGGAAACGGTGGAGCTGCGGATCAGCCAGCTGCAACAGCTTATAACATCACAGGTTTTATTGAAACCGAGGAGGGTGTTATAGACATCCCTCAAAACTTAAGAAGAGCCATCACTCTAAAACTTATAAAACATGGCCTACCACCAAGAGGCGGTAGAGCAGTTTTCGTGATAGAGACACACGAATCCTTTCAGACAGAGGTATTCTATTCATGGGTAATATTTCCTGAATCCAATCCAGTGACACACACGGTTCACTTCTACAAAGAAGATGATCCACCAGAGGAATACATTCCTTTCGAGGATATAGAAATTTCACTAACATACCAGGAGCATCAGTTCTGGTTTAAAGGCACCCTAAAACATCACAGAAACATTACCAGGCTCGGTCCACTAGGTAGACCAGGAGCAACATGGCCGATTCTAGCCGGCTACACACCTCATCCTGAACTGGATATAATGTCAGATGAGGAACTACTTACTCAACTTACAGAGTTAATAAAAATCTACAGACAATTGGTTCAATATGTCATGCAGACTTTCACAGTCCAACAACTGATCCAGCGCTAACAATAAAAATAATTCTCCTATTTGGCTTTGGTCATCCAGGTGCAACTATTTCTCTAACACACACACTATATCCATATGACGGTGGGGCCCATAACACCGCATATTCATTCACTTACTCATTTGTTCCCTGGATTTCCTCCGTCATGAACCTAGGAGAAAAACGATTCGCTGGAAGGAGACGGGATACCTCTTTTATCAAGACATAATATTTCTCATTTGCTTTAAGGTATTCCGCTCATTGGTCGATGGACCAACTAGTAGGAATCAGTTGATGGTGATTAAGACCAGCTCAATCACAATAAACTCTTTAACATTTCATTTTTAATCATTGAGCTAAAGAATCACTGAGTCATTTGTTTAAAGAATAATAAAGTTTATATAAAGTTTTGAATGCAGGAAATTAGATTAAGCTTATTATTCAGATCATTACATTTATCATCAATATAAGAATAATTTGAAATTGCAATGCATATTTATTAAACGGAAAAATAAGGTTACCATAATAAGAACTCTAATGATCAACCTATCTACCTATCCGGGGAAAATCTAATAATTCTAAAATAAAATCTATCAGGAAAAGCTCTCCTAAAGCAGCATCTTTATACTCAACTGGAAAAGGAAAATAACAGCAGCAGCATCAGCTCGTCAGCATCAGCAACTGCAACTTCACTCATCTACAGCATCTAACTTCTCCAGCATCTCCCGCAGCATCCCCGCAGCATTCTAACCCCTCCCACCAAGAGTAGGTCTTCTTATACCCTAATTCTAGCTTACAGCATAAAATGTTTCTTCTTCATGGCGTGACTCTTTCTCATTGGTCAAAACTTCAGGCCCATATACATTTTAATCAAACTTCCTGGTCTTAACCAGTTCCGTGTGGAATGTCCATGCTAGCATCGTTTCCCACAGTTCATGCAATAGCTCATCCGTTTCGATCAGTCCAAATTATATCTTTTTCTGTTACATCAACTCCCCCCTTTGGTGATTTTTTAATATCACCACAAAACCCAAGTTATACAATTTTCTCAGACAGCATATATCTTTTATCCATTTGCTTTTGTTAGTTTACACAACTGTATCCCTTTCAACTTGTTTCTTCGTTTTCTTGTACATGTTCTCTTTTATTTCTTCTAACTCTATTTCACCCATTTCTCTCTCTCTTTCCCTGTTTATCGTGTTTTCTTTTTCTATTTTATTCTGCCTTCTTTTTCTCTTTATACATGTTATTGCAAGCTTCAGTACTAATATTATTATTATTATCACGGTTGCTATTATTATAACTTTCCCTATTATTAATCCACTCATTCTTGTTAACCAATTTACTACTGAAGAAAACCCTTTACCAAGTTTTCCCCAGGCACTTTCAACCTCCAGTGGAACAAGTTCTTTGTGCAAATTTGTAATATTTGTTATATACTTCTGTATATTTTCACTTTTATCTGGAATGTAAGTGCAACAATGTTGGACTTTCAGCATTCCACAGACTCCGCCTTCTTTTGCCAAAAGAATGTCAAGGGCAAGTCGATTTTGCATCACCATAGCTCTCATGGCAACCATCTCGGTATTTACCATCAAGAACCCTCCAGCAGTATCTGTAGATAAACGATCTACCACTGTGGATAATTTCTGAATTCTAAATGCATTCAAAGATACTCCCACTGCTGGTATCAATGCTCCAAAAATGTCACCTACTATTTCTGAAAAACTTTCCCTTTTTCTACGTGTAAAAGTATTTATCATTTTGTGTGTTCCTTTTTCTTTTCTATCCATATGAAAAATCTTTGGAAAGACCAGGCCTAAGTAACATGACCCATACCAATGGTCCGGCAACCTATAATAAGCCCTATTTCCGCAAACATAATAAATCCCTGGAAATATTGGATCTTTTCCCCCTTTGAATCCCCATCCACCTAAAATTTGGTAATTGTCATGGCAATTACTGGAACCCACAAAATAATTGTCATATCTTGTCTTATTTCTTCTAATGCACAACCTTCCCTGTTGGGGCCAATCCAGAGTCATAGCTGCATTTGTCTTTTTCTTGTCATGATTGTCTTCCTCAATCGCCCAAAGAGGTGTTTTTGTCTCTTCTATCACTTTTCTTTGAAATTTCACTCTTCTCTCTTCAACCATCTCTAAAAATACCTTTTCTTCCTTCTTTAACTCACAGGTAAGGTTGTATCTAATTATACTATCTAATGTTAAAATCTTATCTTCTAAAAAATATTCACCAAACGTTTTTCCCTCTTTTATTTTGTTAAGCTCGGCAACTACAGAAACTTTTGCAAAAATCTTATTTATGTCAGTGTAATAATATTCTAATCTACCTGTTTTATAAAATAAACTTGCTAAAACACTACATGTTATTCCATATGTCAAAGGGAGGTGATGATAAGTCACACCCTCTGCTACAGATGAAGGCAACTGCATACAAACATAGCAATCTCTTACATCCATTGTTTCTACATACTCATATAATAATTTAGTAAAAACATTTTATGGAAAAATCTGTAATTGATTTGTCCTTGTGTAACTCTGCACTACTCTTTAAAATAACTGGCACTTGAGTGTTAGCTCCTTTTTCTTTCTCAGTGTTATTAGACATTTCTACTACAGCTAACCTAATTGGAATAGTGATTGCTAAAACCACCCATACTGTTATTAATAATCCTGAACAAAAACAGCACATCTTGCACCATCTACTTAAAAACTCACATTTACATTTTCTATCTCTAGTATTCTCCATTTTGCTTTATAACCTTATTTATTTGTTTTCCAGAAAATTGTGTCACTACACCTCAGAAATGACTTGTTTGCCACTCTGTACTCCAATGTTTTGTCTTTGCTTGGTACTTTCTTTAAATTCTTTCTCAGAATTCTTTCTTTGTCACATCCGGTAAATTCGTCAGATCAGTGTTTTGTCAAATCCGGTAGAAACTATCTAAACTTCTTCAGGTTTGTTGCACTTCACTTTCTCCCATCAGGTTTCTTTGTTCTGGGTTTTCGTGAGTGTTCTTTTCTTCTTTGTGACTAGTCAAAGCACGATACAACCATTCAGGCGATCTATACTTCTGATTTACCTTCTTTATTCTTTTCGTTTTCTGCAAGTGTTTTCCACCTTGTTTTTCTTGCTCTCTTTGACTTGTTATTTCATTCACTTGTTCAGCACTTTTCCCATCTAACCTTATGATTCTGTATCTTAATTTTCTTACTTCGTTGGGCCAATTGTCTCCTTTTCTTGGCCTTTTTGCTTCACTTCCTTTTTCCTCTCTTTCTGTTTTCCAATTTCTTTTTCTTGTCTCTAGTTTTTGATTTCTTTCTTCTCCACTTTCTTCAGACTCTGTTTCAATTCTTTCGTTATTTCCTCTTATTTTGAAACTTATAATTTCATTTTCTTCTACTTGTGGTTCTTTTCTTATCTTCCTTCGTTCACCTATTTCTGTCCCTCCTCGAGGTTCTTCCGAATTTGTGTCAGTCTCTCTATCTGCTTCTAAATTTCCCTGTTCTTGTGTTTGTCTATCTGTCCCTACTGCTCCTCGGGGACTTTCCGATTTTTCTAGCTTTTTGTTTGAAACTCTCCCTTCTTCATCTATTAATATTATCTCCGAAGGAATTTTACCACAACTTGTACTTGGTTGCTCACTGTCACTATCTTCTGGCTCAGTTTCTTCTCTTATGCTTTCAAAATTCCAATTTCTTTTTAGAATTTCTTCACAATCCGAATGCTCTGTATCAGATTCTGAACTGGTGTCTGATATTTCCAGATGTCGACTTACAGGTCGATCTTCAAGTTCTGGAACTTCAGCCATTTCTTCTATTTCTTCTTCTTCTGTCGTTGCACTTGTAGTTGGGTTTTCCAGATGTCGACTTACAGGTCGATCTTCAGGTTCTGGCACCCTGTTTGTTTCTTCTTCTCTTTCTGATGCTGAACTGTTATCCAATACTTCCAGATGTCGACTCACATGTCGATCTTTAGGTTCTGGAACTCTGATGGTGTGACTGGCATGTACCCAGTTTTTCACTCCTGCACTCTTGACTGCAGTGGTCGTCACCAGGATCACTTGTCGTGGTTCGTCCCAGCGAGGAACCAAACAGTTTCTTCTCCGGTGGACTTTTATGCGAACCCAATCTCCTGGATTCAAGTTGTGAGCTGGTTTTCTTTCAAGAGTGGTCGCATCCGGTCCAACCTGATGAAACACAGAACGCACCACATCAGCCAATCCTTTGCAATAATCCAGCACTAGATCATCAGTTATAGTCAGTAGTTTGTTGACAGGTACTTGTGCTTGTCTCATGGCTCGTCCCATAATTATTTCATGGGGACTGAGTCCAGTTTTCCTTTCCGGAATACTTCTGATTGTCATCAGAACTAATGGCAAAGCATCTGGCCATTTGAGTCCTGTAGCTTGACACATTTTTCCTAACCTGTTCTTGATTGTTCCATTCACTTGCTCTACTATTCCAGAAGCCTCTGGTCTGTATGCACAATGCAGTTTCTGTTTAATACTAAGTGCTTCACAAATCAGTTTAACTAATTCATTTTGGAAGTGTGTTCCTCTATCTGTTTCAATCGTGACTGGAAAACCATACCTCGGAATGAATTCTCGCAGCATAAGTTTTGCTACCGTAATACTATCATTCCTTCTTGTTGGGTATGCCTCCACCCAACGGGAAAACAAACAGACGACCACTAGGACATACCTTAGTCTGTTGCAAGGTGGCATTTCAATCAAATCCATTTGCATTCTAGTGAAAGGACCCCCTTCTCGTCCTATTGTTCCTAGACTCACTACTGTCTTCCTTCCTGGATTTAACTGTTGACAAATAAGACATCTATGACAAAGACTCTCAGCTATGGCTCTGAATTTTGGATTATACCATGTTTGTCTAAAAAGTCTGATCATTGAATCTCTCCCAATATGGGCTTGTCCATGGTACATCCGTGCCATGTCAGAAATCATGCTATCAGGCATAACTGGTCTCTCATCCCTGTAAACCCAAACATCAGTTTCTTCATGTTTTCTACATCCTGCTTTTATCCAGGTATCTTTTTCCTCATCCTCTGCAGCTTCTTGTAACTGTCTCACCTCATCCCATGTTTCAATAGAGTTAGTAAAAAGCAAAGGACAAGAAATATGCTCTCTTTCACGACATTTGTTCAAATAAACCACATTCTTTGCACAGTACTGTGCCATTTCGTCAGCATATTTATTACCAACAGTTATGTAGTCTTCCCCATTTTTATGTGCATTGCACTTCACTACAGCGATCTGTTTAGGCAGCTGTATCGCCTCAAGCAGTTTTTTCACAAAATCTCCATTTCTAATGGGCGTTCCTACAGACGTCAAGAAACCCCTTTGTGACCAAATCTGACCAAAATCATGCACAACCCCAAAGCCGTACTGGCTATCTGTCACAATCGTAACCCGTACATTTCTTCCCAACTTACATGCTTGAATCAGAGTTACTAATTCTGCGACTTGGGCAGACCGTACACCTTTCAGACAAGATGCTTCCATTACAGTTGCTACTGTGCAAACTGCATATGCTGCACTTAGAACTCCATCACTTGTTCTCAAACATGAGCCATCCACAAACAGAATATAATCTGATTCTTTCAAAGGCTCATCTCGTATGTCAGACCTTGGTTTTGTACAGTATTCGAACACATTCAGACAATCGTGATCTACCTCATCCATTTCAATCACACTCTCTTCATCTGGCAATGATGTTGAAGGATTCACATTCATACATCTGTCAATGGTCACATTATCTGCACTCAAAATTACCTTTTCATACCTAGTCAGCCGACTATGTGTCATGTATTGGGTTTTCGTTCTTGTCAAAAGAATTTCCACAGAATGGGGAACATACACTCTCAATGGATACCCCATCACTATGCCTTCACTCTGTTCCAGACTCACACAAGTAGCAGCAACTGCTTTCAAACATCCAGGCAACGCTTTCGCTACAGGGTCTAAAACAGCTGAAAAATATGCAATTGGTCTTTTCATAGTTCCATGTCTCTGTACCAAAACTGAAAATGCACATCCATCTCTTTAACTGCAGTACAGCTCAAAATCTTTCTCATAGTCAGGCATTCCCAATGCTGGAGCCTTACATAATTTCTTTTTCAGCTCTCTGAATGCTTTCATTTCTTCATCATTCATTTCAAAAGGATCTTTAACATCCTTCTTTGTCAGTTTCTGCAATGGTTTAGCAATCAGTGAAAAACCGCTTATCCATTGTCGACAATATCCAACCATTCCCAAAAACATTCTTACCTCTCTTTGTGTCATTGGAGCTCTCATTCCTTGAATCATTTTTATTCTTTCAGTCGTTACCTTTCGCACTCCTTTCTCAATTTTATGCCCTAAATACTGGACTTCTTGTTGACAAAACTGCAATTTTGAAGGGGACACTTTATGTCCTCTTTTTGCTAAATGATTCAGCAAAGCAATTGTATCATTGACACATGCTTCTTTCGTTTTTGATGCCACCAGTAGGTCATCAATATACTGAACCATTACTGACTTTTCTGGCATTCTTAAATCTTCCAATGATTTCTTTAGAATCTGATTAAAGATTGAGGGACTTTCTGTGTACCCTTGAGGAATTCAGCACCATGCCAAAATACGCTCTCCAAACCTAAACGCAAATAATGGCTGGCTATCTGGATGCAATGGAATAGAGAAAAATGCATGACATAAATCAATTACTGTGTACCATTCTGCTTCACGTGGAATCTGGTATAGAATCACAGCAGGGTTCGGTACTATTGGGCAACAAGGCACAACAATTTTGTTTACCTTCCTCAAATCCTGTACAATTCTATATGTTCCGTTTGGCTTTTTCAGTCCCATTATTGGCGAATTACATGGACTGCTCATGATTTCTTTTAGAATCCCTGTTCAATCATTTTATTTATTACTGGCGTTATTCCTTCAATTTTTTCTGGAGTCAATTTATACTGGGGCGTATTTGGGTAACTCGTTCCTTCTTTCACTGTTATTTTAACTGGATCTACTCCTTTCATTAATCCTACATCTTCTCCTGTAAAGTCCCACATTTCTTCTTTCACTGTCCTTTTCAATTCAATTGGGATTTTCTCTGCATCAAATACAGGAAACAAACCATTTACTTCTGGTTCTAAATTCACCATTGTCATTTTATACAGCACATCCTCATCTGGAGTCTGAAATGCAATTCCGTCTGGGGTACAATAGATAGTGCAGTTCATCTTGCACAATAAATCGCGTCCTAAAAGGTTCACGGGATTACAATCACATACCACAAATCGGTGCATTTCGCTAAATGGACCAATTCTTACCTTCACTAATTTAGTAAGAGGCGTTTTAATTTGCTGATTCGAAACTCCAACTACTTGGATATGTTCACCTGAGAGAGGAAGGTTTGGAATTTCCACTGACCTAACAGTAGAACGGGTAGCTCCAGTGTCAACAAGGAATGTTACATTTGCACCATTCACTTCTCCATCCACAAATGGACCAGACTGATCTACCTCTAGAGTTGCGCCAAGCACGCACTCTTCCCCCTCTCCTAGGCACCGTCAGGAACTTTAATCCGTGTCATCCTCATCCTGTCGTAACCAATATTGAGAAATTGCAGCTGCACGCGGCAACTGTGTTACCTGTTCTCCTCCGTAGAATCCTGTTTCTGCACTGTATTTCTGTTGGTTAACACTCTTGGGAAGTGGTGGTTGTGGCACCTGACCTTGTTGAGTAACTACCTCACTCTGCACCTGTGAATTTAATGATTGATTTTCCACATTAGGTTTTGGAGGAAATTTACACTCGTTTCTCCAATGTCCTAGCTTTCCGCAGTTGTGGCATGGCCACTTTTTCTTTGCCTCATCTATGCTCATTTGTCCTTTTCCTTTACCTATATTAGGTCGGGATTTAAACTGTCATGTTTCACTACCAGTATTACTCAATTGAGCTTCTTGCTTCTCTGCAACTTTCACCTGTGCCCACATGGCCTTTTCTTTCAATTTACGCTGTTTACTCTCAATTTCATCACTGCAATACTTAGCATATCTCAAAACTTCATCCACTGTGCTATTCTGCCAACCAATCAAGTGCTGCTTAATCATTTCACTTATCTCTGGTTTTAATCCATACACAAACCTATATACAAAATGACTCATATCCTTCTCATTCAGTGTCTCATAACCACTATACTGTTTGAAGACCAACAACAATCTCTCATAGTAGGCGTGCACTGACTCTTTGCTTTCCTGCGTTGTTCTGTCTATTTTTACCCAATCTGTTTCTTTTGGTGGAATTTTATTCTTCAAAAAGGTAACTACTTGGTCGTACTTCCTCATCACTTCTGGACCTGGCGCTCCTGTTTTAGCATCCCTTGGATATTCTACAGTTGGCCAATCAATAGTAATCTTACATTCTGTCCACAAATCAGCTGGCACTACTATATCAAACAATCCATCCAGATCTACCCACAGCACTTTTGACACCTTAACAAATCTTTCCACTTGTCTGTACCATTCTACTGGTTTCTCTCTTAATTTGGGGAAGTCATTTGTAAATGACAGTATATCCTGTCTGGTCCACGGAACATGCACATAACTACCACCTGGAGTTTCTCTCATCGGGTATTCTCTAGCAACTGGTTCCCTATCTGTCACTGCAAAAGCCAAAGATGCTTTATCTGTTGTTTTCTCATTCCTCTTTGACCATCTATTTCTCCATCTATCCACATCACCCCATTTTCTCAATAAAACAATCAGCTCTTTTATTTGGGTCAGTCTTCCTGATGTGTTCAAATTCTCTATGTCTTTCTCACAAAAATCTACTCTGTATGGTTTCTGCAACGTTCTCATTTTCACAAATTCTACTCCTAGTTCACTTGCTGTCTCTTCCAATTTGTCATGTAAATTTCTAGCTCTCCAAGTAAGACTCTTGCACAAAAACATAATCTCATCATCCTGATAATTTTTTAGTTTTTCTGTTCCAATTGTTCCCAAAATCAATTCTTCCATATCTATTTTCAACTTAATTACATCTAATGGTTTCTCTTCTGGTTCTTTTGTTTTTAGCGCTTTCATCCATTCAATTAAATCATCTGGAGTCGGACCTACAGGCGTACTATTTAATTCTATCCAATCGCTGCTTCTTTCTGGTGTTCCTGATGCGGACTCTGTCACCATAGGCATTCTCCTAATCTCATTCTCATTTATCGTCAAATTTGTAGGTGGGCTTGGTCTATAGGTACTAGCCAAATTGTGTGCACCTTCATTATTCAGTTCCATCCCTTCTCTTTTTCTTTGCAAATGTGAATTCATGGGAATCACTAAGAAATGTTCATTAATTTTCTGTTTCTCAAAAATTGGCATTACTGGACCTATCGTTACTGGTACAGTTACAGCTTCCATATTCTTTGTCAATTCTCTTATTTTCTCAGTCAATTCTTTTGTCATTTTTGCTAATTCAGTTGCATTGTCACTTTCTATCTCTTCATTTTGTGAAGTTTTAAATGTTTCTTGTGACCTATTTGTTTCATTTCTTCGTTCGGGTTTTTTATTCCTCCCAGTTTCCATTGGCGGTGCATTAGGTGTCCCCACCGCAGAAGTCTGTTGGTATGGAGGTGGATTTCTGTTTAAAATATCTTCCAGCAATTCGTCATCTGTTTCACTACCACCATACACATACTTTTCTACCACTACATGTTTCTTTTTCTCTGTACACTTTCTCTTTGCTTCTTCCTCAACTGTAAAAGCTGGAAACAAACCTCCTGTCATGTTAGCATATCTCCAACGCTTTACTCTGTCCTCATGATTTACTCCCCACAGCCTTCCAGGCAGAAACTCATGATTCTTTAATCCTCTGAATCTCTCTCGCTCATACATCTCATCTTCCCATTCCGTTAAAGCTTCAAACTGTGTCGGTCTAGGTCTAGGTTCTAACATTACCATCTTTTCTCTCAAGTTCCGTAGTACGGCTACATTAAATGAACCATTCTCAGGGAAAGCCAATGCTCCATCATTCTTGGTGTATTTTGTCCAATTTTCTAACCATATGCATGTATGATATCCATATTTCAGCATCATATGTGAAGCTGGTGATTTCGGCGGAAGAATTATTTGTCCCTCTCTAGTCACTACCTTTTTGTCCTTCTTAAAGAAGTTCTTAACTTTCGACATCCATGACGTTTTCTCTTTCCATACTCATAGTACGACATGATTCACAACCTTTTTCTCCTTAAACGATCCGCAATTCAACACTGTCCTCTATGCGTTATTTCAACCAATACTAGCGTGACTCACACCAACACTCCAATCACAAACTTCCACGTCACTAGGCTATTCAACCAATCCTTGCACGACTCACACCAAAGCTCCAATCAGAGCGATTTCTGTCCACGTCGCACTGTCCAATCCCAGCGCGGCTTTTGTCTACGTCAGTCCTGCTCCTGTTCTCATGTGACTATCGCACTGTCCAATCCCAGCGCAACTCTTGTCTACGTCACTTCTGCTCTTGACCCCTCCTTTACAAAATTTATCGGCAATTTCTTTTTCAACAATTTTTGTTAGTTACAACATTTTAACCACATTTCCATTGTCTGATTCGCTAAACCGAAACGATAGCTTTAACCATTTACACAAGAATTCTGTATTTTCCAGTAGGCAGCGCTTACCTCTACCCTACCACAGAATTTTCAGTTTCGCCGATAAAGTAGCACTTCCCTCTACCTTACCCTTCTTTCAAGCAATCAGTAAACCCGTTTCTCTGGGGATAAAACACATGTGGAGACTATACTGCTCCTGAGAATTAAGGCCAGAGTTTCACAAGAAAACCGATCACTTTTTCACTTACACACCTTTTATACGCAAAATGTCCCTATTATAACACAACCTGTGTTATTACCAAAAATGAATTCAGACAGTGTACAATTCCATGTGACTTCTCTTGCCACACGTGTTCCACTTCCTACTTCCCGGAAGCGTGAAAACTTACATATAACATAACGCGACTCAACAAAAAATGTTAGATATGAACTTATCAATAATCAATAATCAATAATCAATAATCACCAAACTAATCTATAGTAACCATAACTCTGCTACCAAGAAATCTGATCCAGCGCTAACAATAAAAATAATTCTCCTATTTGGCTTTGGTCATCCAGGTGCAACTATTTCTCTAACACACACACTATATCCATATGACGGTGGGGCCCATAACACCGCATATACATTCACTTACTCATTTGTTCCCTGGATTTCCTCCGTCATGAACCTAGGAGAAAAACGATTCGCTGGAAGGAGACGGGATACCTCTTTTATCATGACATAATATTTCTCATTTGCTTTAAGGTATTCCGCTCATTGGTCGATGGACCAACTAGTAGGAATCAGTTGATGGTGATTAAGACCAGCTCAATCACAATAAACTCTTTAACATTTCATTTTTAATCATTGAGCTAAAGAATCACTGAGTCATTTGTTTAAAGAATAATAAAGTTTATATAAAGTTTTGAATGCAGGAAATTAGATTAAGCTTATTATTCAGATCATTACATTTATCATCAATATAAGAATAATTTGAAATTGCAATGCATATTTATTAGACGGAAAAATAAGGTTACCATAATAAGAACTCTAATGATCAACCTATCTACCTATCTGGGGAAAATCTAATAATTCTAAAATAAAATCTATCAGGAAAAGCTCTCCTAAAGCAGCATCTTTATACTCAACTGGAAAAGGAAAATAACAGCAGCAGCATCAGCTCGTCAGCATCAGCAACCGCAACTTCACTCATCTACAGCATCTAACTTCTCCAGCATCTCCCGCAGCATCCCCGCAGCATTCTAACCCCTCCCACCAAGAGTAGGTCTTCTTATACCCTAATTCTAGCTTACAGCATAAAATGTTTCTTCTTCATGGCGTGACTCTTTCTCATTGGTCAAAACTTCAGGCCCATATACATTTTAATCAAACTTCCTGGTCTTAACCAGTTCCGTGTGGAATGTCCATGCAAGCATCGTTTCCCACAGTTCATGCAATAGCTCATCCATTTCGATCAGTCCAAATTGTATCTTTTTCTGTTACATTTTGTTTTAAACAGTTCCGTCTATTGATTCAGTCGGACTTCTCACGCTTCTTGCTGATCATCTTGGCACACATCTGCTCAGAAAGGTCACAACATCCTTGACCATACTTCCATCTTAGCCTCTCAGCATCAGCGCGTGATCATCCCTTTTCCACAGCCTCTCTCCTCTATCACATGGTCTCCCGCTCATGCGCACTCTAGCAACTTGCGGCCATTTTATATTGCTGCTCGACAGGCCTAAGCGCACTATTTTCAAAGATAAACAAAATATTGTTAAAACCAAGAAATATAAACCCTTTCGTTTCCCTCCCGTCTTTCTACGTACCCCAATTAGGTATTACCTAGCAAAAAGCAACATATAAAGCTGTCCCTTACTTACCATCGCTTTATTTTGCAACCACACGTTTTATTTAAAAGCACAGATCATGCGTTTATTATTGAATTAGTACACAAATGTTATGTTATGTTAGACACGCAAACAATTATAAGTTGATTAATTTGCACACGGAATGGCGTGTTACCTTTAACCCTTAACATATAACGTACATTGTTGGTTATTTACTTAAACAAACATGTTTATTAATTATTTTACGAAAATATTAGGAGGTTAAAAAATTTTCATTTACCCTGCTCCATCACAACCATTGACACTTCCAAATCAAACTCCTCAACAGGGGAATACACTAAAAATTACACCACAGACTCTATACGCAGTCATGGGTAAAATGCCCACAAAACGTGAGCAGGTTCCATTTTGGATAGCTCAAAAATTACTCAAATCGAAGCAGTATTTCCAAATACTAGCCCGTATGAGAAACACAGAATCCTAACAATCAGTTTACCAATGGGGATCACACCACAACTGGAAGACTGCACCACTTGGGGCTCAGTCTTTGCTGCCATCTATACTAAAACACATGGCATTCCGTCAATTGCGGTAATACCAGATGTCCTGAAACAAATTCAAAACGAATACGGGGCAGAGCCTGCTCTAAATTTAGGTATGAAATTACTGAAAAATTTCGACCAGGTCTCAACAATAATATTATCTAATATTAAAGGGGAGGCAGCAGCAGTGGCGATCCGCCAAAAGTTAAGGGAATTTGATGTTACAGAACATCAAACAGAGCTACCCAGAATTATAGAACAATCTTATGCAGAATTAGGCAGAGATAGTTTGGGTGGAAGACCAGTGAAGCCGAAACTATCTGAAAGTCCTGAGAAGGACTCTATAAAACAAACTCCTACATCTTCTAAAAGAAGTGGGAGACTAATAAACAAAAGTCAAATGAGAAACGTTCTCAATCCCGGGGTAGGTCTCCTCAAAAGGAGCCCTCTGAAAGGAGGTATAACCTCAGGAATAGGGATAATTTGAGAAAACCTGATAGGTATCAAGATACTGATACACGTTCCTCTCGTCCCTTTCAGATCTCATCACAGACTTCGGAAAGAAGAGGACGATCAGAACATAGAGAAGAACGCGTGAAATCGAAAGATGACAAACACGCTCCGAAAAATAAAACAAAACCTCAATTCTCCAAAAAGAAAGTAGCGGGTCTGAAGATCAGACATGCCGAGAATACTGAGAACACAACTCAAGAACGGAGAATGGGCTCAGACAATGCTGAACAGTGCAGCAGAAGTCACAATAGCTCGCCAGAACCTGAAGGAACTTCTGGAGATAGTGGACTTGAATGAGTATATTACAGTAGAGACTGTAGACACCAGGGTTAGTACTCCACAAAAGTTATATGATATAACACTCCGGATGGAGGGAGACATACCTAGACGGGTGAAAGCACTTTTTGGGGAAAGACTATCAAGGGGCTATGACATACTTCTAGCAGAAAAAGACTGGCCACCACAATTTGTCAGGGAGTGCCCACATGGCGAAGACATTATTATGCCTGCCTTCTCCAACCATATTCCAATTCACCTAAAATATACATATGCCAGGAAATGGGCGATACAAAAGGGGATGATGGACGGAACGTTTGAGCCAATCAAACACTCACCCCCAGTCAACTGATCTGGGTTTAATCCATCATCATTCTTTAGCTCACTCCACCACCCCAGTTCAGACATGGCCATATGCAAATCAGTCTGACCCTGTGCCTCATGGGAACAGTCCAGCCCGAACTGCCAAGCCATGTCTTCCCTGGACCGGAAACAAGCATCCTAGGACCGGTTTCTGGCATTCCAGCCGTCATCAGCCAGGCTTGCTTGAATCCAGTGGCAAAGTGAGCAAGGGACCCACGTCTGGGCATACCCCCGCCAACTTAGGGCGAACAAAGCGATACAAAAGGGGATGATGGACGGAACGTTTGAGCCAATCAAACACTCACCCCCAGTCAACTGATCTGGGTTTAATCCATCATCATTCTTTAGCTCACTCCACCACCCCAGTTCAGACATGGCCATATGCAAATCAGTCTGACCCTGTGCCTCATGGGAACAGTCCAGCCCGAACTGCCAAGCCATGTCTTCCCTGGACCGGAAACAAGCATCCTAGGACCGGTTTCTGGCATTCCAGCCGTCATCAGCCAGGCTTGCTTGAATCCAGTGGCAAAGTGAGCAAGGGACCCACGTCTGGGCATACCCCCGCCAACTTAGGGCGAACAAAGCGATACAAAAGGGGATGATGGACGGAACGTTTGAGCCAATCAAACACTCACCTCCAGTCAACTGATCTGGGTTTAATCCATCATCATTCTTTAGCTCACTCCACCACCCCAGTTCAGACATGGCCATATGCAAATCAGTCTGACCCTGTGCCTCATGGGAACAGTCCAGCCCGAACTGCCAAGCCATGTCCCCAGCATTATATAAAAATCATATAGGATGGGATGAGGACTCCCTCACCATAAAATACATCTGAAACATGAACCAACTGCACAAAGGCAGTATCCAATAAAGCAAGAAGCTAAGAAACAGGTCAGGGAGATCTTAGATCAACTTGAATACCAAGGGGTGATTGAAACATGCACCTCCTCAATGAACAATCCTTTGTTTCCTGTCTCCAAACCAGACAATACATATCGTCTAGTTTTGGATTACAGACACCTAAACACTTGTTCTAAAACATTTGCAGTGCAAAATGCACATAGCACAGCTTTAATGAATAACATTGTGCGTAAAAAATACAAAATAACATTAGACATCTCAAATGGTTTCTTTTGTCAAAACATAGCACCTGAAAGCAGGTACTTAACAGCATTCTCCATAATGGGGACCCAGCATCACTTTTGTCGACTCCCACAAGGGTTCAAGAACAGCCCAGGTTTATTCTCAGCGAGGGTAACGGAGTTACTACAAATTTATGACAATGAGGCATTGTCCTATGTCGATGACATCTATCTGACGGACGATGACCTGGACAAACACTTGAACAGAGTAAGCACCATTATACTGGGCTTCGCCTCTGAGGGCTATAAGTTCAACTTTAAAAAATCCAGAATTGCCCATCTCAATGTCCTATTTCTAGGATATGAGCTTTCAAGTGAAGGCAAGAGCTTGGCAGCTAACTTTTTAGAAAAGTGTGCGCTGCTCCAACCTCCAAAAACGCAAAAAAACTTACAATCCATCCTGGGTTTCCTAAATTTTGGAAGAACATACATTTTAAATTACGCAGAAAGGGTTAAACCTCTCTACGCATTAATCAAACCTGATTTTTCAATCAAGAATTGGACACAAGAACACACAGAAATCTTGCGTTCACTCCAGGCTAACATGTTAGCATCAAATCACTTACAAACACGCGTAAGTCAACGAAACCTGGTGATCCGAATAATTTCGGGTCAATGCGGATTCACCTACTTAACCTTCAATGAGGGTGAGAAAATACCAATCGCATACAAATCTCATTTGTACACACAAGCGGAAATGCGCTTCAGTTCAACTGAAAAAATTCTAACAGCAGTTCAAACCGCTGTAGCAAAAGAAAGAGCCTTAGCCCAAGGGAAACGCATTATTGTCGTAACCCCAGTACCAGCTTTAGAAGCGGTCACAAAAGCAAGCATTCCAAATGCTAAAGCATTACATCCAAGATGGATACAATGGGTTAATTCTCTTGCTGCAACAGATGTTGAATATGTTTTTGATCCAGATTTAAAAACACAAACATTCCTGCAATATGAACAAGAATGTCCTCTGCCTACTAAAATTCTGCCTCTCGATCAGTACGAATTCATAATTTACACTGACGGATCAGCACAGCCCGCAACAGGGAGTAAGCAAGCTTACAGTGAAGCGTGTGCAATCGTTAAAGGTCGCATGCGAGATGGCATCTTCAGACCTATGGTCACAAAAACTCAATCTCTAGGAGATTGTACAGCTCAGCGAGCTGAACTACAAGCATTCAAACTGGCACTTGAAAGTACAGATCGAGAATTCCCCACACTAATAGTGTGCGATTCCTTTTACTGTGTTCAGTCGTATAATGACTATATACAAAACTGGCTTGAAAATGGTTTCAAAGATGCGAAAGGTGGCACAATAAAGCACAAAATGCTTTGGGAACAAGTAGTTCAGTTGAAAAACGAACTACCAAAGGCTCACGTGATCCACACACTGAGTCATCAACGTGATGGCGTTCACGTTGCAGGGAATTCATTGGCTGACGAAGCCGCAAAGGGGGCTGTTCAGACGGCTTCCGTAGTTGCGATCACTCGTTCGAAAACAAAAATAGACGGTGAGATAATGTTGGCTGTCAATCCTTCAAGCAAAGGCAGCAGTGCAGCGTTACCAAAAAAGTTTCCACTCAAGTACTCTTATGTAATTGATGCGAACAACGTTCCTTTTGCTCGAATTCCTGGAGTGGGGGATAGGGTAATCCCAAACATGGAACGTAGAGCAGCTTTGATTTATGAGGCACATTTGGGGGAGGGTCTGTCACATCAAGGGATCTCTAAAACAATTTTAGCGTTAAAAGAGATGTACTGTTGGCCTGGAATGAATACAGAAATCCACATCTTCATCAATAACTGCATGGACTGTAAATTACAGCGAGAAAGCCACCAGACACCATGCTACGAATGTAGCTGCCCAGTACAGACACCACTGTTAGACAGCATTAGACTATCTACGCGCATGCGTCCTTCTGGACGAATGCAATCCCACAAATACTGAATCAAGATTCCTATGGATATGGCCTCAGCGCTTGGCTGACGCTCGAACTGTTATAAAAGATTTGCGAGTCTTTATCGGCACATACGCAATAGGCACGCTACATTCTGACCAGGGCCCTGCGTTTAGCTCTCGGGCTTACAAAGAAGGCATGGCCAGTCTGGCCATTGCATTGCGGTACTCCTCTCCATTCCATCCTGAGGGAAATTCGGTTGTGGAAAGGAAAAACCGGGACATAAAGCAGTCTATAACAGCAAGGGTATTAGGTTCGGGTGATGGGTGGGTCAAACATCTTAATGGGGTCCAACGCTCATTGAATAATCTGCCAAGAAGTTCTCTAGGGGGGGTCACTCCATATGAGGTCCTATTTGGGACAAGAGTGTGGGTACCAGATCTCGATGACGTAGGCACAGTGGTGGAAAATAAAACATTTGATATCAAAGATCGTTTGGCTGTTTTACAGGAACTGAATGAGTTAAGAACGAAACAAAGCAACGTATTCCTACAGCCAACCACCACTGGGGAAAAACCGGCGGTCCCAGCAAGGCCTGTCTGGATTCCAAAAGTTGGGGATCTAGTCAGAGAAAAGATTGCGGACAAGAAGGAATTTGGACCTTCTTACAGACAACCAGTACCTATCCTAGCAGTTCAAGGAACAAGAACAGTACTTCTGCCGCCCCTTGCTGGAAGAAAGGAGAAAAGATTTGTGTCCATCGACCTCATCAAACCACAGTATGTGGCCAATACTAAATAGTAGACCACGTGGACTCCAACCTAGTAGCAGATGCACTCCTCTCGCTACTATCCAAGAGGTTCAGACTGAAAGACTGATAACAATCGAGAATTCAGCAGTAACAGATGGTGGACTAAGCAACAATGCAATGGAACTCATCCCTCTTGAAAACCAAGTAACAGTTCGGCCAAATACACCTGTCTACACCAATGTAGCAAGTGATCAACTGGTTCCAGCGATTTCTACAAATCCTGATGCAATTCCAACAATTGACAGAACTGCTTCTGGCTATTTCATTAACTTTGATACGTTCTCAGAATATCCAAGCGAACCTGAAACGACGCCAGCATCATTGAAATTCAAGCAGCAAGTACAAGACTTTCTTCACTTTCTGAAAAAGACTTATCTGGTTTCACCATGGATTGAACTCTGGATTACATCTGGACTTTTTGTTTTCCTGCTCTGGCTAGCTTTGGTTACAACTGTGAGCGTGCTTATAAGTGGCAGATACATCCATGTGAATACTGAAGGAAAAGACGTGAACGTACTTTTAAAACCTCATAAATCTTCCCATCGTGAAGCAAGAGTCTTGTCGTCAGTGAACATCACAGCCGTTCCTATACAGGATGGTATAGTGTGGGACAAAACAGATTTTGATGTCTTCGGCCCGACGGAACAATTGAACATTCCACATTTGTTTAAAATTTCACTAAGTGATCTAATAACGTCCAGTACCTATTCAGATGATTGGGACTTTGAGACTTTTAATGACATAATGTTTGACCTAGAAAAATCTGCTGCATTTTCTAAAAATGAATATTTAGAGGGTTCATCAGACTATGAACAAATGTATTGCTATAACCACTATGGTCATCATTATTTGCATAAATCTGCATATCCTAGAAATGTGTTTATGTTTAACCAATGGGAGCATTGTCCTACACCACCACAAGGTAGTTCAAAAACATTTGCTAACAAGTTTCCATATTTTTCAGGATACAATACATCTAATCCAGAAATGTTTTACTATAAAAATATAAACAAGACAGGACTGAAAATTATGTTAACTAATACGAAACAGATTTACTCTGCAATATTTATTGCCCAACTGTCTAGACAGGGTTTTGACTTTTGGAAAGACACAATAGACACAAAAACTGTCTGGGGTACTAAAGATTGGCAAGTGCAAGGGATAGAAGCTTTATTTAGAGCCTGCATCATCCCTGAACAAATAATGTTTTTGAATGAAACTGTCCAACAAACATCTTGTCTTGGACTAGCCAAGATCAAGGAGATGAACACACCTTCTGTACCAACACCTGCCAGTGATAATAATACACAGGCAGCGGTGACAGTTGACCAAATACTACAACTCAACAGATCTAATCCTGATTGGAGAAAATGGTTGATCTGGCCCATAGACACGAACAACTGTCAGGAAAGATTCCTGAATAAAACTCAGGGTTTTACTATTCACAGGCCAGACCCAAGATACGTCCAAAGACAGCATCCGGGGGTAGTAACAACATACAGTGTAGGAAAATTATGCCTCGATTGGCTGCAAAAATCTACACTACAGGATGTGAAACAACACTTATCCTTACTTACAGAAGATGCAGACCTTAGGGAATTCTTGCTTGAACCAAGAAAACCGCGTCAAAAACGTTTCATATATGCCAGCATTTATGCTGCCTATAATGAAGCATGGAAAGTATCACAGATGGAGGCCGCAGAACGAATACGTGAACTTGATCGTATTAATTTAGAGAAAACCCTCTCTGTGGTCGACAATGGGTTAACAACTTTGTCCTCCAGAATATATTCATTGGATGGCATTGTATCCTCTGCTATCGACATACTAGAACAAGATTTGGCGATGTTACAGCAAGGCCAATCTCAATTACGTTCTATTGTGTTATTAAGCTGGACGCTGCAATCTTTGCATGTGGGCTATGTGCCTTGGCGTTTCATCAACACGTCAGCTCTGTTTGCAGAATACAATCTAACTGATAAACAGATCGAACTGGCACAAAGAGGAGCAGGGTATACGGTGCTGAACATTGAAAAACTGGAAAAGTTACCATTCACAGTGGCAGAAAAACCAGCTACTGAATGGCTTATTCATGGCAAAATCACATTACCTGTGACTACTTTTCAGTTTCAGTATTGCCTCAGACAAATGCAAGCAGGCAAATATGAAAGGTTGGGTAAGGAATACATGAAGACATCTTGGGATTTACCGTATACATATAGATGTTGGAGTGGGGATCGTGAAGTGTTTTTGAGCGGTACACACTGTAAACGTGCACTGAGCGGTTCACTTATATGTCAGGACATTTCTTTACACGGGGCTTGTAATGGTTCTGTGGCGAATTTGTCTTGCCATCAGCAGGGTACACCAGCTGCTGTGATTAATCCAACGTTTGGACAACTTTCTAATGGGAGTTACCTCATGTTGAATGATCAGAGTTGCTGCAGCATGTTGCCAGGCATCCCATATCTAGTAACGGTCAACTCCAGGGTCACTTGCTGTATGCAAGTATTGTTTCCCCCAATAGACACAGTCAGGGAGTCGCCTCTATGGCCTTCGCTGAACGTCTCTTTTATAAGATTTGATACTTTGAGCAGAATGAAAGCCATGCTTTTACAGCAAACAGTGCCTTTGACCTCGGCCAAAGAAACCTATGATCTACAAATAGCAAGGACTTCGGCTGAGATACAGACTTTAATACGTACAAACTGCCCTATACATTTCATGGAAATGATAGGACGTATCTTTAACATGTCTGATACAACAGGAATTGTACATGTATTTAAGAGCATCTGCTCCGGTCTGTTAGCACCTTTCCAGGCAATACTGGAATCATCCCGAACTTTGCACATTCGGTGTTTGGTGGCATACCATTAATTCTAGCACTTGTTGCCGGAATTCTATTTCTCTTCCTGCTATTGCGCTATGGCCAGCCTATTCGCAGACATCACTCCGAGCGAAATGGAGAAAGCTCTCCTTGAACGAAAGTGCCGTGAGCGAATTGTACAGCTTTTGGGCATGACTCGTCTACGGGACCTGAATACCACGTGGTTCCTATCATTCAGACCAATCTGGCAAGATTGCATCTTACCTGTTCTACGATGCCTGCTATGCGGTGAAGAATGCGTGTTGGACACCTGTCTAACATTTCCATCAGCAACGCCAACGGATGTCGATACTCTGCTGGTCCCGATAACGGCCCATGCTCTGTGTTGTCCCCAGAGGCTGCCAATCCTGCTGTCAGCATTCATTGAGATCTCACAGACGCTTCCGGCTGCTGCTGAGGTACGAGAAAGACCTACAGGCATACAGGTAACAACGGACGCGAACATTGCTGCGGCAACCTATGCTGAAAGCGATGCTTCACATCTCGGTGCGATTAATCTACTACACGAGGTGTTCCAACTGACACCAACCTCAGTGGACGATGTTTTGTCTACAGAAATAGATGATCTCATGTTTACACCAGACCCGTAAACTGACTCTGATTCAGCCCACAGTGTTCCAGAGATGCAGTAACAATTTGGCCTTCATACTTCAAAAACTTGGAACTCTTCCACACATTGAACTTTTTCCCATTTTTCGAACTAAAATGGCACTTCAATCTGCTTCAAGTAGAACTAGCCTTATAGTACAGACTTCGCGGTACTTCCTCAGACACTTTTATCATCGTGTTAGTCTAAAAAAAATCATTGATTTCCATGCCATGAAATGATTTTTGATTTTGAACACCTTATCGATCATTTTTTGTCATATGTAAATATTACTGCTTATTTCATTCAAATTGCATTTTATTTTAAATATATGCCTGAAATGATAAGCAATGCTTAAAATGTACAGTACTGTTTGCATTCTAATAGGTTTTTTAAATGCCTTTTTAAATGGTTTTAAGAAATATTTTAGCAATATGCGGTACTCCATTTAATGTTTAGCATTTTAAATGTTTAGCATTTTAGTATTATCGTACACACGAAAGTGGAGTGGGTGTTGTATTCCTCTTAGGGTGTCCACACACGGGCTTTCCTGTATCATGTCCTTATATAGGCACAATTCGCCCTACCCTTATATAGGCATAAAATCCCAGTCCTTATTTAGGATTAAACCGTGCACTCCAAATACAGGCATGGTCTCCGACATCCGTCCACCCTAACGTCACAACGAGTTCTTGAAGAACAGACCCTTAGGCTTCGGGAGTTTCCCTAGCACAGGACTATTGATTTCTTCAAGGACTCATCTATTATGCATGAACCGTTATACCTTAGGGGTTCATTCATGACGTCTTCCGCTGTCCGATTCACGTCAATGCTAACATTGTGAGGTACCTCTCAGGTATAAATATACCTTCCCTAGCCCTTGTAAACTAGAGGAGACCTCGACTTCAGAGGAGCCCGTTTCCCGGCCTGACGCACTGAGAAGACGCTGTCATCCCTGCACGCAGAGAGTCCAGCTTCCAGTGATCTGACTTCCTCGCGGGGTGTTGGAGTTCGAGTCTGGCAAGAGATTCCCACCTCTCTCATTCTTAAGGTATGGAGCTGACTAGAACCTAGAGGGACTCTTGGCATACTAGGCATACTAGACTTAACATACTCTTAGTATACCATAGTAAGGAATACTTCACCTACTTCATACCTCTCCCTACACCTAGGTTAGGTTAGGTACATTGGGGTAGAACTAGATTAGAAACGCATCGTATGAGTACTCGCATTTTTAGTCTGTGTTATTTATGTAAATGAATATCTGCTAAAAGATAATGCTATCGCAGTATTATTTATTTCTACTGCTTACGCTGTACATTATTTATCTTGCATACTGTCTTGTTATCGTAACAACACATTTAACTTACACCAGAAACAAGACTGTTCAATAAATCTTTTATTGAAACGCCCGTCTATTCTTTCTGTGTAACTTTGAGGAAAACTAAGTATGCACGAGTGAGCTGAGTGAAATAGTTATCTATTGTTTCTACGACTCTGGGACACGTTCTGATTCTAAAGGGAAACAAAGTTGTCATGTTTTGCGGCTGCCAGAAACTACTCCCTTCTTGTTTGTCAAGGAGTTTCTAGTGGCCTCTGAGTTAGCTGGCACAAGTAATTAAGTTTAATATACTCGATAGGGACATACTGACCTTAGTCCTATGTCAAACCTATAGGGGATATTATTCCAATGCGCAGAGCCTATTAGGGAAATAGGAGCTACACTACAGGACTGTAAACAAGAAATCAATATTCTGACAACATGTGACGCCAAATATTGGCCAAGTCAATAACATATGTAGTTCAACTCTTCCAATGGTGCTATGTATACCTAGTTTGTGTGACTCATTACGGAATGAAAAACAAGAGCAACCTTGTACATTGTGCTGTCTCTGACAGCATGAACACCGCAATTAAAGAAAGCAAATCATGTCCAATTTATCATTCAACCCATTCGGGGTCATAGTATTAAGCTGTTTTATCCACCAGATCTCACGGTGGGATAACAGTTTAGAATTGTCTGTGTCAGCGCTGATGCACAAAGTTTCCAGAATTATAAATCTAAGTTGTGCTATGTTGTGATTGTGTTCCACCCAATGTACAACTAGGTTGGATTTGAGGTTCTTGGTTCGAATCATACTTTTATGTTCAGTTATTCTCACCTTGATCTTATGCTCTGTTTTGCCTATATACATTAAGTTGCATGGGCATTTAATGCTGTAGATCACAAAGGCAGAATTACAATCACCTGAATATCTCAATTTAATGAGTTTGCCAGACTGTGGATGGGTGATAGTGTTCCCTGTGATTACATTGTTGCAATGCACACAATTATAACATTTGAGCATACCTGTTTCAGTGGTCCTTTGTGTGAATTTGGGTCGTATTAACATTTCTTTTATGTTCCGACTTCGTGTGTGTGCAAATAATGGTTGTTCATCAAACAAATTCTTGAAGTCGGGTTCATGCTGAAGAAGTTCCCATCGATTCCTAATGATCTTTTTTATTTTTTATTAAACTGTTTTTATTTAGCAACATTACAAAAAGCACAGCAATGCAGTTCACCAATAATATACAGTCAGATACAAGATTTACATAGGTTGTGTTGCATAGGTTTGATGTGACAGTGATTCTTCATTCCAGCGCCCCCTCCCCAGCAATTGATACACCCCACCATCTAGCCTTACTGTTTTGTAGTTCCACAGTAGGGGACAGGCATATTTCACCCCTCTGTGTGTTCCACACAGCCCATTTACGATCCCATTTTTTAGGACACCCTCTGTGCTTGAAAGCGTCTTTCTCTGCAATCATGGCTCTATCCATATCAGCAGCCCAGTCTCTGATAGTTGGCGTTTCCCCCACACACCATTTTTGTGCAATGTTTCGTTTTGTAAGGGCCCATCCCAATGAAACCCATGATTTCTCGGTCTGGGTGAGGTCCGTGTCCTCCCATATATTTAGCAGGCATAGTTTCGGGGTTGCCATCAATTTCTCCCCCCCCGCATTCTCCATTTGCTCAGCGACAGCCTTCCAATATATTTGGCCAACTGGACACTCCCAGATGGTATGGAAGAAAGTCCCCTCCTGACGACACTGTCGGAGGCAGTAAGAATCAACCCTCCGGCCAAGGCATCCCGCCAATCATCCTCTTCCAGCTCACCCAAATCTGCCTCCCAATGCTGCCGCAAGCGCATTAAAAGATCCGGGCGGTTATTTATTAATTTTTTATATGTGAGGGATATGGCCTTCCTAACCATGGGGTCGAGTATCAACCTGTCCTCCAGTGGGGAAGCCTCAGGAAGCGGACCACCCCCCGGCTCAGCAGTTTTAAGTGCATGGCTGATCTGTAGATATCTAAATGTTTCAGATTGTGCAAGGTCATATTCCCTCTGTAGATCGGCAAAGGTGGCCAGCCCCTTGGAATTCCACATGTCCCCCACCGTTGAAATACCAATCAGGTCCCATTTATCGAATCTGGGGCAAGCGCTCAAACGGCCCAATTGCTCAGGTTCCCAGAGTGGGGTAGCACGTGTAATTTTGTTATGCCAGCCCAGTTTTTTATTGACTGTATGCCAAGTTTCAATGATGCGTGCTGTCAGTCCAGTGAGACCCAATTTCCTGGGGTTTGTGTATAGTGCTTTGTTGTATCCACCTTGCCCCATGAGCCACCAGTCTGTACGGAGACTCGGGTCTCCCCGGTCCCCGTGGGCCCAACTGTTAACCACCACCAGTTGAGATGCCTGGTAATATAGCCTAAGGTCAGGCAGCGCAATTCCCCCATCATACCACGCCGCCGATAGTTTCTGCATCGCAATGCTCGGTGCCTGTCCGTCCCATAGAAGGCACCATCGGTACTAGAAAAGTAGGAGTCGGGAATCTTAATAGGAGTGTTTTGCAAAACATAGAGAAAGTGAGGCAATGCCAACATTTTGAAGAGGGCGGCTCTTCCCAGAAGGGTCAAAGGAAGGGAACGCCAGTGTTTTACGTCCGTGTGGAAACGCGTCAAGGGTCCTTGCAAATTAGTTTCATAAAAACGGGTTGGGTCTGGCGTTATAAAGATTCCTAAATATTGGAAGCCTTCCAGTGCCACGGGGATATCATAGTCCCTTGGTACACGCGGCGGGGGGCCCTGCAGTGGGTATAGTTGTGACTTAGACCAATTTATTGTGTACCCGGAATGCTCGCCAAATATACGGAAGATATGAAGAATACGATGAAGGGTAGACGCTGGAGAGGCCATATATAACAGTATATCGTCCGCATAAAGCGAAATTCTATCCTCATGACTCGCAGTCCATCTAAGTCCACGAATCAGAGGGTCTCCTCTCACCCAGACTGCCAGTGGTTCCAGCACTAAGGCAAATATTAGGGGCGACAGGGGGCACCCCTGTCGAGTTCCCCTGCCTAGTTGGAATTGCCTGGATGTATGTCGGTTCACCACTACTTGAGCGATCAGGCTAGTGTACAATAGTTTGATCCATTTTGTAAACTTAGGCCCGAAGCCCATTCGTTCCAGAACCGCAAACATAAAGTTCCATTCGATGGTATCAAAGGCCATTTTGGAAACAAGGGATAACAGGGGCACTTCTTCCCTAATCGTATGCTTCCTCCCCAGCACCCCATGCAGGCGTCGTAAATTTAAGGGGGTATTCCGGCCAGTCATAAAATCTAACTGATCTGGGTGTATCAGCCCAACGATCAGAGGGATGAGTCTATTGGCCAACAATTTCGCAAGCATCTTAGCTTCTATCGTAAGGAGAGAGATAGGTCTATATGCCTTACACTCATTAGTTGGTTTGCCCGGTTTGTGAATGACTACAATTGAGGTCAACCGTATCTCCTCGGGCAGCAGCCCTCTCTCATAACTCTCAAGATACATCTGGCAGAGATAGGGAGTTAACTTTGAAGCCATTGGCTGAAAGAGCTCAATTGGGAGTCCGTTAGGTCCCATGGCCTTGCCCGAGCGGATATCATGGATGGCTTGCTGGATTTCCTCCTCTGTAGGTCCCCCCTCAAGGGAGTCTCTGTCCTCTTGCGATAGACAAGTGACTTTGATAGTGGAGAGAAGATCCTGTGCTGCCAGTGGCGAGACCGTCCCAGCAGATGTGTAAACCGAGTCAAAGTAGGTGGCAAATGTCTCTCCGATCTGTCGGGGATCAGTGATTTCTTCCCAGGTAGGCCCTTGTAACTGATGTACCCATCTCGAGGCCTGCTCTCTTTTTTCCAGCCAGGCCAATAATTTACCTGTCCTCTCCCTGTGTTCGTAGATCCTATGGCAGATTGACTTTTGTTTTGCCCTAGCCGCCTCTGTGAGGAGCTGTGTGTAATCCAGTATCTTAACTGCCAGTGACTGCTGCATCACCTGGTCAGGGGACCGCGCCAATATTTTTTCCCCTTGTAGGATATCTTCCTCAAGTTGGACTATGCTTTTCGTCAATTCCCTATTGCGGCCTCCCATTAAAGCAAGGGCTCTTCCCTTTATAACCGCCCCAAATGCACCCCAAAGGATTTGGGCAGAAGTGACCGAGCCAGCGTTTTCTTTAAAATATAATTCGGTGTCTTTGATTAACGCCGTCTTGATGTGGGGTATTTTGAGCGCCCAGGGATTTATAGTCAGGGTTGTGCACCTGGGTTGGGGGTCCACCGTCATCGTGGTCAACACAGGAGAGTGATCTGAAATTCCACATGCAAGACAGCGGGCCTCACTAAAGTCGGGCAGATCCTCAGCGTGAGTAAGCATGTAATCTATTTGCAATTGGCTGTTATGGGCCCCAGAGTGAACGGTAAATTGTGTGGTCGTGGGGTTAAGTTGTCACCAAATGTCAACCAGGCCCAGGGCCGAAAGAAATTCGGCCAATTTGGACCCAGAGGTAGGATCTCTACGCGGGGGCAGTCTATCTAATGAACCGTCTACTGTAAGATTAAAGTCTCCTCTGATTACTAACGTGCCAATTGGGAGGTAGAGGAATAAATTTACTGAGGTCTTGCAGGGTAGACTGTCGCAACGCGCGGGGATATAGACCGAAAGCACGTTGAGTGTTCTCCCCTCCTAGGAACCAGACACCGCAACAAACCTGCCCTGTTTGTCAGTCCAAGTTTTCTTGACCATGTAGGGGCAATTTCTCCGCAGGAGTACCCCTGTCCCACGGGAGCCTGAGGTAAACCCAGCGTGTGCAATCAATTGATGAGCCCATAAGTTTAGGGCCTTACACGTATTACCAATAAGGTGGGTCTCTTGCAAAAGGGCCATATCGGGAGGCTGTCTCTTTAGATATTGGAGGATGATACCTCGCTTCAGTTTGTCCCCAAGCCCATTTACGTTCCATGTGAGGAACCTAAATTCCGCGCTTGATCCCATTAGTGGAAATGCAAGTGTGGAGCTTGTATATCAGTAGTGCAGCACCCTTCCCCCAGGATTCACGGTGATAATTCAATTTGCGAAGGCTCATGTTGTAAATTTGCTGAGACATCAACCCTAGAGCACTGAGTGAAAGCAGACAGAGATAACCCTCCCCACGTACCATTATGAGGTCGCCAAACACCCAGATAATAGTATCAAACGTCATTAGGTCTCGCCTATGCAGCGCGCATGTGCTGCGTAGGAGGGCCTTTAGCCGTCGCTCTGCTCATTTTCAAGCACACACTCGTGCTTGTGGCGGCATCCACCTTGAGGGAGCAAGAAGGGGCGCACCACAAGCACGAGTGCAGTGCTTGAAAATGAGCAGAGTGCGCGCGCACGCACGCACCACTCCCGGGCTCACCTCCTGCTCCCCCTCTCTCTCACGCGCATTCCTTGTTCCATTTTGGTTTGTCCACTTCAAGTAAATGTTGAAAACATTTCCAGGTTCGCCCCTCTTCCACTGTGTCTGTAAATATCATGTCAGAACAGCTTTTAACATTTTAGTATTTCAGTTTAAATCCTGGCTGTCGTTTTAAGGTACACAGACATTTGAGATCCTGTAGAATTTTCTTTCAATGAGTGAAACTCTTTGGAGAAAAAAAACTTGTCAAGACATACTTCTACTTCGAGAAATAACCTTCTACTATTGAGTTGACATTCTTATCTTAGTTCCCCTCCCTTCCTCCTACCATAAAAGCCTCTGCGATGAAAGAAATTTCCTCTGGCTTTCAGGAACAGACCAATTTCGTTCAGATGTCGGGCAGGCAAGTAACGTAGGAATGTGCGTTTAGCTTCTTTAAAGTACCAAATTACATCTGCCTGCAGGCCTGACGTCCACAATTGGCAGGCACATTTGTGCAACGTAAAACAACTGTCTGCACATTGGGAAAGCAAGTCATGAAATGGCGGCCCGCTTTACTTTCCACTGGAATGTTGCATGAGGCAATCCCGCCATCTGTCCGGAGCAAAACAAAGCAATTCCTTAAAAACCTGACACTACCCGTCCTAACTAAGGCGTATTGGTGCAGTTGCTGCTAACAAGAATTATTTTCATACCAGTAACATTTTGCAGCAACCCCAATCAAAGCTTTCTAATCAGAGCACGTAGAAAAATCTGACTTGCTTTTTAAAGAGCGGACAGCTGGGTTTAAATCCGTAGCAAATGTTTAGAGAAAATGAACAGCTAGCTCATAATGGGTTGGGCTGTTTTTGCTTAGGCACCGGACGGAGTGATTAAATCATACCACATCTAGGTAAATATTTTTTTATGGTAGAAGCGATCCAGCAAATGCATATCCATGTATGCTCTTAAATTAAAATCTATAAAAAAGGCACAGATCGGCAAAAACCAGCGTGCGGTATATTTAACTGATGAGAGCACGTTTACAATTTTTGCATCCCTTTCTTCCGGGTTTATCGTAGACTAATGTTGTTAATGTTTAATCTGCCACGAGGCTATGGTGCCGGGTACAACAATGCTAGTACAATATTGCACAGACCTTTCCAGATTATATAGAGTGCACTGGTGCAGAGCGGTTCTGTACTAATTTCTTCAATGCCTGACCAGACAATATCTTTGCTTGAACAGTCTGTAAAGGAGGACGACAAGTTGCTTCCATTGGTCAATCTAAATGTCAGACAAAAATATGCCTTACTACCATTACCCAAGTTAGTGGAAAGTCCCAGGATCGGATGGAGAGGAGCAGCGGCGTAGCAAGGGCTCAATGGATCCTAATGCAAGCAAGGAAATCAACCCCATCTCTATCGTTTGGTAGTAAAACAAGCATTTGCAATGCAATAGGTCTCGCATTTACGAGAGTTTGAGCTATTGGCATTGTAAATGACGATGCCTTTTATTTATGTGTTGATTTTTAAAACATAAATAAAAGGCATTTAACAATGCCAATAGCTTAAACTCTCGCAAATGCGAAACCTATTGCATTGCAAATGCTTGTTTTTGACTTTCTATCAATGTTGCATCGCTGTGCTACACAAAAACTACAAACTAAACAACTGACCCTCCCTCCTGGAACTCCCTGCCTCCCTGCATAACGGAATCCAGTGACCCGCTTCCCCAACAGTGCAGAGTGCCCGTCGTCCTCCCAACCCTGACGTGGAGGAAACGTAGGCTCAACCCGTCCCTCCCCTCTCCAGATAGACATACTTTAGGCTACAGGAATCGGTTTATACAGTGGAATGTACTCATCACCATCCTGGACAGTGGTTCTCCAGTTCTGTGTTGCAGTCCCATTCCATCTCCACCATTGGCCGGGTCATACTGGACACCAATGTGTTGATAGGTCAATGCCACTCACCCAGCTCACCTCGGCCCCCTGATAGTGAGGCCGCACGGTGTATACCCCGAGATGGTTATCAACACATCAAGTCTGAGTGCAGGTTACTTGAGTGGTTTCAGGGACCACCTGCCATGCGTAGGTTCACCAAATCGCGGACAGATTATTGTCGTTCTACTTCTTTGGCCCTTAATGAGCCTGCCGTTCCAGTCTTCCTTTCTCACTTACTCTCCGCCAACCAGCGAGCCAGTCCATTGCGTCCGAGGGGGTCTGTGAAAAACCAGCTTTTTCCCTCTGCCTCTACACGCAGTTTTGCAGGAAACAACATAGCGTATTTGATTTCCCGCTCCCTGATGGCCTTTTTTACCTCTAGAACGGAACATCTTTGTTTCTGAACTTTGACGGTGAAATCCGGAAAAAATGTGATCGTACTATTTTCAAATTTGAGGGGGAGGGCACACCGAGCCATCTGTAAAATATGAACCCGATCTCGAAAATTGAACACTCTCGCCAGGATAGGTTGTGGGGGCGCCCCCGGCCGGGGCTTACCCCCCGGGATACGGTGAGCTCTCTCAATCGAGAAGTAGTTGGAAAGGTGCTTAGGCTGCAGGTGCTTGACCACCAAGTTCTCCACAAAGAGGTCTACTGCTGGCCCCTCCACCCTCTCCGGCACCCCTAGGATGCGAACGTTGTTACGCCGTGACCTTCCTTCATAGTCGTCAAGTTGGGTCACAAGGGACTCAATTTGTTGTTGTAATTCCACAACCTGTTTTTTCAAAGTGGATGCATCGGCGACGAGCTCTTTTGTGACATCCTCCACTTTCTTCACTTGAGAGTCCATTTTACGTAGGTCTGCTCTGAGGAGGGATATGTCCATAGCGACTGAGTCAATACGGTTCTCCAGTGATGTACGTTCGCCATTGATGGCCGCAAGGACGTCCTGGAGCGTGGGTGCTTCCTGTTCACTCGCCCCCCGTTGGGTGTCATGCTCTGAGCCCGGAGGTGGCTGTCCCCCCTCCTGTGTCTTCTGTAGTGCAAATGTATCGATTTTCTGTTGGTGCGCATTGCGACTTCCCTTGTTCGTCGCCATTCTGGGAGTAAGTCCGCGGAATTCACGACCAGGGGTGTCCACCGCCGCCTACCGTAGTAAAAACCATGTGGCCTGTCGGTTCCCCCGGCAAAACCACGTTCTCCCGCTAGAGTCCCCCTAGATCAGGTGCAGAGTGAGGCTACGCAAATGCAGTTCCTTGTGTCTGCCAAAAAAGGCAACAACACTGGTCACTTAGATGCGAGGGCTCTAGTTGTATGGAGCCCAGGAAGGCAGCACCTTCCCCCCACCAGACTCCGGCGCCTTCCTCAAGGTCTATACCAACTCTGCGAGCACAGATCCACGTTAATGCCCCGTATCTTCCTGGATAACGCTTTCAGTACGATGTGCATTCCTGCAGGTCAGGTTACACAAACCTGGTGGCAATACTTTGTGTCCTTGGGCCTCCAGGTGCCTCCAGGCTGGCAATCACGGGTCACCTCCCACTACAATCCCACTAAAGAGACCCCAGTATGAGGCCCCGGGTCGGGGGAGAAATCAGAGACGAGGCCGCTGTGGGTGTTAAGGAGATATATCACAGGGTCACCACCTCCTTTGTCTCTCACGGTTGCGGTCCCGAATGCAGCAGCCTGCAGGCAGAGTGAATGATTTAAGGGCCGGCTCGCCCTTTATAGTCCACATCGAGCCCCGCAACAGGGGTGTTATTGGCACTAACGATCGGTGCCACCAGGATCCAGCTGGCAGCAGGATAGGCACATGTGCATGGGCAGTCGAGCAGGGCCCCCCTGACTGGAATCCACGCGCTCCGTCACCAGCACCGGATGTTCACGAGCCCCGCGCCCAGACCTACCTCCACACGTCCGGGCACGTAGACCACGCAAGTCAGCTGCTTCTCTGCCGTGTCAGGCCGCGGCAACACTGGCTGTTCCTTCTGCCGCCGTTCTCGCTCAGAGTGGCCGATATCGCTCCCCGCCGCCTCCGAGAGTTCACACACAGGGGTTTACTTCCCTGTAGCCGGATGAGAGACAGGATTAATTGGGGAGAAGAGGTGTCGGTGCCGGTGCTGCGCTAGCAAGCGCCCATCGTCTCCGGCAGTTGGCCATGCCCCCCCTAAAGATCTTTTTGATTGCTGCTGATTTCGATGAATATTTAGAAACAAAAACCATATGGTTTTGTGGAGTTTTGGTTTTCATAGTGAGCAAATCATGTCTCTGAATAGAAGAGATTCTTGTTTCTGCTTCAGTGAGTACAGAAGATGGCTAACCCCTTTGCTTAAAATTTCATATTTGGTTCTCTATAGCTGACTTTAAAGCCTCCGGGGTAGATGCAATCCTTTTAATCCTCAACATTTGAGAATATGGTACATTATGAATGAGACTGGGTGGATGGAAACTGGAAAATAGCAACAAGTTGTTTCTGTCTGTTTCCTTTTTGTAGATGGTAGTGTCCAAGTTGGTGGCAGATTTAGTTATCAACACGTCTAAGAAAGATAAGCTCGTAGTAGTGATAGAATATGTGAACTGTATACGTGCGTTTTTCTGGTTCAACTCTTGAATCTTTGACTCTAATGCCACCTGAGAACTGTTCCAAATTATGAAGATGTCATCTATGAATCATCCGTAAAAAATCAAATTGGAATTCCATTGTGTATGTGTTCAGATGTAGTCTTGTGCGAATTTCGACATGAAAATATTGGCATAGGAAGGTGCCCCAGAAAAACCCACAGAGGAGACGCTAACTTGCAGGTAAAAATCATCTTGCCATGTGAGATAGCTGTGTTGTAAGCAAAATTGAAGAATCTCTAGGATGAAAACTTTGTTGGCTTCAATTGTTTGAAGTTGTAGAAGAACCCATTCAAATGCATCTATGCCTTCCTGCAGCAGTATAGATGTGTATAAAGATATCACATCGATGGAGCACAGCAGCCACTGTTCATGTGTAGTAATGTCCAAGTTATTCAGTAGTTGTAAAAAATGTGTAGTGTCTTTTATGTATGATTTCCAATTCTGTACAAAAGTTTGTATAAAATAATCGATGTATTGCCCAAGGGGTTCAAAAACTGAACCGCAACCTGAGACAATTGGTTGGAATGGAGGATTGTGAAGATTTTTATGGACTTTAGGCAACATGTACAGACATGGACGTCTGGGTTATTGTACCGTCAAAAAATTACGAGTGTTTGCCGAAATCCAATTAATTTCTGTAGCTTTGTCCAAAATCTTCGTCAAGGTAGCCATGATGTCCTTAGTAGGATTGTATTCAAGTTTAGCATATGTCGATGACTCCTGAAGATGTTCTGTAACCTTGCTTTCATAAAAACTTGTGTTAATTACAACAAGTGATCCACCTTTGTCAGCTAGTTGAAAGGTTAACTGTTGTTCATTGGCTAGTTGTCTTAAAATCCGTTTTTCATTTATTGTTAAATTAGGTCTGATATGTGGTTGTAAATTGAGTGTTGAATTGTCCTTTTTAATCATGGTCTCAAACGTGTCAAGCAGTTTATGTGACGTCTTCAACAAAGCGAGCCCCATCATCGCACCCCAACTCCGGAAGATCATCAACAACTCCTTCGACACCGCCACCTTCCCGGAGAGCTGGAAACACGCCGAGATCAACGCCCTACTCAAGAAACCCAAGGCGGACCCAAGGGACCTCAAGAACTTCCGGCCCATCTCTCTGCTCCCATTCCCAGTGAAAGTCATTGAGAAGATTGTCAACAGGCAACTGACCCGCTTCCTCGACGAGAACAACACCCTGGACCCGTCCCAATCCGGATTCCTCAGCAACCACAGCACCGAAACCGCCCTCATTGCCACCACCGACGACATCAGGACCCTGCTGGACAACGGCGAAACCGCGGCCCTCATCCTCCTGGACCTCTCGGCCGCCTTCGACACCGTCTGCCACCACACCCTACGCACACGCCTCCATGACGCAGGGATCCGCAACAAAGCCCTGGACTGGATCACCTCCTTCCTCACCGGCAGAACCCAGAGAGTCCGCCTCCCCCCATTCCGTTCCGAAGCCACCAAGATAACTTGTGGCGTTCCCCAAGGATCATCCCTCAGCCCGACCCTTTTCAACGTCTACATGGCACCGCTCGCCAACATCGTCCGATCGCACGACCTCAACATCATCTCATACGCCGACGACACCCAGCTGATCCTCTCCCTCACCAAGGACCCCGCCTCCGCCAAAACCAACCTCCACGAAGGAATGAAGGCCGTCGCCGAATGGATGAAGAACAGTCGCCTGAAACTGAACTCTGACAAGACGGAGGTCCTCATCCTTGGCTCCACCCCCTCCGACCTGGGACGACTCCTGGTGGCCGGCCACACTGGGAGCTGCCCCGACCCCCACCAACCACGCCCGCAACCTGGGGTTCATCCTGGACTCATCACTTTCAATGACCCAGCAAGTCAACGCCGTCTCCTCCTCCTGCTTCAACACCCTCTGCATGCTTCGCAAGATCTACAGATGGATCCCCACCGGAACCCGAAGGACGGTCACCCAGGCCCTCGTGAGCAGCAGGCTGGACTACGGCAACGCCCTCTACGCAGGAATCACGGCCAAACTACAGAAAAGACTTCAACGAATACAGAACGCCTCCGCACGCCTCATCCTCGACATCCCCCACCACAGCCACATCACTGCCAACTGAGAGACCTGCACTGGCTGCCCGTCAACAAGAGGATCACCTTCAAGCTCCTCACCCACGCTCACAAAGCACTCCACAACGCCGGACCAGCATACCTCAACAAACGACTCACCTTCTACACCCCGAACCGCCAGCTTCGCTCCGCTGACCTAGCCTCCATTCCACGCATCCACCGAACGACCTCCGGCGGCAGATCGTTCTCCCACCTCGCCGCCAAAACATGGAACACCCTCCCCATCCACCTGCGACAGACCCAGGGCCTGCTGACCTTCAGGAGACTTCTCAAGACCAGGCTGTTCGAGCAGTAGCAGCACCTCCCCACCCCCCTCAGCACCTTGAGACCCTCATGGGTGAGTAGTGCGCTCTATAAATGCTTTGATTGATTGATTGGTTGATTGATGTAGATGCGATGTAAGTGCTACGTGGTATGAATTCCTTGTACGGGACCTCAACTAGGGTGAGTGAATTGGAAGAATTATCTAAGTCTTGAGAAATAGATAGCACATTCGTAAAAAAGTGGCGTAATCACAAATTTCTCATAAATTTAAACACTGATGTTTCAAGTTTCAAATTGTTAGTATCGTACGTGGGCACAAAAGATGTTCCTTTGTTTAATACTCGTCTTTGTCGTGCTATTAATGTAGTAGACGATATATTGATGATCAAGTCGTCTTGGTTTTGCTCCAAAGATTCTTTGCTCTCTGCGTGTTTTTTTAAAACACTTTGATCCGGCGGACGTCCTGATGTTTGCCCGCTCTCTAAAAAAGAAGCAGAAGAAGATGACGCTTGAATATTGGCATTGACAATATTTGCAGGTTGCTAGGTTGTCTCTTCTAAGTGGTGGCTTGTTGTCAATGGTGTTCTGCTAGCATCCAACTCTTGATCAGAAACAATACTTTCCTGTGATGATGTCACGGGTTTCTGTGTCACTCTTCTACGGGCATAGACCTCAGCCCATGTTTATACCCCATTAAGTTTGTAATCGATTGTGTCGCTGCAGAATTTTCTTAGCTTGCGTTCTTGAATTTCTTTACCGTGAGTGTCCAATTTAGCATTCAATACATCAAGGGTTTTCTTCCAATATTCCGGGTCACATCTAGATGATAAATCATATTTGATAATTTCTGCTTCTTCCTCTAGCTCCCAAATTGTCCGTGAAAGTTCTTCTATTCGCAACAGGATTAAATCTAACGAGCACTTATTCAAGATGGCTTGCCATTTTTCCATGAAGAACTTATTAAATTGAAGCCTGTATAAGAAAGGCTTAATCGGCAATCTCATTTTTTTGCCATTCGTTCATACTTTTATTTTTCTGTGTAATGGTTCTCGTCCCTGTATACAATACAGCTTATTTCACCGACTAAGTTTTATATTAGTTTGTATTCATAGAGGTCCCTGAAGAAGGGATTCATTATCCCGGAATGCATCGGGCATCACCAACAACAGAATGTTGAAGAACTTCATGATTTTAAAGATTAAATCTAAGAAATGTTGTATATTATCCCTTTGAAACGAATTGGATTTTGTCACAACTAACTATCACAACTTTTGCTTGTTTAAAAGTGATATACCATTCAATAAAAGATTGAATGTAAACTGAGAAGTATACAAGTTGTAACTTTGCATATTTATGTATATTGTTGAATTATGTGTTAAGTTTAACTTTTGCTCTGCCGCCAGGCATCAGGTGAAGTGTCACTTGTTTGTTTTCACATGTTATTGCAGAGTCAGGTAACCTCTTCCTGGTTTGCACGCATACTAGTGAAAATCCAGTAATGATTTGATTCATGTGCAAGGATAAGGTGTGCGCAACACTATTTATTTAATTCATACTTTTGCCACTGATTAGTTGCAGCACCCCCTGTTATATTATGTCTTTTGAAGCTATATCCAATATCACAGACAATCGAGCAGATACTAGAACTTACACACCAGCTCAAGCTAGTGACATCTACACATTAATTCATGAAACCACTACCTTCAACATACAGGGAGGTTCTATAACACAACTCAAACAACTCGAATTTATCACGAGAAGGGGCTTGAGTCAACGGCTTTGTTGGACTGAAAATGCGTCTCAGCCGACTTCTTCTAGCATTATGCGAGTTAAGTTAGCATTTGCGGCACCATTTTGTATTCAGCCACCATCTTGTGTCATGATCGAAATGAAGCTTCTGTCTCATACTGCCTGCCTCAGCAGAAACGGCAGCCTCGATTGTTTTATTATTCAAGGTTGAGCTTCGTTGCACTAATGAATAGCTGGTTCTGTGTTTGCATGCCTTTCCTCGTATGAAACCCTGCTCCCACTCTCAGAGACACGAGCACGGGCTGAGATAACCTTGAAGCTAAGATAGTGTGTACCCGATCTCAGGATGGTAGCTCATCCTTCTGTACCTTCCATTTTGGGTGTGTCTTAGGGGTGTTGGAAATGTATATTTGACTTTGCCTTGTGAACGGGAGTCAGTCCGGCAGCTGTCTAAGGAGGCTATCCAGACTGGACTCCGCTCGAGCGAATACTAATAAAATAACTTGGTTTGTATTCTCTACTGTCTGACCGACTCTTCATTCGTGTGGAAGGCTGAGAGGTGGTCATGAGTGACCCGGGTGGCCCTGATCGGGTCACTTCCTTCAGTTGGCACCCAAACAGGGACTCCATCGGGCTGACCCATCTTTGCCCGCGGACGGGTGGGGAGGACGGGGCCACGTCGGGTCGGATGGACGGATCGGGGATCCCTGCACGATAGAGTCTTGAACTCGCAGCTGCCCCGTCTGTCTGACCGGGCGGTGCCTCGGCCAGCGGTCATCCCGGCTGGGGTCGTGAACGGCGAAACCCTTGGATCTGACTTTTTGGTCCGAAGAGTCGGCAGTGGAGAATAACTTCGTTTGACCTGTGTGCACCAGGTGAGTTTGTTTTGGTTTTGTTTGTGGCTCTGAGGCCACTCTGGTTCGTGTTTGGTACGGTCTATGGATCGTCTTTGGACAAGCGCTTGGATTTGTTTGGGTTCTTTGTGAATATGATATTGTTCTGATCTGAATTTGGTGAGGTCTGTGGACTAATTTTGGGTGAGGTATTTGGAAATATTTGTTTGGCATAGGTAGAGGAAAGGTTTTGTTTCAAGATGCCATGTTTTAGTAGAATATTTTGTGTGAGCTGCCATTGTTGTTCTAGTGATGCTCGATTGGAACAGAGTCAGCCTGTGCCTCCAGAAGGCACACCGAATTTTGACATGTACGTTAAGCATGGCCTTGGCCCTATTATGTTTAGTACATTATGGCACAAATATACGAGGGACAACACCGAGTTGCAGTGGCCGTTGACGGGCACTTTTGATGAACAAAAGCAGAATTTCCTGCAGGATAAATTGTTTGCGAAGAGAAGTAGATAGTCCAAGTTTGACTCCCTTAGAACGTGGCAAAAGGAAGCTAAACAGAGACGAATGAAAGCAGAAAAGGATCCTGGGAAGCGAAGAATGCAGACATTGACTCAGAAAGCTGTTGCATATGATGAGGAAAAGACTGAGAAGGGGATAGAGTGTGCTGACAGGTGATTCCGATTGCAATGTGAAAAGTCTTATGTGGTTCGAGAGGGCGATGATGCGTTTGTGGAGGAGTTGTTGGATGCCCGACCTCCGCCTCCATATGCCCCACAGAGAATATACCCTGCGGTGCCACAGTCCCAGGTGTCTGTTTCTTCTGCTTCTGCTGTTTCTACCTCTTCTGTCACTGACCCTGCTGCTTTGGCTGCCGCACTTCCTGCAGTGCCTGTGGCTTCGCCTTCCGCACCTGCGATGACTGTTGGCTTCCCTGCTACGCCTATTGTGTCAGCGCCACTTCTCTCTCCAGCCCTCACCCCCACGACGCAACCATTGGCGATTTTGGTGCCTGTCCCTTCTGTCACCACCCCTTCCCTTATCCTTCATTCCCCGTCGGCATTGGGTAGTGGGACACCCTTACGGGTAGCAGGGGACAGGGACTGGGCGGCTGCTAAAGAGCGACTGGGGCAGACGTTGATACGATCAGATGTGGGAGAAGAGGAGAAAAAGGCGGTGGCCAATCAGGCAGCTCAGTGGGCTCGTAACCCCATTTAAGGTGTTGAGGATGTATGGGAAGTAATGAAAGATTATGAGCCTTTTTTTCAGCAGCATGCCCTTAAGCATATGTCGGCTACTTTGATTGGACTTTGGGAACAATGTTTTAATGAGGCAGCGCCACAGGTTATTTATGATATTAAGGATCATGTCTATGTAGCTGACATGGCGCCGGGTCAGGTGTTTGGTAATGTTGCGGCGATGGTTGCCTACCGAGGTAGGCTACTTGATAAGAGTCCGAAGACGGTGTCTCAGTTTCCAATGAGGGAGGTGCATCCCATATATCATCCCGAAATAACAGAGCAACGAGATCAGCATGATGTCGTTATCAGACCAAAAGTGGAGGCTCGATTCCAGGAACAATGGGTTTACACTCCTTGGAAGAGGAGTGAGGTTTTATCTCTTAAGACTCAGTTGTCTGACCCTAGGAAAAATCCCACAGCATATTATAAGGAACTGACTGAAGCAGCTTCTTCGACCGTAATGACACTTGCCGATATCGAAATGTTCTTTGGTCTGCTGGTACCCATCGACATTTGGAGACAGGTGCACACGCAGGATCACGCTGTAGAGTTGGGTGGTACATGGGATCAGATTAGAGCATGGGACAAGGAAAGGAAGCCTGGAGAGAAGCCAAAGGCCGAGATACTAGCTTTACCCGGCCGAATTATCACGTATATGCACTCCCTTATTCCTTCGAGAAGGGTAGATTGGGACAAGTTAGTGGCATGTCGACAGAAGAAAGATGAGAGCGTGTCTGATTTTTTCACGAGGTTCGACGGTGTGTTTTTGGATTTCAGTGGACAGGATTTGTCAGTGGAAGGGGGTGTTCGATTGTTTGTCAATAGATTTGTTACAACCTGCTCCCAGAGATCGCGACCAGGTTGCAGACTTCGGAGAGTACTTGGACGACATCCTCCCCTTCCGTAATTTTGAGTATGGCACAGTATTACAAGCACAGGGAAAATGAGGAGAAGGAGAAGGTGGAGAAGAAGCATAAGGAGTTAAAAACAAAAGTGTTGTTACAACAGGCGTCTAGGGGAAATGGAAGGGGGCGAGGTACTGGTCCGGCCCGGCAGCTTCCTCGTACCAGTAGGAATGCTACGCCGGTGGGACAGAATCAGTGCGCGTACTGCAAGGAGGAGGGGCACTGGCACAGTGAGTGTCCGGTGTTATTGCAGAAAGTAGCGGCACCCAGGGGACGGGGTTCTCGTGGACGGGGCCTTGGAGCAGGTGATCAGGTTGAGGCCCGGGCGGATGGGGCACAGGAGGGTCGTTTTGGCCAGAACTATTTTGAAGACACTCGAGGGAGACAGTATTATCACGATGATAATGATGTAGATGAGGTGACAGGGATGTCTCACGGTTAGGACAGCCAGGGGCAGGGTGAGGGACCAGTTCAGATACCTGTAGATCAGTGCAGTCCTTATGTCATCGCGGATTTGCAAGGTTCGGTTAAGACATTTTTGGTGGATACAGGTGCAATGAATAGCTCTGTTTCTCGTTCGCTGGTCCCCGGGGCAGCTCTGTCCGGCCAAAATAACGGTTCGGTAGGTTTTTCAGGCGTACCAGTTGTGAGCCCCATTTCCAAGCCCCTTTACCTGACTATCGGTCCTTTTACTGTGGACTCGCAATTTTTATTGACATCCAATTGTGGAGAAAATCTAATGGGCCTAGATTTATTGAAGAAGTTGCATGCAACCATTTTTTGTTCTCCGGATGGTGTCTATATGACAATGGGACCAAATGTAGCGACTTCCAAGCAGTGTTTGTCCAAAGATGCGCCCCTTCCTGCTGAGTTTCAAGATGTGCCATCCACATTGTGGGCAACGAGTGATACGGATGTAGGACTCTTACAAATTCCCCCAGTTTCCATCAGGGTTAAGGATAACGCTGTTTTGCCCCGTATTCCCCAGTACAAAATTCCACAAGCGGGGGAGCAGGCTTTATTACGCATTATACAGGACTTGATTGAGTCGGGAGTAGTGGAGGAGACAACGGCAAATATGTGTAACAGTCCTATTCTTCCTATTCTTAAAAAGGCATCCCCAGACTCCCCCGCTGACAATGCAGATGATTATCGTTTTGTGATTGATTTGCGTGTAGTTAACAAGATAGTGGTCCCTCAGTTCCCGGTGGTCCCTGACATTACTGCCCTCCTCACAATGATTCCTTCCTCTGCCAAATTTTTCTCTGTCATTGATTTGAAAAATGCGTTCTTTAGCATACCAATTCACCCCGATAGCCGTTATTTATTTGACTTTACACTGGCTGGCAGAAGCTTTAGATTCTGTCGCGCTCCTCAGGGCTATACTGAGAGCCCTAGTATATATAGCTAGGCACTGAAAGCTCAATTGGATTCCCTTCTGCTTTCACCAGGTAATGTTTTGCTCCAGTACGTGGATGACATACTAATCGCTTCAGACACTGAACAGGGATGCAAAGACAGTACGGTTAAGTTGTTGCTCCATTTAGCTCACCATGGACATGAAGTGTCCCTTTCCAAATTTCAATATTGTTGACAGGAGGTCACCTATTTAGGTCACCTACTGTCGAAGGAGGGTAGGAGATTGACCCCTGAGCGCATTAGCGCTATTGTAAGAATGTCTATCCCTAAAACTCAAAGGGATGTACGCGCCTTCATTGGCATCATTTCCTACTGTCCCCATTGTATCCCTAGCTATTTATTACTAATAAAGTGTTAGCATTAACCACTAAAGATGTGCATGTGCCTCTGCCGTGGACGCATGAATGCCAGCAGTCTTTTGAGCAACTAAAAATTGCGATTTGCTCCGCTCCTGTGCTAGGCACCCCTGACTATATGAAGCCGTTTGTGCTGTATGTACACAAGGCGGCTGGTTGTGTGCTTTCTGTTTTAACACAGGCCTTTGGAGGTAAGCAACAGCCGTGTGCTTATTTCTCTGCTTTGCTTGACCCCATCGCCAGAGCCCTCCCGAGCTGTCTAAGAGCGGTCACGGCCGTGGCCATCTCTATAAGGCAATCGGCTGGGCTAGTACTTGATACTGACCTCACAGTCATGGTACTGCATGCTGTGGACACTCTCTTGAATAAGACCAAGACACAGCACCTTACCAGTGCACGTCTGACCGGTTATGAGCTAACTCTCTTTGCCCCGCATATTACGATCAAAAGATGTGCCACCCTGAACCCTGCCACGTTACTACCCCTCCCTTCGGAGAGTGAGGAAATAGACATACATGATTGTCTGTTTCGGACGGAGGAGGAGACGAACTGACGGGTAGACTTGACTGATGTTCCCTTATCTGACCCTCAAAGGGAACTATATGTCGATGGCTCTTGTTTCAAATTACCAGAAGGCACCACCACTGCGGCAACATTGCACAACATTGCACACAGTAGTTGAGACATCACGAGTCCCTTATCAGTCCGCCCAGGCAGCTGAGTTGGTCACCCTTATTAGAGCCTGTGAGCTAAGCGAGGGACTGGCCGTCAATATCTATAGTGACAGCCAGTATTGCTTCGGGGTCGCTCATAATTTTGGACGGCTCTGGGCAGAGAGAGTGTTTCTTACATTGCATGGGGCACGCATACAACACGGCACTCTTATACATAGGCTTTTGTCTGCCCTGACACTCCCTAGGAAATTGTCTATAGTGAAGTGCAGTGCCCACAAGGCAATCACTGATGATGTGGGGAGGGGAAATGCATTTGCAGATCAGATAGCCAAGGAGACAGCCCAAACAAAGATGAAAAGAATGTTTGCAGCGGGTCCTGCTAGGTGGGTACCCGAGGCCACCATGTTTGAGGACACTCTGGACAATGTCGAAGAGATCCAGAGTGAGGCAACGGTTGAGGAGTTAGCAGTATGGCAGGAGAACACAGCATGTTTAGATGAAGATGCGTGCTGGATGGATAAGTCAGAGAAGCAGAGATGGATGTTACCAGATGCATATGTCCTCCCTGTCGTCACTATGGCGCACATGCCAGCCCACATTAGTGCGAAAGGTATCTGTAAGGTGTTAGATCCTGTATGGCAGAACGATAATATCCCTAAAGTTGCTTCTCACTTAGTAAAGTACTGTATGGTATGCATAATGTATAACCCTTGAAAAGGTACCCCTACACCCCCTGGTAACTTTGCACCACCCTCTTTCCCTTTCGAGGTCCTTCAAATGGACTTCATCGAAATGGAACGAGTTAACAATCTGAAATATGTGTTAGTAGTTGTGTGTGCATTCAGTAAATGGATTGAGGCATATCCCACCAAAGAGAACACAGCCATGGCGACGGCGAAGGTACTCCTGAAGGAGTTCTTTCTGCATTTCGGTTTGCCCCGTTTGATCTGGAGTGACAATGGAAGTCACTTCAATTCAAAGGTCATTCAGCTGGTGTGCGACGGTCTGCACATCAAGCAAAAGTTGCATGCTGCGAACCACCCCCAATCGGCAGGTTTGGTTGAGAAGTACAATGGTACTCTCTAACTGAAGCTGGCAAAGATCAAAGAAAGCACAGGATTACAATGGCCAGATGCGTTACCATTAGCTCTGTTGTCTACAAGAGCGACGGCCCACTCTAGAGTAGGTTGTCACCGTACGAGGTCATGTTTGGCCGCCCGGCAAATGTCTGGGGCGTCCCGCGGCCTCGTCGCTTTTCAGAGATAGAATACCCTTTACTCGTGGACTACCTGTATGAATTGACTAAAAATTTGCAATCTATTCACCAACAGATTCAAAAGGCTCTACCGCCAACTCCTGAGGGGCCAGTCCATGACATCTGACCCGGTGATTTCATCCTGGTGAGGAACTATCAGAGGAAAGGCCGTTTGGAGCCGTGCTGGAGGGGACCTCTCCAAGTCCTCCTTGCCACCCGGATGGCAGTGAAGGTAGACGGCCGGAAGAATTGGATCCATTCTACCCACTGCATGAGGGTGCCACTTCCGTTGCCCTATGATCAGTGGACCCTCGATGGGATCAGCGACTCTGAAACGGAGCAGGTGCCGCGCTTCGTTCCCTTCTCAGATGCATGACTGACAGGGGCACCCCCTGAGGAAGAGAGCAATGCAGTGTTGAATGAGGTGGTGCCACCTGCAACTAAGGTCACCCAGGAACCCCAGCTTGTTGACCCACCTGTGTTTGAGCCCCTGCCCACTGGGCCCCGGCCTGCTGGCTCATCTGTGTCTACGCCCCTGCCCATTGGTCCCTCTGAAACTGAACCCCTTTTTGCTGACCCCTCTGTGCCTGGAATAGTTAGGTACAATTTGCGCCCTCGACAGAAGAACAGTGCACCAAAGGAAAAGTCAGATTAGCAGGGATGGACTGCGAGGATAAAGAATAGGGTGTACCTTGCCTGTGGTACCAACGGTAGTTTAGGGAAAGGGAGATTGGTGCATTGTTCAGACATTGGACAGGGTGAATTCGACATGCTTCCCCCGGGAAAAAGGGAGGTACACTGCCCTGGATGACGTGGGATTTCCTCAGAAAGGGCTGCGATCGCGCATCTCCACTGAAAAGTGCTCAACAGCACCACCGTAGATGAAGAATAGGAGTCTGCCAGCGAGGCTCTGAAGGACTCTGGGAACAATTGCCCTTTTCATTGGTTTCTGAATAGTTGGCTCCATTACATGCCTTTTCCTCTGGTTTAAAGAAATTATTTTTTTACCCATTTGGTCGCCCCATTATGGAGGAGGAGCAGCCCTTTGCGACTCCACGTTTTAGACCGGCTGGCTCAGGATGGTCCAGCTGGTCAATGAGAAGTAAAATAGTTTTTGTAACGATTATTCTGATCTTTTTGATAACAGCATTTGGAATAGTGTGGTTCCTTGAAGAGAAACATCCTGTGCACTCTTTGATTGGTACAACACTGCTCCCCCCGAACACATGTTTGTTACTTTAGCCCCTCACAAGAGTGAGCACAGAAAAACGTATGTAGATAATGTCTTCCTGCAGATCCTCCATCAGGCGTATCATACCTCCAATATTACTGATTGTTGGGTTTGTGGCTTGCTCCCTTCTGTGATGCATACAAATTATATATTACTGTCCTTACCGTTCTCTTATTTAGGGAGCTGTGAGGGATGGTTTCAACTGTTTACCATGGTGTATACCCATTTTCATACTGATGCCATGAATATGACGTATGCTGATTATGATACTGTGTTAGAATATATTCGTGTACACCAAGGGTTTACTCCAGGAGAGGGAGGGGCCCCTGATACATTGTCTCCGACAGCCTGTATGAACATCTATGAGAACGAAAAAAAATTATCATGGCTCCAAAATGAAATGCTGGACTTTCAGGGTTTTAATGTCACTGAATACTTTCTGTCCTTTCAGATGCGTAATATTACTCAGGATGAAGCAATGTCAGTGCCGGTAGTTAACAAGACAGCTAGTTTTTGTGTCCAAGGCTTTGGAAATGTTAACGTGGGAAAGAGTATTTGCAATTATACTTATAACTTGAGTACGACTAATAGCCCACCCTTACTTCCGCCCCATAATGTGTATTTTGTCTGTGGGTCCCAAGCTTATGTGTGGCTTCCTAGGGGGTGGTCTGGCATATGTTATGTCTCCTTCCTCCTTCCTCCAGTGTATATAGCCCCATCCACCTACCATAAGGATCATCGATTGCAGCGTAGGGATGGCCATCTATCCCGGGTTAGTAGGGTCATTAATACTGAAGACATTGATCAGACAGACACTACTTTGCAGCAGTTTACTGATGCTATGAAGGGTATTGTTCCTTTCTGGGGCCCTATGTCCAATAGCCTTAATATTAGTCACCTCACCAGGGTGGTGGAGGGAGTAATTAATACAACGGCTGGAATTTTGACTAATATTACAGCTGAGCTTCAGGCTACGAGGCTCGTTGCCCTTCAAAACCGGATGGTGTTAGACGTCATCCTTGCTGATCGGGGTGGGGCATGCTGCGTCATCGGCAGTAGTTGCTGTTTATACATACCGGACCACACTCCGAATGTATATGCTGCAATACAGAAGTTACACAGGTTTGCATCTGACATTCATCAAGAAAATGGTACCTGGACTCTTTCGGGTTGGCTCTGGGGTTTAATAGCACCATGGGGAAGGAAAATACTCCTTGTCCTCATTGCCGTAGCGGGCATAATTTTTACCTGTTGTCTATGCATACATTGTCTCCTGGCTTGCTGTGCTTATTGTGTTGGGAAAATAACTCCCACTCCTAAAGCCCAGCATCTGATGCTAAGTCAACGTCTATGATGACACGAGCTGTCCTTGATTTGATGTCCATTGACGAGGGCATCTTTGAATATTAACAGAATGCAAATATTCCTGTTTTTACTAATGTTTCTGTTATTATGTGGAAAACTGGTACACTTTCTAGCATTAGACAAAATTTGTTAGCAAATGCTAAAAGGAAGGTCTGTTGGATTGAAAATGCGTCTCAGCCGATACCTTCTAGCATTATGCGAGTTAAGTTAGCATTTGCGGCACCATTTTGTATTCTCCCGCCATCTTGTGTCATGATCGAAATGTAGCTTCTGTCTCATACTGTCTGCCTCAGCAGAAACGGCAGTCTTGATTGTTTTTTTATTCAAGGTTGAGCTTCGTTGCACTAATGAACAGCTGGTTCTGTGTTTGCATGCCTTTCTTCGTATGTAGCCCTGCTCCCACTCTCAAAGAGACTGGCACGGGGTGAGATAACCTTGAAGCTAGGATAGTGTGTACCCGGTCTCAGGATGGTAGCTCATCCTTCTGTACTTCCTTTGTTCATCTGTGCCCAGGCTGGAAAATTCCATTTTGGGTGTGTCTTAGGGGTGTTGGAAATATATATCTGACTTTGCCTTGTGAATGGGAGTTTGTCCCTCGGCAGCTGTCTAAGGAGGCTGGTCAGACTGGACTCCGCTCGAGCGAATACTAATAAAATAACTTGGTTTGTATTCTCTACTGTCTGACCGACTCTTCATTTGTGTGGAAGGCTGAGAGGTGGTCACGAGTGACCCGGGTGGCCCTGATCGGGTCACTTCCTTCAGCTTCATGCCTCTACGCTCATCCAGTACCACAAGGTACAAAGAATTCCGCGCGGGTTGAGATTGCCGATTAAGCCTTTCTTATACAGGCTTCAATTTAATAAGTTCTTCATGGAAAAATGGCAAGCCATCTTGAATAAGTGCTTGTTAGATTTAATCCTGTTGCTAATAGAAGAACTTTCACTGACAATTCGGGATCTAGAGGAAGAAGTAGAAATGATCAAATCTGAGTTATCATCTAGATGTGACCCGGAATATTGGAAGAAAACCCTTGATGAATTGAATGCTAAATTGGACACTCGCAGTAAAGAAATTCAAGAACGCAAGATAAGAAAATTCCGCCGCAACACCATCGATTACAAAATTCAATGAGGTGTACACATGGGCTGAGGTCTATGCCCGTAGACATCATCACAGGAAAGTATTGTTTCTGATCAAGAGTTGGATGCTAGCAGAACACCATTGACAACAAGCCACCACTTAGAAGAGACAACCCAGCAACCTGCAAAGATTGTCAATGCCAATATTCAAGCGTCATCTTCTTCTGCTTCTTTTTTAGAGAGCGGGCAAACATCAGGACGTCCGCCGGATCAAAGTGCTATAAAAAAACATGCAGAGGGCAAAAAAAAAAGACCAAGATGGACGGAATCTTCAGAGCAAAACCAGGATGACTTGATCATCAATATATCGTCTACTACATTAACAGCTCAACAAAGACGATTATTAAACAAAGGAACATCTTTTGTGCCCACGTACGATACTAACAATTTGGAACTTGAAACATCAGTGTTTAAATTTATGAGAAATTTGCGATTACGCCACTTTTTTATGAATGTGCTACCTATTTCTCAAGACTTTGATAATTCTTCCAATTCACTCACCCAAGTTGAGCTCCCGTACAAGGAATTCAAACCACGTAGCACTTACATCGCACCTACATCACATAAAGTGCATGACACGTTTGAGACCATGATTAAAAAAGACATTTCAACACTCAACCAAATATCAGACCTAATTTAACAATAAATGAAAAACGGATTTTAAGACAACTAGCTAATGAACAACAGTTAACCTTTCAACTAGCTGACAAAGGTGGAGCACTTGTTGTAATGAACACAAGTTTTTAGGAAAGCAAGGTTACAGAACATCTTCAGGATTCATCGACATATGCTAAAACTGAATACGATCCTACTCAGGACATCATAGCTACCTTGACGAAGATTTTGGACAAAGCTACAGAAATTAATTGGATTTCGGCAAACACTCGTAAAAATTTTTACGGTACAATATCCCAGAAGTCCACGTCTGTACATGTTGCCTAAAGTCCATAAAAATCTTCACAATCCTCCATTCCGACCAATTGTCTCAGGTTGCGGTTCAGTTTTTGAACCCCTTGGGCAATACATCGATTATTTTCTACAAACTTTTGTACAGAATTGGTAATCATACATAAAAGACACTACGCATTTTTTACAACTACTGAATAACTTGGACATTACCACACATGAACAGTGGCTGCTGTGCTCCATCGATGTGACATCTTTATACACATCTATACCGCTGCAGGAAGGCGTAGATGCATGTGAATGGGCTCTTCTACAACTTCCAACAATTGAAGCCAACAAAGTTTTCATCCTAGAGATTCTTCAATTTTGCTTACAACACAGCTATCTCACATGGAAAGACGATTTTTACCTGCAGGTTAGCGGCACCTCTATGGGCTTTTCTGGGGCACCTTCCTATGCCAATATTTTCATGTTGAAATTCGAACAAGACTACATCTTCACAGATACAGAATGGAATTCCAGTTTGATTTTTTACGGACGATTCATAGATGACATCTTCATAATTTGGAACAGTTCTCAGGCGGCATTAGAGTCAAAGATTCAAGAGTTGAACCAGAAAAACGCACGTATACAGTTCACATATTCTATCAGTACTACGAGCTTATCTTTCTTAGACGTGTTGATAACTAAATCTGCCACCAACTTGGACACTACCATCTACAAAAGGAAACAGACAGAAACAACTTGTTGCTATTTTCCAGTTTCCATCCACCCAGTCTCATTCATAATCTACCATATTCTCAAATGTTGAGGATTAAAAGTATTGCATCTACCCCAGAGGCTTTAAAGTCAGCTATAGAGAACCAAATATGCAATTTTAAGCAAAGGGGTTATCCATCTTCCGTACTCACTGAAGCAGAAACAAGAATCTCTTCTATTCAGAGACATGATTTGCTCACTATTTAAACCAAACCTCCACAAAACTGTATGGTTTTTGTTTCTAAATATTCAACGAAATCAGCAGCAATCAAAAAGATCATTAGGAATCGATGGGAACTTCTTCAGCATGAACCCGACTTCAAGAATTTGTTTGATGAACAACCATTATTTGCACACACATGAAGTTGGAACATTAAAAAAATGTTAACACGACCCAAATTCACAGAAGGCACCACTGAAACTGGTATGCGCAAATGCTATAATTGTGTACATTGCAACCATGTAATCACAGGGAACACTATCACCCATCCACAGTCTCGCAAACTCATTAAATTGAGATATTCAGGTGACTGTAATTCTGCCTTTGTGATGTACAGCATTAAATGCCAATGCGGCTTAATGTATATAGCCAAAACAGAGCGTAAGATCAAGGTGAGAATAACTTAACATAAAAGTATGATTCGAACCAAGAACCTCAAATCCAACCTAGTTGTAGATTGGGTGGAACACAATCACAACAGAGCACAACATAGATTTATAATTCTGGAAACTTTGCGCATCAGTGCTGACACAGACAATTCTAAACTGTTATCCCAACGTGAGATCTGGTGGATAAAACAGCTTAATACTATGACCCCGAATGCGTTGAATGATAAAATGGACATGATTTGCTTTCTTTAATTGCAGTGTTCATGCTGTCAGAGATAGCACAATATACAAGGTTGCTCTTGTTTTTCATTCCGTAATGTGTCACACAAACTAGGTATACATAGCACCATTGGTAGAATCGAACTACATATGTTATTGACTTGGCCAATATCTGGTGTGACATGTCAGAATATTGATTTCATGTTTGCAGTCCTTAAAATAGCATCATGAGACATTATTTTTTGATTTTCATCTTGGTAATAAGGGTTTTTCTTCACTCATACATTTCTGTTTTTCAGCAAAGCTACTTTTGTCTTCACTATGTGGTGTACATATCTCGACTTTTTTTAGTTTTCACCTGTTTATTGCTTCGGTGACCATATCCCAACATGGCGTCCACATTGGGTTCATATATTTTTTCTGTCCGTTCTCCCCCAAAAATGTTCTTATCATTGAATTTTATTGTGTAGATTTTTTTTCGTAGTGAGAGCTCTTTTCCTATTGTTGAAGTAGCACCGGGTATATAGTTTTTCAGTTTTTAAGCCTGTCAGGCTGTGTACAGTGACGTTGGAGATTAGGCATCTCATATTGCCTCTGTAATTACTTTGGGCACGGTATTTCAGTATGGCGACCATGTTTGCTCTTCATTACCCAGTCCGTATTCCAAGTTATGACGCTGTTTCAAATATCGGTAACCGCATTGCGTGGTTTCACCTGAACATGACGTTACTGTTCGACCCACGAGCACCCAGATATTCTGGTAGGTTTCATTTTCGCGGGAGCATTTGAGTTGAATTAGGCTGGTCCATACATTTTTGTGATTGCTTCTGATAAAAATTTCTCGGTGCGTTGGTTTCAGCGTTGGCAGCGCATACGGTTCAGTTTTGGGCTACGGGGGAACCAGCTACCTGGTACACTGAGGATTCAGGTATTTGCATGTTTTATGGGTTTGTCTTTGCATCACAAATGTGGTTATATTTATCCATTATCTGATACATATTTTCCTTTCATTGTCGCACAGTACGTTGCGTGTGTATTGAGTGTCGTGATCATCATTCATGTTTGGCTAATAGGACATCGCGCTTCACATTCAGTAAGAGTCACCATTGCACTATATAGCTGAGCAGTGTTGCTCCACCAGGTGTTTTGTTCGTTAGGTGGTTTCATTTTTCACTTTCTTAAAATCTTTTTGCATGTTGCACGGGATCCTGGTAAACATGTATCTTTTCACTATCTTCGTGCCACTACCTTTGGTTATTCTTTATTCTGCACCATTCCCCATTGATCATATGTCTAATTTTTTTGCCATTCGTTCCTACTTTCTTTTTTCTGTGTTATGGTTCTCTCCCTGTATACAATACAGCTTATTTCACCGACTAAGGGGCATATTATCAAGAACGGAGTTAAAATTAGCGCCGCTTTGGCGGCAGAAAACTGCCGCTAAAGCGGCGATAATGGGCTTGATAATATGCCCTGGAGAATTCCAATAGAAGCCCATGTTCTGGAGTCAACATGGGCTTCTATTGGAATTCTCCAGGGAATATTATCAAGCCCATTATCGCCGCTTTAGCAGCAGTTTTCTGCCGCTAAAGCGGCGCTAATTTTAACGCCGTTCTTGATAATATGCCCCCAAGTTTTATATTTGTTTGCATTCATAGAGACCCCTGAAGAAGGGATTCATAATCCCGAAATGCATCGGGCATCACCAACAACAGAATGTTGAAAAACTTCATGATTTTAAAGATTAAATCTAAGAAAAGTTGTATATTATCCTTTGAAATGAATTGGATTTTGTCACAACTAACTATCACAACTTTTGCTTGTTTAAAAGTGATATACCATTCAATAAAAGATTGAATGTAAACTGAGAAGTATACAAGTTGTAACTTTGCATATTTATGTATATTGTTGAATTATGTGTCAAGTTTAACTTTTGATGTGCAGCCAGGCATCAGGTGAAGTGTCACTTGTTTGTTTTTACATGTTAATACAGAGGCAGGCAACCTCTTCCTGGTTTGCACGCATACTAGAGAAAATCCAGTAATGATTTGATTCATGTGCAAGGATAAGGTGTGCACAACACTATTTATTTAATACATACCTGTGTGCCATGCCTGCAACCCACTGCCTATGGTATAGGTAAGACACCCCTCTACCTGGGTGCACTATAACACTGGTGAGGGTACAGTTGCATGAGCACTGTACCCCTACAGTGTCTAAGTCCATTCTTAGACATTGTAAGTGCAGTAAAGCCATAAGGCATATATTGTCTGGGAGTTTGTCATTACGAACTCCACAGCACCATACTGGCTACTGAATTCTAGGAAGTTTGGCAGCAACCTTCTCAGCATAATAAACCCACACTGATGCCGGTGTGGTATTTATTATACCATGCACTCAGAAGGCTTCTTAGTGATGCCCCCTGAAAAACAACCAGCCTCTGGTGGGTTCCCTGACTGGTAAACACCAGCCTTCCACCAAGAGACATGTTTCTGGACCCCTGGGGTGGGAGCCTTCGCTCCCTGGGCCCAGAAACAAAGCCTTTCCTGGGCAGAGGTGGTCACACCTCCCTCAGGTCAGGAAGAGCCATCTGTGGCAGGGGAGCTTCAAAGGCCCTCTTCCTGTCACACACCCTTTTCGGCAGGAGGACTGACGGGAAACATTACAACAACCCAGAAGGTGTGCCCAACTCTGCCAACCCCACCCCTCAGGTGGGGGAGGCGAGGTGAAGCCCACTCTTCAGTGCCCGCCATCTATGGCAAGCACTCTCCAATAAGTGTTAGGGATTGTGCCCACTCCCCCACATGGGGTGAGCACACCAAGGGTGTAGTCACCCTAAGGTCAGTAGCCCATTAGCTACTAACCTCGAGACACCTAAAATGCCCCCTTAATACAGAATTTAGGGGGCAGCCCTGAACCAAGAAGGCAGATTCCCGCAATCTACGAAGAAGAAGGACGAAAGAAGATGCCCAGCAGAGGAGACTGCAGAGAAGAACTGACTTGTCCTCAGCCATACCGGCCCGTCTGCAGTTTCCAGAGATCCTGCGCCTAACGTCACCTTGTCCTGCAGTCAGGGACCTCCAGAACCCCTGGGAGGACTGACTGCCTTCAACAAAGACCTCCTGTGAACAGCAGCTCTGTTCAAAAGAATCACCAAAGAAAGACTGAGCCTGCTGGGGTCAAAGATACCCGACGCCTGGAACCACCACTGCATCTGACTCCTGCGGTCTGAGTCCGAGTGGCCCACCAGTCCCAGTAAGTTCCCCCCAGCACTCCAGAGTCTGAGTCCACCGTGGGTTGACCCCACCAGGACTCCCCGACGTCGCCTTCAGCCTCTGCTTGGTGACCCCCCCACTGTGAGTGGCCCGGTAAGGTGAAATCTGACCTCAAAAGGTACCCTTGCATCCGGCCACCCTGTGATCTGGAGAGGACCTGAGGTGCGCCTATGTCCCGAGCCTTCCAACTTACCTTCCCAGCTGTTGGTTCCTCCTGGAAGACTTCCTGGACCGAGCCTGCAGCCAAAACCCAAAAATGGCAACTCCCATTGAAAACAACAGGGCACCCGACGCCAAATCAGCACCCTGCACCTGGCCGCCCTAGTGCTGCTGAGGGTGTTTTGTGAGTGCATCCTTGACCCTGGGGGAACCCTGGTTCTAGCCCCAGAAACCCAACTCCCACAACCAAGTACTTACCTTTGAACCAAAAACTTAATTTCTTCCCATAGGATTGCATAGACTGCTTTTCTGTGAAGAAAATTTTAAGTGTGGAGTTGGGAAATTGTATGAGAACTTAAGAAACTGTGTGTTTACAAAAACTGTCTTACTTACCTTTTATTTAGGAAATGTCCCAGTGTGATATCTAGGAATATCACACTAAGAAGAAAAAGTAATCTGAAAAGTAATTTAAAAAGTAATCAGAAAGTAATTGCAAAGTAACTGAAAAGTAATTTCAACTGTTTCTGAACATTTGACCTACCTGTAGCAACATTCAACTGTATTATTCTTGCAAAGTACTATTACATTTACCTGTGCCAGGCCTTGTGTGGTTCTAGAAATAAAATCCAACTAAATAATATTTTTATACAAAACAAATTGGTCAGAGTTCAGTCTTTGAGTGTGTGAAATCATTTCTTGCCTGAGTGTGTACAATGAATGCTTAACACTACCCTCTGATAATGCCTTACTGCTTGCCCACACTACCACAAATAGAGAGCAAGGTATTATCTACTTTAACCTCTGTAAGCCTTTGGGGATCCACTGGACTTTGTGCACACTATACCTTACTTTTGTATAGTATATACAGAGCCAGCTTCCTACAGGTTGGTTCTCAGTTTTTTCCCTTGGCACATGGCAAAACTACTTGGCACGCTATTAAGACAGATACAAGTGTTGATCACTGTGTTCAGCTGAAGTTTAAAACCTGTATTGAAAGAGTTCTTGCATTCTGTAAATGATCCTTAAAAAAGACATTTGAAAAGCAGTTACTAACCTCATCGGAAAATCCTGCTGAAACACATGACAATCAGGAAATCGTCTCAGCCACACAAATAGCTTAATCAACTTACTGTAAACTTTATGCTGCAAGTGGAAATCAGACAGATTTTGTTGGATTGATGTATATGAGAAGACTGGTATGGAATGGTGTGTATAAGGAGACCAGCGTGGAATGATGTGCATGACAAGACCAGTGTGGAATGGTGTGTATGAGGAAAGCAGTGTTGAATGATGTGTATGCGGAGACCAGTGTGGGATGATGTGAATGAGGAGACCAGTGTGGAATGATGTGCATGGGGAGACCAGCGTGGAATGATGTGTATGACAAGACCAGTGTGGAATGGTGTGTATGAGAAGAGCAGTGTTGAATGATGTGCATGAGGAGAGCAGTGTGGAATGATATGCATGAGTAGACCAGTGTGGAATGGTGTGTAGGAGGAGAGCAGTGTAGAAGGATATGTATGAGGAGACCAGTGTGGAATGATGTCTATGAAGAGACCAGTGTTGAATGATGTGTATGGAGAGACCAGTGTGGAATGATGTGCATGAGGAGACCAGTGTGGAATGATGTGCATAGGGAGACCAGTGTTGAATGATGTGTATGGGGAGACCAGTGTGGAATGATGTGTATGTGAAGACCAGTGTGGAATGATGTGTATGAGCAGACCAGTGTGGAATGATGTGCATGAGGAGACCAGTGTTGAATGACGTGCAGGAGGAGACCAGTGTGGAATGATGTGTAGCAGGACACCAGTGTGGAATGACGTATAGTAGGAGACCAGTGTAGAATGATGTGTATGAGAATACCAGTGTGGAATGATGTGCATGGGGAGACCAGTGTGGAATGATGTGTATGAACAGACCAGTGTTGAATGATGTGTAAGTGGAGACCAGTGTGGAATGATGTGTATGAGCAGACCAGTGTGGAATGATGTGCATGAGGATACCAGTGTTGAATGAAATGCAGGAGGAGACCAGTGTGGAATGACATGCAAGGAGACCAGTGTGGAATGATGTGCATGGGGAGACCAATGTTGAATGATGTGTATGGGGAGACCAGTGTGGAATGATGTGTATGTGGAGACCAGTGTGGAATGATGTGTATGAGCAGACCAGTGTGGAATATTGTGCATGAGGAGACCAGTGTTGAATGATGTGCAGGAGGAGACTAGTGTGGAATGACGTGTAGCAGGAGACCAGTGTGGAATGACGTGTAGCAGGAGACCAGTGTGGAATGACATGTAGGAGAAGACCAGTGTAGAATGATGTGTATGAGAAGACCAGTGTTGAATGAAGTGTATGAGGAGACCAATGTGGAATGATGTGTATAAGGAGACCAGTGTGGAATGATGTGTATGAGAAGACCAGTGTGGAATAACAGCAACAGAAAATATAAAATGCAAGGAAACCTCAGACAGACAAAAAAACACTACCACTGCTATCAGCAGAAAGCACTGTACAATTCTATGTAATTAAAGAACAAATACAGACTCAGGTTACACAAGGAAACAGAGTAAAGGTGGGAGTTCAGAGGAGAGCAAAACACAGGATCAGCAAGTTTAATTAAATAGGAAAACATGACTAATAAATGCTTGGAGAATTCATGATCACAGCACACAAGCACGTACTCCATTCCCATTATTAGCGGACATGATTCAGAATAGTATAGAAAGCAAGATAAGAAAACCTGAGAACAGCAGAATAAAAACACACTCTGAAGGAGAGGTTAAAGGACAATGTTTTATCAAAGCTCTGCTTAAGATAAGGGGAACTGAGTGGAGAGGACACGAGTTCAAGGATACAGGTGGTGTGATGTTTACAAGGAAATATATCATTAACTCGTATTATTCCGTGACTTATTATTGCTTTTTAAAATGATAATAATGAAGTCAGCATAATTTGTGAGTATATAAGAAGCTGCCTGCGTGTAGCAAATTGACATAGTCTTCAGTCCTACGGGGCTGACTGTCTCCCAGCCATATGTGTCCTTGATTTCTTTCCTAGATAATATTTGGCAAGCCAGATAAGGAGTCAAGTTCAGTCTATACTGACAGCGCCCCAAGGAACAAATGCTGCCTTGATTGAATAGAGGTGCACATAAATCAAGGTAAGCAGACACCTTGGTTAATTAAAGTCTGTCTATTCATACGGGTGGGTCTTCTTGAAGTTGTGCCATCACATAGGTGAGACTGACTCTGACTCCATACCTCTTTGTGACACATGTTTTTGTCAGTAGAAAAATAGAAAACAGGACAGTGATGTTTTTATACTTTGTTATTTCCTCATATTCTAGAAAAATATGAGCTGAGGCATTACCCGAGTTAGACCGGAAGGTTAAAGATGTAGGGGCATATTCTCAAGGACTTATCGCCGAGTTAGCGGCACTTTAACGCAGCCAAAGTGGCGATAGATTTATCGCCCTATTCACAAACAGGTGCTAACAGCCGATATCGCCAGTTTACCTGCGATAGCAGCCGCAAAAAACATCGCCACGGATGACACCGGCAACTAACGCTAATGAGATGCAGAGTAGGCGTTCCTGTGCAAAAAAACGCTAAAACACCACATCGCAATATTCTCTATGACCAGCCTGATCAGCGATAAGATCCCAAAACAGGCGATAAGGCGTGTTAGCAGCAGGAATTTAACACCTGCTCCTACCTGGTGTTAAGTCGGATGACAACCTGCACCACAAAAGGGAGCCCAGACCAGAGCCACACCTGAAGAACAACAGATGCCATGGAGCTACTGATCATGCAGCTCGGAGCCCCAAGAGGGCCACAACACCCACCGCCACCACACCCAGGTCCCCCCCCCTCCCCCGGGGCCCTACCACGGACAAAGAAATTTAACATCAACTCTCCGAAATCATGAACAAAACAATTCGCCTGATGTCGCACAAGTACAACAATTAACATTCATGTGTGGGCAGAAAAAGAAGAATCATCCATTCATCTTTGAATTAACAAACAAATGATTTAATTCAAATTCAACTCAAAACAACTATTCGGAAGAGCCATGGCGGGTCTTTTCTGGACAATCTGTAAGACACAGCCTGCAAGACAAAATTCAAGATAAGAAGGTGTGTCATGCGCTCATCAAAGGACAGAGAGAGAGAGAAAGAAAGGGAGAGAGAGAGAGAGTGAAAGAGAGAGAAAGAGAGAGAAAGGGGGAGAGAGGGAGAAGGAGAGAGAGAGAGAAACAAAGGAAGAGAGAGAGACAGTGAAAGGAAGAGAGGGAGAAGGAGAGAGAGAGAAACAGAGGAAGAGAGAGAGAGAGAGACAGTGAAAGGAAGAGAGGGAGAAGGAGAGAGAGAGAAACAGAGGAAGAGAGAGAGAGACAGTGAAAGGAAGAGAGGGAGAGGGAGAGAGAGTGCCGACACTGCGGACCCAGGCCTCACTGCTCATCTGCTGCCACCGGTGTGTCTCCAACCACGTGCCGGCATACACTGCAGTCCACCAGGTCCCCTATCTGAAACAGAGTCCAGATGTATGAATGGCAGAGTTCATATCAGTGCACACGCCATCATCGCTTGGCCGTCCCTGGGCACACAGGCTGCTGCACCCCAGCCCCTCCCGCCGCCCAGCGGTGTATGCCTGCCCCTGCGCAACCAGGCCTCACTGCTCACCTTCCGCCACCAGCGTGTCTCCAAGAGGGCCCACCACGTGCCGGTGCAAGCTCCAAGCCCGGGGCCCGCGACCTTGGCAGCCTCCACATCATGCAGCCCCGCCCTGCGGGCCACCAGGTCACACACGTGATTCTGGGTCTTGATTTCGCAATGGCAGAGATCATATCAGTGCACACGGCACCATCGCAGGCTGCACACCCGCTCAGCGCCACAGGTGCCACCAACTCTGTGAACCGCGAGGCAACGCCACGTGGCGGTAGGCCCGCGCTGCCCGCTGGCTCAGGCCTACACTGCGGTCCAGCAGGGCTCACACAAACCATTACCAGTCCGGACCGCCAGGACGACGCATCATCGCAGGCTGCACACCCGCTCAGCACCTAAGGTGCCCCTACCTCAGTGCACCGAAAATCACCGTCCCGTGGCGGTAGGCCCGTGCCGGCTACAGTGTTTCAGGTGCCACCAACTCTGTGCAACGCAAGTCATGGACCCTTTCTGAGTGAGCCCTGTGACATGCCAGGCGGACGCAGCCATCTCACCTCCGGCAGTGGGGAAGAACTGGGACACGTAGCGTCGTCGTCCCTCCCTTTACACGTACACCGAGTGGGCTGGGTCGGCATACGCCAGGCCAGCGTAGGGGTGTGAATAATTATCCCTGGGCTCTGGGCGTGGTTCATTTCTGGGCTGGACAGGAAACCAACTGATGCGTGTGTTTCTGTTGCAGTGTCTGCGCCATACGGCCCGCAATCGACAATGTTGCAATGTTGCATGCACCCGGAGGGCGGCTGCGCACGAAGGGATTGTACAAGGAGCGCAAGGCCGCTCGGGCTCTTGGCTCATGCATGCCAACTGTTGTGTGTGTATCGCTATTGGTGCACCATAAGCCTAAGGCCTAGCCTCAATCGCAGCGCAAAAGCCACATCACATTTCCAGAATGCAAGCAGTAGTCAGACTAACATTAGGGATGAAAGCTCCTTTGTCTCAATACATAAGGCGGAAGGACATCTGCACCTCCGACCTTGGTCTTGCATGCGTCAGGCACCCCCTGAGAGAGATACCATAGCAGATGATGACTCCCACACTACGCACATCGCTAATGATAGACCAACGTATACACACCTCACACACAGAAGTCCTTGCCCGAAGTTATCTTGCATGGAATGCCCTTCACACTTACTCCCACATTAACCCAGGCGTACAACCGTTGCACACTAAAACAACTCATTTCTCCGAGCTGTGGCATTTCATCCACAGAAATGATGCAGGTCAGAACAGTGCCGCTTCAACCAGAGCCACCAACGCAATGGCAGAACATCCCGGGCACATGCACAACCCCTGTCACGTGGAACTGTACCGTGCATGTATGCTGCATTTGTTGGGGGCACTGCCACTGGCAGTGTTGCACATTAGTTACCGTCTGAGCTTCCGTCTTGCGTACGTCACCTGCGTCCAGCCCTGGTTCCACTGCCGATCATGCATATTCGAGTGGCCCATGGATGTCTGCCTATCCAACACATCTGGTAGCTGAACTGGATTATGACTTGTGTGTGCGCCCCCTGTTGGCCCACGACCAGGAGTGTAACCGTGATACCCGTTCATGGGATGCCTTGATATTTGGCGTATGTGCTGGCAGTTGGGCATGGGGGATAGCACAAGTCCTCGTGTGCAGTGACCACTTTGAAGCGCTCCCCCATTGGGCTGTTTTGCGGATTGGTGAAATGGCGTGGACGGAGCACATCTGTCTGGACCAGTTAATGGATTGGCTCGCCCCCGTGTTCGTTGAGGCCGACAATGACATACTCTTGGAACTGATTGCCCAGGAAGCTGCGCTCGCATTCATGGACGAGTAACTACGTTCCTGCAGCCACAACTGCTTGTAACCCAGAGCACAGGTCCAAACACCTTGTTGCATCTTGGAGAAATGGTCATATATCCCACCACGACAGTGGACATGGCTGCATCCGCCTGGACTCAGAATGCATGTGCGTGCACCTACGCGTGTTGACACACACCTGTGCAAGGTGAGGCAGTCCCATGGGCGGAGCTGCACAGCGTCGCTTGGCAAGGTTCCTTACTCTGACATACTGCTGGAGGGAGTGTACACACATGGCAATGTAGTACTACATGTGACCTTGTTGGACCCTTTCACCTGCTCACTGTCAGCAGAGCAGACAGTCTGCGCAGTCCAGTGGTACAGCACTATGCAGATCCCATGGGCTGTGAGTCGTGTCCCCTGACACGGGGCAATGAGCATACGCCAAACATCACATGACTCATCCAGCAAGGCAAGGTGGGCTGAGACAGTTGCCATCCGTAATGATTGGTGTTCAATTTTTGCCTCCCCAGTTCTTGCACCTCTACATGTTCCCATGCTGCCTGTTAGTGTCTGAAGCATTGGTCTGCATGTTGTGGCCCTTGTCTTGCCGGTACTGACACGCACATGCGAATAAAGTCCACGCCACTTCACTAGTGTTCAACTGTGATGAGTGTTGATTAGAATGACAAATCGTGTGCCTCAATGAGCATTGTCCGTACACAGGGAGGGACTGACTGACACATTTCACTTAGGGGTGAGTCCCTATTGCCAGCTCCACCTCTGTAAGCCAGACATTGTGGTTGGGATAGTTGCTGATGGACCGGTGCTCTTACGTGTCTTCAGCAATGTGAGTATGGTGTCCAACTTCTTGCCATGTGGATCAATGTGATCCATCAGAACAGGCTGTGTCCACACAGTTAAGTGTGAGTAGGTATGCGAAGAGATGTTCTGTTGTCACATGTGATGGGGGACACTACTTTAGGCCTGCTAGCGAATTAGACATTTTTACACACAGCCCCATTTAATACATGGACGTGGGGGTATGTTGGGGGTTGCGAGATTGTTGTTCATGGGCAATGAGGCCACAGCTAGTTCACACGTTCACAGTCATCTAATTGGCCATGTGGGTCAGGGTCAAACATGCGCATTGATGTCATTTCCCAGGGTGTACCTTTATGTGCAATCAATGTCCCTACATTCATCCATACTCTTATACTTGATTGAACATAGACATGACACATCTGTGTGATTTTGAATGTTTTATTCACATTCTGTGGAGTGTCGGAGCTGGATCAGTACATGGCTATGCAAAGCCCACATAACATGGTTGCCCAGTGGAGGGCCAACCAGAGTCCTTTGGGGAATGACAATTTAATCGGAAGAGGAAGAGTTCAGTCCGCAGCCTGATTGCTGTGTCATTGGTAACCAGTGCAGATATGGCAGTCCATGTCGGGGTCCAGGTGAATGTCGCAGTGTTTCGGGGGACAGTGGAAGGTGTTGTTCCCGGGCATGATGCAGAGGGCTGAACCAAGCAGAAACAGGCCATATGGCGGGGATGAATGCTACAACCTCCTTTCTCAAACAGAGTCATTGCCATCCACATCTTAGTCCTCTGATATGTCTTCTGTGTCAGGTGTGTCAGGTGTGTGTGGTGGTGTTATGGCTGCATCACTGTGTACCACTGACACATCAGGGGGCGGAGGTGGTATGGCTGCATCACTGTGTGCCACTGACACATCAGGGGGTGGAGGTGGTATGGCTGCATCACTGTGTGCCACTGACACATCAGGGGGTGGAGGTGGTATGGCTGCATCACTGTGTGCCACTGACACATCAGGTGGCGGAGGTGGTATGGCTGCATCACTGTGTGCCACTGACACATCAGGGGGCGGAGATGTGTGTGTCAAAGTTCCTGCAACAGTCATCTGGGACAGGCTCTGTGGCAGCAATGGCAAGATGATGTTCTGCAGGGCATGGAAGATCCCAGCTACATCTCGCTGGTGTACAACCATGGCAGCCATCCTTCCAGCCTGCATACGCTCCATGTTTTCCATTGTCCTCCGCATCTGTGTCAACTCTGTGCTGCCATCGCTGGAGCCTGTCTGACTGGACAGTCCTTGTATCCGAGTAATGGCTCCAGCGAGGTCAGCCAGGGATTGTTGTAGAGCATGGAACGGACTGTGGGTGTCCGTTAGGGACTGTAAGTGGTCCCTGATGGGACTCATGCACCCACCTATGGCATCACGTTTGGCTGCCATGAGGTCGAAACCCACCCGCACCTGTTCAGCCAGCCCCCTCTGGCAGTCTGACACACGGCGTTGGAATGCCATGTGTCTTTCCATGAGGTGCTGTGAGCCAGCCGTGGTGGTGGGTGCTTCCTGCTGTGTGGCCTGTGCAGGGGGTGGGGTCACCTCGATGCAGCTGGGCTGCCCTGCGCCTGGAGGTGGGGTGCGGAGACTGTCCACGAGCCGTTGGAGGGTGTCTGAGCAGATGGGCAGGGGTTCCTCCTGATCATCACTGAAGAGATGTCTGGTCTGCTCTGCAGGAGGTGTTGATTGTCCCTCTGCATTGTAAAGGTGAGATGCAGGTTAACAGTGTGTTCCATGTATGTTGACGCATTGTACATGTTTACATACAGACTGCATGACAATGTACATTGTGACTGTTTTGGATGAGCTGGCTATTTGATGGGGTACAGTGGACATTTTGACTACATGACGGATGTGAGGTTGTACTCGTACATTATCATCTCACAGTTTCCTGCTATGCCAGATGTGATTGGCCAGTTTCTACGCACAAACGGCACCAGTTGTGTCCTCTGTTCTGTAGTGTAAGTGTTGCACTCTGTACCACATTGTCGTCAATTTTGATGTGCTGTGATTGCTATGTGTGTGTGCTGCATTGTGGGAGAGTCGCCCCTGCAGCTCTGATTTAGCGGCCCCTTATCCCTTTGGGGCGGTGTGCCTTTGATATGTGTGCTTTTGAGGGGCTGAGATGTTGGCGACTTGGGTCATTTGTGCTCTTGGACGGTTTTTGTACTCTTGTGCATTGTTTGTCTGCAGATGTGTTGTTGACGTCAGGGGTTGTATGTGCACGTGGATGCGTCAGAGTGTGACCTGCTCCTTTGAGGATGTGGTCCACACTGGGCCACCTCAGTGTCGTGTCGTGCACCATGTCATGTATTTTGACTGCAGCCATGCTATTGGTCATGCAGTGTCACTTGCATTGTCAGTGTGGCTCACAGAGCCGCTGCTTTGCTGGATTCAGCACATGTGCATGGGTAGGTTGTGATATTGGTGATAGGGAGGGGGGCCCCTTTGTGCACATAGTGGACGGGGGCCTACTTGGTGTTTCTATGTGTGCTGCAGTGTGCCAAGGGTATCAGGGACATGTTCCACAATCATTGTGGGTGTGCAGGGTGCTACACATAATTGTGCATCTGTGCCATTGTGCCCATCTCCACCCGTCCCCCCAGTCCCTGGTCGTTACTCACCCTGTTGGGTCAGGTCATGTTGGGCTGTGTCCGGACCCCCAACTCCTTGCACTGTCTCCACACTGATGACTGTGGCCACCATTTCCTCCAGCTCATCCAGCTCCTCCTGTGGTGCAGGACTCCCACCTCCAGTCGCCGTTGCTGCCTTTCGGTTGGCAGCGAGTTTCTGCTTGGTTTGGCTAATCACATCATGCCAGCGCCTCTTTACCTTCTCCATTGACCTCCTCAACACTCCGACTGCATTCACGTTGTTCACGATCGACTGCCATATTTCCGTTTGTATTGCCAATGACACAGTGGAGGTGACGAACAGTTGTTGGTAGTGTTCTATCACCTCCGCGACGATGATCCTGTTTTCCTGCGGACTGAACCGCGTCTTCCTCTTCTCCTTGCCCTTCCCCGACCCCGAGGTTTCTTGCTGGTCGTCTGTGGGGCTTGTGGGGTTTGCGTTGTCCTCTGCACTCGGTCCGGGTGCATCCATGGTGCTACGCAGTTTATTTTTCTTTTTCTTTTTCTGCTTTTATGGTGCATTTTCACGCATGACGCGTGGGAATTGCAGGCCTGTCGCTGGTTATCGCAGATTTTTTTATCGCGTTTGGCCACATCGCAACTTTTTTCACGTTCGTGTTTCGCCTTTTTTCGGCGTCGCGTTAATTTTAACGCGTTCATTTGGCGCGTTGTCGTGAGACTATCGCATGGTGCCGCCGGGTTGAGAATATAACGTTAACACAGCGTTATTTTCCCGCAATAGACTGCGATGTGCAAAGTTGCGTTAAGTTAATTTTGCGATAATTATCACACGTTCTTGAGAATATCCCCCGTAGTGTATATTGTGGATTGCCCAATGCTGGACACTGGAAGACCTAGGTTGTAGTACTACCCAGTTTTATATTGGAAATATAGCCTTCATGGACTTGACCGAGACTGGGCAACGATATAGAATTCTTTTTAGAAATGGGACCCCTTTTAAATGCATGAGGAAGATAAATCTGTTAGAGATAAAAGGAATAGAAAATATTGCAAGGAATGGTACACGAATACACTGATACCTGTCCTTGGCCCTAGGAAGGAAAATAGCGGGACTCAGTAGATTAAAACTACAATATAAAAGTATGCCAGTTTTTAGATTGCAATCACATTTCAACATAAATATAAAAATAAAATAAGATATTTTTCTTATATATCTAAATGTTGTAGAGAGTCTAGGACACTAAACCAGTCTCAGCCAAACATCATCTATAGGCTCACCAGTATGGTATGTTATGAGGGAAAACTGTTTGTGACACAGGGCTGTGCTTGTAGGACTAGGTCCTACCTCATAGCAAAAGATCTAACACAGCAGTTCTCCATTGGTGGGACATTAGAGAGAAAAGAAACTGGATTATTTAAAAGAAAGTACGAGAGCAACTGAGTAGTAAGGGAAGAAGAATAGGTTGTTGATAAGGGATGTGTTACATTCATGGGAAAAGTACTCCATAAATAGGAGACGGGTGGACCCCGAGGGAAGTAAGGAATGAACGGAAAGATATGATCATATAAAAAGAATTGAGGAATACATAGAGCTAAAGCAAGGGCACTAAGGCAATAGGGCTACCCACCTGTCAGAGTGTCAGATATAGGGGGTTTGGAGGTTGAAGAGACAGAGGTAGAATGGACAACAGAAGGGTTCACTGATAGAACATCGATGACATAAATATTGATGTTAAAAATATCAAATAAAAAATATAGACTACAAAAATATCGACTCCCATACCTAAACAGGTAAGTACAAAAATATTGAATCAAAAATATTGATGTAAAAAACATAGATGTAAAAAATATTGATTTAAATATATATATAAAATAAAATAATATATATTAAATATATTAAATATTAATAATAACAAAACAAATTACATTTAATATACGTTAAAAAAAATATAACAAATAAACTTAATTAAAAAAAGATAAATACACAAACAATAATTTATACATATATAAATTTACTTTAAAATAATGAATAAACTCTTATCTTTAATTTATTTTAAAAGTTTAAAATTATATAAAAATAAAATTTATATATACATATATATATCAATAATTTAAAATATAAAAAAACATTCTATAATAAATTAAAACAAACTATTAAAAAATATTTAAACTTAAATTTCCCAATACAGTCAGTGCAACAGTTGGGAAAGGGTTGGATAGGGGAGGAATTAAATTTACTATTCCAACTCCAGTGAGTGCAACAGTAGGGAAAGTGTTGGATAGCGGAGGGGTAAAAATTTCTATTCCAACTCCAGTGAGAGCAACAGTAGGGAAAGTGTTGGATAGCGGAGGGGAAAGAATTACTATTCCCACTCCAAAGAATGCAACAGTAGGGAAAGTGTTGGACAGTGCAGGAGTAAAAATTACTATTCCCACTCCAAAGAGTGCAGCAGTAGGGAAAGTGTTGGATAGAGGAGGGAAAAAAATTACTATTCACACTCCAAAGAATGCAACAGTAGGGAAAGTGTCAGATAGCGGAGGAGTAAAAATTACTATTACCACTCCAAAGAGTGCAACAGTAGGGAAAGTGTTGGATAGCGGAGGGGTAAAAATTACTATTCCCTCTCCAGTGAGTGCAACAGTAGGATAAGTGTTGAATAGCGGAGGGGTAAAAATTACTATTCCCACTCCAGTCAGTGCAACAGTAGGGAAAGTGTTGGATAGTGGAGGGGTAAAAATTACTATTCCCACTCCAGTCAGTGCAACAGTAGGGAAAGTGTTGGATAGTGGAGGAGTAAATATTTATATTCCAACTCCAGTGAGTGCAACAATAGGGAAAGTGTTGGATAGCAAAGAGGTCAAATTTACTATTCCCACTCCAGTAAGAGCAACACTAGAGAAAGTGTTGTTTGGGGAAGGGTCAAAAATGACTATTCCCACTCCAAAGAGTGCAACAGTAGGGAAAGTTTTGGATAGCGGAGGGGTAAAAATTACTATTCCCACTCCACTGAATGCAACAGTAGGATAAGTGTTGGATAGCGGAGGGGTAAAAAGTTTTATTCCCACTCCAGTGAAGGCAACAATAGGGAAAGTGTTGTATAGCGGAGAGGTAAAAGTTGCTATTCCCACTCCAGTGAGTGCAACAGTAGAGAAAGTGTTGGATAGCGGAGAGGTAAAAATTACTATTCCCACTCCAGTGAGTGCAACAGTAGAGAACGTGTTGGATAGCAAAGGTGTAAAAATTACTATTCCAACTCCAGTGAGTGCAACAGTAGGGAAAGTGTTGGACAGCAGAGGGGTAACAATTTACAATTCCCACTCCAGTGAGTGCAACAGTAGAGAAAGTGTTGGATAGCGGAGAGGTAAAAATTACTATTCCAACTCCAGTGAGTGCAACAGTAGGGAAAGTGTTGGATAGCGGAGGGGTAAAAATACTGCTCCCACTCCAGTGAGTGCAACATTAGGGAAAGTGTTGGATAGGGAAGAGACAAAAATTACTATTCACACTCAAACTGTTAAAACAAAAATAAAAAACATTAGAAATTATAAAAAATCATAAAAATAAATAAACAATATTTAGAAAAGAAAAATAAAATATATTAAATATATAAAAAGAAAACATATTATAATATTAATTACATATAAAAAAAATACAAATAATATATAATATAAAATAATAAATACATTTGTTTAAAAAAATTATTTTAAACTAGAAAATATTTACAAACAAATAAATTAATTAATACATAAATGTATTTATTGTATTTCCTACCCTATAACACCACACCAATAACAAAACACTTCAACATTGTTTATTAATTTTTTTCCATAATTTACATAATTAATAATCAATTAAAAAAATATTATTGGCAAAAAAAAACTAATAAATTTTAATTGACTACACACACTTTAACACTATGATATCCACAACACACACCTAAATAAACTCTAAAATAATAAAACACAATTAAAACTTATTTTTAAATTTAAAACTATTAATATTAACAACTAATAATAAAGTAATTAAAATATATTTAATTCCCACCCTTTACCCCTTTAAAAGTAAAAACAACCAAACAAAAAAATAAACAATTACCCAAAATAAATATCAAATAATTAACAACTATATATTAATTAAGTAAATACAAATTACTTCCCACCCTTTACTCCTATAAACACCAAAACACACACATTCCTTACCATACCATACAATCATTTATTATCAATTAATTAACATCCAATTATTAATTCATCAATTAAAAATAAATTACTTTCCACCCTTGACACCTATAAACACCACAACACACACCTAAAATTAATTACACAATTACCATAATTAATTACCAATTAATTAATTAAAATGAAATAACCAATTATTAATTCATAAACTAAAAATAAATTACTTCTCACCCTTCACATCTATAAACACCACAACACACACCTAAACTTAAATACAGAATTACCATAATTAATTACCAATTAATTAATTAAAATTAATAAACAACCAATTATTAGTTCATTAATAATACATTACTTTACACATTTAACACTATAACATCTCAATTAAACAAATATTAATAAATAAAAAATAATCAATACATTTAATATAATTAAATTACTTCCCACCCTATTCTGCTATAAACCCAAAACCCGCTACGGAACTAAAAACGCAAAATTCAAATCAAAAGATGATTAATAACTACTAAACATTTAACACATATATTAAAAATACAAACAATTCTTATACAAAAATAACATACAACACATACATATAAAATATATACTAAAATACATAACATTAATAAACAAACGATATTTTTAACAACAATATTTTTGCAAACGATATTAAACACTTCGATATTTTTAAAATCGAATTCTTGACCACGATATTCTTGCTGTCGATATTTCTGAACCACAATATTTACAACTCGATATTTGTGCAACTCAATATTTTTTATTCAATATTCTGTCACTGCACCAACAGAAGTCATGGTAAGTTCCTTCTTCTGGGCAGAACACTAACTATAATGCTGCCTCTAACATACACAATGTTGTTATAATTATAGGAGTACTGACCACTGGAGGTGCAATAATCCAAAAACATTCAGACAACGAGGGAAAAGTGTAAATAGAGGAGGCCCAAATAGAGCGGATGAACAGAGACTGAATATTCATCAGTTAGCCATACAACAATCATGGAATTATTTTTAACACTAGAATACCTCAGACGCAGATGATGTTAGTTGATTATGATTGTCAAATGTTTGACAAGACAGGATATGTCTAATACAGTTATCTATAGGGTGCCTGAGAGCACTAGCACAATGGACCCTGATATTAGTCGACAACACGGATCAATATGGACAAGGAAAGGTTGTCGGGACATCTGTTAAATTCCTCCTTGATACAGGAATTGCAAATTCTTCTCTTAGCAAAAACCAATCGCACAAGTTCCATTCTCGGGAAATAGCAAACAATGGGTGGGGTTCACTAATGTTCTCGTGCTCAGCCCCATGTTCACCCCTCTTAAGCATACTTTAAACCCAATAACAAATAAACACTCATTTCTAATGATAAAAAATTGTGCACATCATTTGTTGGGACTAGCCTGACGGAGTATATTTGGAGGAAAATGGTGGGTCTGAATTGTTTGATTATATAGGTATTGTCAGATCAAGATTACAGACTATACCACCGCATATACTATCTATGATAGTCGACAGAGTATGGGTCAAACACTGAAACAACATAGGAAAAATGCATATCGACCCAGTAAGGATTAAAGTCAAGTAGAATTTTGCCCTGCCAAGAACACCACAGTGCAAAATTGTACCAGAAGGGTTGTAAACAAAGAGAAAATTACACAGAAGGACCTGAACATTCGGCTCCAGGAGCCGGAAGATCCATTACTGGAGTAAATATTGATGCATTACCCAGAGTAACCTCCCTATTCTAATGTAAGGGTTCCTGAGAAAACTTTAGCAGTGGCCATCATAATAGTTAAATTGGAAACAATAATAGCAAGGCGCCAAATTGGTTGTGCCTAAATAAAACACTTCTGATGACACTACACAAAATACTTTTTGGATGTGTCTTATTTAAGGTGGAGGGGGCAAGGGCAAATTCTGCTTGCCATACAGACAGCCATTAAATGCACTAACCATCAGGACCGGATATACACATCCCATCTGAAGAGAATATCATCGTCCATAGTGGCATTACTATTAGGCATCAACATAACGGAGACACTGGCACAGGTATCAGAGCCCTTCAAGGAAACCAAGCATCCATACAAGTTGAGATTAATGAAGAGGAACTTTTTGAAAGATCCCTGTGATATCTTTGGGTCTGGTGAAGGTACCATTTCTTTTGATGTAGACAAAGTAACTGTAGGAAAGTAGGATCTGCTTCCTATGGTTACCCCCACTTTTTGCTTGCTGTTACACTGTTTTTTACTAGTCTGACTGGGATCCTGCTAATTAGAACCCCAATCTATCTGCTTCCTCCCTAGAATGTTATGCCATGTACTTAGGTACACTCCAAATTGGATACTGGGGTACTCTTGTTAGTCCCTAGTATATGGTACACCTGTACCCAGGGCATAGGTACCCCAGAGGCCTCCCATGGGCTGAAGCATGTATTATGCCACCCATGAGAGGCCATGCAAAATGGAACTACAGGCCTGCCCTTGCAGCCTGTGTAAGATGGTGAATGCACAACTTACTTTAGATATAGGTTTACTATATCTATAGGTCACTACACTTAAAACCTATGTCACCCCATAGCAGGCCTTAACAATCCTGACAGCAGGGTGCTGGGTTTTACATGAGAGGGTGCCCCTGCATGAGCAGAGCATCCCTGCAGCCTTCAGAGACCATTCTCCTGGGTTGTCGAAGACGCAGCCAGACATATAGGTAGCGGTGCATTATATGTTCGCGTAAAATGCTATCTCGAAAACGGCTGCAACAAACCATGTCGTGTTTGGTATCAAACACCTTGGAATCATACCTCCACACTGTAAACGACGTGGAGGTATGATTCCACCCTTCAGAAGCGAGCTTCGTGGGGTCCCTGGTCTTCCCGGTACCAGCCTTCTTGACCCGGACAGCACAAAATGGTTGCTGCCGACCAGAGACACCTTTCAGCCCTCCTGCTGCTGAGCCAAGCTCGAGCAGAGGAAGGCAGCACAATAGGCATCCTGTCACAGGGAGGTGTAACCACCTCCCAGACAGGATTTAGAGTTTTGGAGCTGGGTGGGTGCACTTCCAAAGTGCGTGAAAGTCTGCACGAGGGGCACATTTGGTGTCCCTGTGCATAGTCCAGTTCAAACCAGTCCTGAGAGCCGTTGGCTCCTGCTCTGGCACGAAACTGGACAAAGGACATGTGAGTAACCTCCCCACTGTCCTGACCCTCCCCTGGGAGGGTCCCCTGAATCTGTCCAACCCTCTTCCGTGGGTACAAAAGGGCTTACCTGGCTGTAGGACCCTAGATCCGACGTGGACAAGATTCTGAACAAGAAACCCCTAACCTTCGACTGTCTGGACACACTGGACTTTGCTGGACTTCAACTGGGCCCGACTTTGCTCCCTCTCCGTCCAAAGCATAGTCTGTGCCCGTGCACCAGACAGGTTCCATGCAGGACCTGTAGAGCATCAAGGACAACTGAAGTATCTCCCTTGGAGTGAAGGAGTCACTCCCCTGCATTCGCAGGCACCGTAACGCAACTGACCGGTCTGCTGATCCTGAGCTCCTGAGACTTCGAAGGCTCCAGCAACATTGGACGTGGGTTTCTATGTTCCTTGAGGTCGAGCTGCCCTCTCACCAAGTTTGAGGCCAGTATCCCTCGAGGGGACTGCATAACCTGAACCCCTGTACACTGCATACTTTTGCAAGTGCATGTGCTTGTTAGCATTCCCCAACTGAGTGCATTGGGCTATCGATTGCCCCAACCTGTGCGCAAATTTTGTATAAAGGACTTTGGACTCCTTGCACTCTGTGCCCTGCAAGCTGTTACTTTGTGAAACTGCTAGAGGTCCCCTTGCGACTTCTGTGCCTTTGGCCTGTGGGTCAATTTGAGGGACAACACTGCTTTTCTTCAGCTGCCCTGGTTGCTCCAGGCCTGTCCTAACTCCCCTTGCTGTGGTGAGTCCCCTGGTCCTTGCTGGGCCAGACGGTAACCTTCTTTGTCCTTCTTCGTGGGTTGCCGCTGCCAAGGCTTTCTGGTGCTCCCGCCGGACACACAGTAGGTTGGTAGAGGAGGAACGCAGGTTCCTCATTGATCTATAATGCCTAAAGAAGTGCCCCCAAACATCACTCTTTGCCTATTAGATATTTTCCTGTTTGGGATGAGCGCCCAGATACAGCCTGCAAAAATATGGCCCATATCATTTAGGGTGAACACCACTAGATGCGATAAGGAGGCAGAAGTACTATACTTTACCCCAGATGAACAAAAACATATTGAATACGTTTGCCCACATGAAACTAGATGCGCTGTAGCTAGCTATACAATAAGTGAACTAGTCCGCATGCTCCAGAAGACTAATGGGTGGGGAGACAGGATGTTAGCACGAGACATTTTCAGTGTCCTCCTAGCTCTTTTCCCACTGTAGCTTCTAAACCACCAAATTGATGCCCCCGAACTGCACAGAGAGGCCAGAATTCGAAGTCACCGGGTCAGTTTACGCCCATGATCAGCGGCACCCCAAAATCACATTTTTCTGCAGAACCATTTAACGTCGAACGTCACCCACACCAACAAAGACACTATAGAGAAGTGTGAGAGTACATGGGACAACATCATTGCACGATACACTTGGGTGGATGGGACAGTAGGCTCCCGATCAGTAATGAATTAATATCCGATTCTTTATGTTTCAGAGGAAATGACACCATCAATGTAGGGAAAAAACACCAACTGCAATGCCACAATAGGTAACGCTGACATGCAGGGGGCACCTCCAGTCTAATGGATTTCTTTTGGCAAATACGGAGAGCTGCTACACGTCCAACTACCGTCAAATGAGGAGGCCTCTGCTCTCTGGTTACCTGGCAAACACCCACTCCAGTCATCCGAGGGGTGAACATCGCCAAACTACACGAACACCGCATGAGCCATCTGTTCACTCTTCTTCATCATCACTGCTGGAAAACGTCTGCAGAGTACTATGGGACCACTTCTTGGATGGTTGTACTCCAAGAGTTCAGATGATGCTCAACTATTCTTTGGAAACGTTTTGTCATTCGTCCAGGCTAAGACAACAGCTCGATAGCTCCAAATAAAATGGGAAATAAAGAAGATCAATGCCACCGGAAAAGGGTTCAAAGCAATTAAGGAACAGTTGCAAACAATGAGAATAATGATCATGTAGCACTGATATGCTAGGCCTTATAACTGCCATTGAGGGGGGCACCTGTGCAAACGATGAGGGCCATAGAACTTTGGCCTAGGCGATACAAACTCTGCATGATGTACAATGGACAAAGGTGAGCGAAGGAGGTGCTCCAGAAAAATGGTTTAAGGGTTTGTTCAATTGGCTTCCTTCCTGGTTGTCAGGACTGTTTAAGGCCTCAGACCCCCCAGGATATTGCAGCATAGATTTGCAAATTTTGTGCCACAAAAATTGAAATTTTGCGGCATTATAGCGGCACTTTTACTCGTAATCATTCATTTTCAGCCTTAAATCAATGGAAACTGTTTTAGCAGAGTATTCCACTTTGAAATAGGCATGTTTAAAGTGTCTGCAGCTCTACGGAAGCACAGCTCCAATCCTAACCTCATGAGAGGGGGCCCTATTTCTCCCTGGGATGTTCTAGCACCCATGTACGCACCCCTGCCGGGGCACCGCTGCCTCCTGCGCCTGTGAGGCGTGACACCTCTTCCTCAGGCACGTTAACTAATGTAAGCATGTTAAATATTGTTAAATATTGTTCTAGGCAGATCAGTAGCATGGGAGTGGGTGTAAGCTCTTTCACGATACAGTCCCCACCTCAATGTGACTTACATGTGCTGTGTATGTAGTCTACACCCTGAATATGAGACTATTCCATCATCCTCTGTGAGCATCCCACCTCCCCAGGCAGTGGAGTTCCCCACACACACAGAATCAAGATCTGAGGGGTTCATTACAGTGCATGCACTTATTGTCATTACATTTGAATACATAACTCTCAGACTAAAAAGTGCGCTGGATATTTTGCAGAGTTTAAATATAGTTGACTTTCTAAAATGCCTATAACCCTCGTCCCCTTCCCGCTAGAGCCATAGCACACAGAGGCCCTGATATGCTGGTAGCTCACATTTCTGTGTTAAATAATGACAAACGCATTAACTTAACTGGAGCTACCCCAGCCCTCCACCGATAGAGTTTAGCAGGCCACGCTAGTGAAGAAAAAAAGCTTTACGGTTAATGTGCACACACAGAAACACGCACACACGATAATTTACACCAGCTTCTCCAATGTCCCATCTCTCACCACACACCTGTTGTATTGAGTTATTTGTAATTATGTACAGTGTTCTCCTGGGACAATACCGCTAACGCCACACCCCTCTTCTTTCCAAACTGCAACTCTCCGTCTCTCGACAAGTTACTGTGCCAGCCTCTTCCCGCACATTCTCTGGAGATTGTATTTCATTCTGTTTAACTCTCAGCTGGGTGGAAGATCATTTTATTCGGACGGCTTCTCCCCCATCCCCCTTCCCTCAACCCTTTCTTTTCATCACTGTTCCAGGCCCCACACTCTGAGGCGCCTCTGGGCTTCCCACCACACAACACATGGACTGATACTTGACTAATAAGAGCGTTTGGTTGTGACGTGCTTTCATCTTTCCTTAGACTGTCTGGGTTTATTTTCGCGAGTCTTCCCCTTGTTAAAAACACTCCTGCCACTTAGCTGCTTCTTATTCTGTCTGAACTCAGGGGCCCTTGCTGATCATCAGTTTCTGACGCGATTTATTATTTATGATGGCCTCCAAATGAACTCACTTGCCACCTTTCAAGGCAAGCACATCATGACAAGAAACTGGAGCTCTGGAAGGCGGGAAGCCGAGGGGCAGGCAGCAGTAATTGAAGAATAATTGACACCCAGGGCTAGGCTTACTATGGTTTCCATTATACAGAGATTCACAACGAGTTGTGAAAGATACACATCAGGATGTGAACATCAGCTGACTCACTCCTGTACTGAGATTCTATGAAGAAAGAGCCGAGCAGTCATGTATGACCTGCTAGGATCCCGATTACAAGAATAATCAGTGAAAACACACCACCACCCGCCCCCCTGAATGTCTCCAGGCAGATGTGCGAGGGGAATACGCAGCCCTCCTCAGCTCCCAGGTAGATGAGACTGCAGCACTTAATCAGTGGCATAGCTAGGCACTCTGCCGCCCGTGGCGGTCCCTGCCTTTTGCCGCCGCCGAGCGCCTAAGAGCAGGGGGGGGGGGGGGGTGCTGGCGATAAATTTACCTGCCGCCCCCAAATCTCGTGCCGCCCGGGGCGTACCGCCCCCTCCGCCCCCCCTTGCTACGCCAGTGCACTTAATGGTGTCTTAGGTTACGCAATGCTGAAAAATCATACATGTCACAGTGCGGCAGGAGGAGGCAGCTATTTTATGGCTGTATGGCAGCACGAAGTGACGTTTGTGTGTGTGTGTGCAGCCAATAAGAAGGCACCATTTTTTTCCTCTCTGCCTGGAGACCTTTTTTTGCACCCAAAATAGTAAATATTGCAGCCATCGTGCTAATCAGCTGATTTCGTGATTATTTCGTGAATCACGAAATGCTGGAGGGTCTGCTTAAGGGAGGAGGGAGCACACTGCCTCTCATCCCTGCACAGTTCACCTCATTGCATGCTGGTAAATGCAGAACGCTTCCTTCAAAGTTGCTGTAGATTTTCACCAAAGTTGGTGCAGGTAGTGCTATTATCTCTGGGCATGTGTTTCTGGGTTTAGCCCTTCATAAGTAGAGAGTAGAAGTAGTAGAGAGCAGAGAAAAGTCTCCTGGGGTTGCTTAAATGCTGCCCAAGTCTTCACAGGTCACAGTACCACTCCACAGGTGCATCCCAGGTGAGCTCATCAGTTCGTTGGCTCGAGAGAGCCTTTTAAACACAAGAGGGGAGGGAACACACTCCCTCTCATCCCAGCACAGGTCACCTCATTGCATTCTGGTAAATGCAGTACGCTTACTTCAAAGTTGCTGTCATTTTTCACCAAAGCTGGTGCAGGTAGTGCTGTTATCTCTAGATACATGTTTCTGGGTTTAGCTCTTCATCAGTAGAGAGCAGAAGTAGTAGAGAGCAGAGAAAAGTCATTTGGGGTTGGTGAAATGCTGCCCAAGTCTTCACAGGATCTCAAGTCCTCTTGCCCAGTTGACCTATGTCAGCTGTCAGGAGTTCAGGTAGAAATTCATTTTTCCAGTGCATTCTTCTAGTTTTGAAATAGGTATAGAAGTCCCTGAATGCAAAGAAAAACAGAACTTGAGTTATTAGCATTGTACCGCCGTTCTAATGGTGATAAAGTGACACTCAAAGTGTCACACATGAGGTATGAAAACATCAGCTAGAGGATCACAGCCAACTTAGAAATTCTGCACTCAGAAAACTTGGCAGCTGCTCTGCAGCTCTTACCATGCCCTCATTGCCTCCTGGATCTACTCCTGCTGATGTCACAGCTCTTGATTGCAGAAATTCAGCTGCTCAGCTGGGGCTCTGACATCCACCATCTAGTCCTGGAAGTGTTGTGTGTAGGCCACTGTTGCGTTTAAGGTAATTAAATGACAGTACAAACTCAGTTGTACTCTTATCAGGAACGTATTAATTTCACGTCCTCACCTCAGCGCGTCCAAAACATGGAACCTCTTGACACCAACGTTCAGGGCTTGTGCCCATTATCCAATAGGTACTTAGGAGGGAAAGCCAGGTAAGAGAAAGGGAGGTATGGAACAAGGGACAGGGTGGGAAAGGTAGTGAAAGAAATACTTTACTATATGGTAACTAATACATTGAAATATGACAGCCACCTCATCTGACTGCCTCTCTTACAGATCCTGCAACACTTCCTAGTGGATCTTCCAGACACGGAGCAGGATATGCAATTGATCCTGTATGTTGAGCCCATCTTTGCTGCTGCTCATCTTGATTAGACAAATGCTTGAATTAATCTCAGCCATTGCTGATTACCTAGGGCAGGCCAGGACCCCCTCTATACAGACAAGCATTGGCATAGCCAATAGGTCTCGCTTTTGGGACCTTATAAGTATTTAGTTATGCAGCACAATATCCTTGGTGCAACATCAACTGTTGCATGGCTATTCACTTATAAGGTCCCAAAGGCGAGACCTATTGGCTATGCCAATGCAAAAACGTGTTCTGTCCCATTTAAGTACACAAATAGGTCATAAAAAAGGAGACCCTAATTTGAATAAGAAAAGTATAGCATGTGACTTTTGTAAAATACGTGTGTGAGCTAGAGATGGTGTGTTGATGCTTAGTTGTATGTATGTGAAGTAGGTGCGAACGTTCTGCTGTGAGGATCAAAGGGATGTGTGAGAGTGAGCGAAATGAATGGTTAGAGGGCATGTTTAACTTGTGTTTAAAACTGTATGGTAAAGTGAGTGTGAAATAGATGGCGCCGTTGATAAAAAGACATTTCTGCTGTGATAAGGCGGTCTTAAAAGCGACTGCAAGTGGTGAAAAGAAGAGAACACTTTGCTTTAGGATGCTAATGTCTCCCCTATCAAACCTGGTGACAGAGACGACCTTGTAAGACTCAAAAGGACAGGAAGCAAGTTTTGGGAGGCATGTGGCTATTATATGCGAAGTATCTACGTGCGGACCATGCGCGGTGCAGCGCATACATGCAGGTAGAAAGCATGCAAGGCCTTAATGTAAAGCCTTTATGTTGTCACCTTGCCCTGAATGCCGTGGTGCAGACAGTGTTAGAATCTGTGGGCAGAGACACAGAAACCGCTGCAACGTAACGGGGACTCCTTATATATTCCATTTGAAGCAGTAGACATGTGAAGGTGGTGAAACGGAAATGAGCAAAATTGCTGAAGACCCGCTTTGGAGCACTAGAGATTTGTATCCCACATCTAGGCGCAAGAGGAAGAGAGAACACGCTTTGAATTGGATAGGCGCAGTGGGAAGTACACAGGGTGTGTATACGCACGGTGGGAGCACAGAAGGAGCTGAGGGTGAAGGGGATAAATATAAATAGTAACAGGCTGGGTAGAGTGTGGGGGCCGAACAGAAGGAAGCACCGAGCCCTTAGAGATGGCGAGGAAGGTATAGAAAGCATGAAGATTAAGTGTACCATGAGACGTGAAGGAAGTGATACATATGTAACAGCAACCAAACACAGTATAGGGGTGCACAGAGAATCGTATCCCAAATTTAGGCGATAAAAGAAGTGAGAGCACGACGGGGCGTAAGGGTGCAGCAACTGGAGTGTATGGTTTGCGTGATTTTTATAATGGCTGAATTTATATTGCGGAGCATGTGCAGTGCAGCGTATATATGCAGGTAGAAAGCATGCAAGGCCAAAAGTGAGCGGGAAGTGATCGCAGGGACGCGCTCTGTGGTGGGGAAGGGGCAGAGCGAGGCGCTTGGGAGAGCGCTGTGCTTTATGAGCCATGACGGCCAGACAAAGGAAAGACAGATGGCGGCTGCGCGCGTGCACGCGCTCGTGAACGCAAGCTTGAGGCCAGGAAAAGCTTCTGGTAGCACTTTAAAAATCCACTAACTAAATGTCTCGCAGAGCAGCGCATGCGCTGACTCAGCGAGACCTAAAACAAGCATTGGCATAGCCAATAGGTCTCGCCTTTGGGACCTTATAAGTATTTAGTTATGCAGCACAATTGCATGGCTAAACACTTATAAGGTCCGAAAGGCGAGACCTATTGGCTATGCCAATGCTTGTTATAAAATGGATTTATTTACTATGCATTCGCCGCGCTTTAGCTATAAACAACTTAAGCTAAAACGTGAATGCTCTGTTCCTATTGCTAAGGGGCCAAGCAGTATTTTAGAGAGAGGTGCCATTTTAAAATCAGATTACCGCTATTTGCTCTGTTCTCAGAGGGAAACCAACTAAGCCTGCATATGTGCACCGAACCAATTTCCGCCATCTTCCACCTTCAACATTTGCTCCGCTCAGGGGCACGAGCTGTCTGATGACCTTCAGCTGCCAGAGGACTAGAGAGGAGTCCAGACACTGCCTGCTTGCATGGTCAACAAGGATGGATGAGAAAGGATGGATGACAAAGGATGGATGAGTGAAAGGATGGATGAGTGAAAGGGTGGATGAGTGAAAGGGTGGATGAAGAGAAGGATGATTGAAAGGATGGACGGCTGGATGGATGGAAATTCTTTAACAATTTATTCCAAACAAGCACTGGTAAAGTCAAAGTGTCTGAACTATAAAAGACAGCAAAAAAAATCAGTATTCATTGGTCCCCAGTGTCACTGCACCTCCTGCACCAATGAAAGCCACGACTCTGGGTAACACTCGGATGGCAGAGACGGGTCGAACACCCTGCGCCATAGTATTCTATATCACGCGCACAATCTCATCCGCCATATACGTTGTTGTTGTCAAGGATCACTCGAGGCATCAGTTCTGGATGCTCAGCCCCTGCCTTTAAACCGCGCATCTGCTCCCAGCTACTGCCAGAGCTTCAAGTGGCTGTTTATTTGGCTATGAATAAAAGCGTAATTTCCAGTTAACACCCCTTGGCTCCTGCGCTGCACGTGACAGCAAATGCGCTGCAGTCCCGTGAGTAAGAAGAGAATGAGCAGCAGGATACAGGGTGCGAGGAGAGGGCCGAGGGAGCGCGTGCACTTTGCACCAGTGCAATAACACACTGCACGAACGCTGCTCATCACTCACTAGTGCAAAATCGATATTTGCGCGTAGTGAGCTATGCAAAATGTTTACCATACACCAGCAGTGCAAACAAATTCATTTCTAGGTCAGCAAACCTGTGCACATGCTTTGCACTGGTGTGGCGATGTAAGCCTGCAGTGCACTAGTGGGAGTGGGGGTGGCATGGTATGCTAACAAGATCTAATCTGCCAGATTCCCCGAATATGCGGAGAATAATGCAGGGTTTTTGTAGGGGCAGGAAACCGTGTTTACTTTGTGCAAGAAAACACCGGTGTTTATTTTTGGGAATCAGGCTTAATTTCTCACCAGACTTTGATTCCGAGTAAGCGATAGAAAGGGAGAAAAGAGAAAGAACGATTAAGAGAACCCCAATATAACAGAAAGTGGGGAGATAGTGATGAACGTGAACATGAAAGAGATATAAAGAGGGAGTTTAGAGAGGTGTAAGATAAAGGCATAAGGTGAAATAAAAGAATAAAAACTAGGCAGTTTTTGTATTCGGCAACCCTGACATTCGGCAGCCCCGAGATTGGGCTCCTTTGAAAAACATTTCGCCCCAGCACTTGCTTTATTATTGTGTTTTATTTATCTTATAGTTAAACTGGCACCAAGAGGGGCGGGTGCGTCGGCAGAGCGCTGAGATGCCAACAGATCCGCGGGCTTGGCTTCCGCTCTTCTGGTGGTTCCGACCCAGAAACCCCGAGGTGAAGATCAACTTTGAGTGGAACAGAGGCATCAGAAATATGAAGTTGCTACATACATTTGAGATCGCTTGGGCAAAACCTGCAACAGGGTGCAATATGACCAGTACCTCCTGTCACTATGGTAACTATGTATGTTTTATAAACAAAATGTGACCGTTTCAAAATAGCACTTAGTAACAGATGCTTATCTACTGATGTTTAGTAGGTTTAAAGCATCAATCTTACAGGTAGGAAGGCCTGCGTCGGTTCTGTCAGGAACCTGAGATTATCACGCTTTGTGTTAGAAGCGAGACCTTAAACCGACCGAGCCCAGGAACCAGGTGACAATGCACAGGCAGGACAAAGGAGTGTGTGATACCAAGCGAGAACTGGCAGCTCTGACTGACTTTTAGTGACATGCCTGCCCTGCTGTGGAAGGATCACGACTCCCCGAAAAGAGCACAAGACATTTCAGAACAGAGACACAAGCCACCCATTTTGCGCTAGATGCACTTTGCTCGTTTTCCTTCCGCGTGTTTACAATTCGGGGAGCTTGTGTACACTGTCAAGTATATAAATAAACAAGCGTGCGCGCCTCGCACGGCAGCAGGGGGAGGGGGGAGAGGAGGGAGCCTGCACGATTCACTTGCGGGAGCGAGCGGCGCCAGGAGCGATAATTGCTACCATATGGCGCCGCTCGCTCCCGCAAGTGAATCGCCAAACGTGCACGCGTTGCCATTGAAGGCAATGGAACGCGTGCACGTTTTAGGCTGAAAAGCCGAATCGATGGCAAAAGGTATTTTTGCCTATGCAGCGCATGCGCGCTGCGTAGGCGAGACCTAAAAACAAGCAACCCTCGACCAATTTTTCCTCATTGAGTTGCAACCTGAGTCCTATTGAAGTTAGCATGGGTTCCAAGTCTGAGTATCCCTGCCACACTTTTGGTGCCTCACTTAGAAAATAAAAAAACAGGGAAATAATTGGAGTGCATTTCAAACCATTGTTTTTTGCCCACAATGTCACGTCAGGGATCAGCCATTCCCACTTGTGCAGATTCTCAAGTATTCATTAACCCAATAAAATAGCATAAAAAGGCAGCAGTACATATTTCTGCCCACTAGATGGCAACGCAAACCTTTATACTTATCGCCTTTAAACTGTGGTTTACACTTCGTAGGAATTTAGTTGACATTATACAGGCAACGAAGCATGCTATTCCTGTGACTTTTTTTTGTGTGCAGTTTTATATAGCGCGAACTCGACCGGAAGGTATCAGAGCTCTTTGCATGAGCACCAGGCGCATTACAGACGAACACATTCATGTTTTTTTTAGGTTTGGAGAGATTAAGTGATTTGCCCAGAATCACAGGATGTTTGAGCCTCCGGCCAACCTCGATCATGGTTCCCCAGCTCCTGAGCCTCCCGCCAGCTTCAAACATGGTTCCCCAGCTCCTGAGCCTCCCGCCAGCCTCAAACATGGTTCCCCAGCTCCCAATTCGGCCACCCTAGCCGTTAAAACTCACTCTCCAACTTTCAGCCCCTCAGTTGTTTGAATGTGTCTCACAAGCACCACGGCTGCTGTGTTGTGGCATGCATCTCCTATACACCACGTTAACTATTTATTTCTCTCAATCTGTTGTTTGCAAGAAGAATCATTTTCAAAAGAACCATCTTTGACATGTGACGAAAATTAGTGAAACCATTATTTCTCAAGAATTGCCGGGACATTTGGAAGGGGGCGAGGAAACTGTCTGAAGGTTATAAAAGCAACTGCGTGGTAGATCAGACTTACTAGAAAACTGAAGAAACATACCTACGAATATATATTACTTTTAAAGGCGAAGGGAAGGGCACTTAAAATTCATTTGTAGTTTGAATGTAATGTACATTTTATCCCCTGTTATTATGCGAGTTATGGTGGAATAATGAGGGGTTTGTACTGTCAAGTTCTGTTCTTTTGTGTATTTTTTCACTACTTGTAAAGTCATGTTTGTGCCATTTGTTCAGTTAATGATTGGGTATGTAAATAGCCCAAGGGCAGTGGAGCTCGAATTTCGCACACAGTAGCCCATAATCTGTGCTAGCAGATTACAACCTGTGATCTTGAGCAGCGGTTTTTAACCTGTGGTCCGGGGGGGGGGCCTTGGTGGTCAGTGACACCTACTCAGGGGGTCTTGGCTGCTTAGAAAATATTCACAGATTAATGAAGTGTATATAAATAAAGAAGCAACATTGAAAATAATTTTTTTTGAAGTTTGCTATAAATGTAAAGGAATTCGAAATTGCCTAAATTTAATTGGTATCCTCAGATTGTTTCGTGGGAGCAGTCAAACAAAATACAGTATGGACCATAGGTGGCCTCAATTGAATCGAGAAAAGCTCAAACTTTCCCATTAAAATTATAATTTTGATTTGTTTTATATTTGTTTGTGAATTAAATAAAATATTTCATTACTTGTGTATTTGATAAATGCTTGTTTCTGTAATTTTCTGTGTTTTATGGTTCACATCATCGAAATTGCTTCCAGTAATAATTCGGGTGAAGGGAGGTCCCAGGATTCCAATAATGATTCAGTGGCAGTCCACAGAAGTCAAAAGGTTAAGAATCACTGATCTAGAGGGTTACAAGTAATGCAGAATATCAGGGCAGCCTCATGGAATGCCAGGCAAGGTGTGCATGCACGTCTCAGGGGCTGTAGCCAGGAGTATTTGTTTTGGGGGGCATGTCCCCAAGTAATGCCAACTTGACAGGGTCTAGTGGAGGTCACTTGCACTACAATATTTAAGAAAATGGATCTATATTCGTGATATTTTAGAACACATATTTCCTTTTGTAACTCTTCCACAGAGATTTTTTGGGAAGTGTGTGACAAATGATGCATTTCAAAGCATGTTGAATTGAAATTGACCCTGGGACTTGCAAGGAAAATTAGTATAAACATAAAAGATATTTGTATGCTGATTGGGGGAAGAGGTTCTCCCCACCATAAGAGGCGCTCCAGCTTCTGCAACACCATCGAAGACTTCATTGCGCCCCTAGCCTTAGACTCCAAGGACCACACGTATCTCAGTGACCTAAATTTCCACACTGATGACCCCAACAACAAAAACATTGCACACCTTCTGGACGGTATGAGCAACCTTGAATTGATCCAGATCATCCATGACCCTGCTGACACTGCAGGACATACACTGTACCCCATTTTCACCTCCAGCAACCGCGTCAAATACAGCCATGTCACAGAACTCACATGGACCGATCACTCCATCGTCCACTTCAGCATCTCCAGCCCCCGCACCGCCACCCCCTAGAATACCAGTGCCCCCACCGGAGGTGGAACAAAATCTTAGAGACTAGCTGGACGGACACCCTCAACACCGCTACTGCCACCAACCTCGAACAGGGAGTAAAGAACTTCAATGCCTGGATCACCAATTGTGCCAACAGCATCGTCTCAATCAAGAGCAACACCTGGAGAAAATCCTCCAAAAAGGTCAGCTGGTACAGCCAAGAACTCAGAACAGCGAAATGAGACAGCAAACAGCTCGGGCAGAGATGGCGCGCCAGAAAGGACACCTCCGACAGGGCAGCCTTCAAGACCTCCCTCAACCTCTACCACTGCCTGCTGAGGACAACAAAGGAGATAGCCATAGCTGCACGCATCGAAACCAGCGCCAACAACACCAAGGCACTTTTCAACATCGTTAAGGAATTCTCGAACTCGGCTGCCAGGGAAAACAACATCACACTGTCACAGGAGCTGTGCAACAACCTCGCCGATTTCTAGACACAACAAGATCATAACCATATACAGAAACGCCAAACCACACCTACGGACTTCCTCGACAGGTGAGCCACCACCACATCTGACACGAACCACAGACTGATCACCTGAAACCTCCTCTCCACCCAGGACACTACCTCCACTATGAAATCCACCCACTCTGGAGCTCCCACAGACCCATGCCCGCACCACATCCTCAACCTTGGAACCCAAAGATTGGCCAGGAATTCACCACCATGCTCAACACCTCTATCACCCCTGCAACATTTCTTGATGCTTGGAAACACGCCAAAGTCAGACCACTAATCAAAAAAACCTAAGCTGACCCCAGCAAACTCAAAACCTACCAGCCAATCTCCCTGCTCCCATTAACAGTGAAGGTACTGGAAAGATCATCAACAAGCAACTCATGACACACCTGGAGCTGACCCAGCTACTCAACGCCTGCCGATTTGGCTTCCGCAGGATTCACAGCACCAAAACCGGCCTGATCATTGCCACTGACGACATCCGAACTCTCCTCGACCGAGGAGAAACAGCAGCTCTGATCCTCCTTGACCTCTCTGCAGCTTTCAACAGTGTATCTGAAATAAGTGGGGTCTCTTCCAAGTTTCCTTCCACCTTTATTTTATTCCATATGCTACATCTCCAGCATAGGGAAAAACATTTCGTTCCCTTCAACACTTTCCAGCAACTGCCGTCCCTAACATTCTTTCATGGAAGAATCCTAAAGTCACCTAGGCAACTAGCCTAGGACATCTACACACATCTCCCCCTTACACAATAAGAAAATATGCAGAGACTGAACAATACTAAATAAAATATTACACAAAATACAGGAATATAATACCGGAAAACAACAATTTTCAATATGCATGTCTTTGACAACATCTGCTATAAATGGTCAAACGAAACATTCCTAATTATCACGCACCTTATACATGGGAACCTATGGCTTATGAACTTTACATATGTTTCCATGTGGTGCCATTTTCTAACACCACCACACTCTTCCTAACATCCTAACTTGGAATGGTCCCATGTGCTTGCTTTATGCCTTGCGAACCCATTAATTCTTACGCACTACTACCCAGTGGCGGCTCCTCCGCTAAGGCGGAGGAGCGCCGCCCCACTGCCTCGGAGCAGCAAAAGAAAGGAAAAAATAAAATGATAATAACTAAAGTTATTATCATTTTTTTTGGTCCTCCTGCTGTGGCAGCTTGCATGAGGGGGCGGACGGGGCTGAAGAGCAGGGGAGGAGGGTACAACCCTCCTAAGTGCAATGACTGTTTGGTCGGCCCTCTTGGGCCGCCCAAACCAGTCATGCACAATTTCCCCTTTCGCCATTCAGGCTGCATTACAGCCTGCATGGAGAACATGCCCACCCCTTCAGCCCCTGGCTGAGTGCTGTGTCACGCGCTCAGAACAATCACAATGCTGCATTGCAGCATTGTGATTGGCTGCGGGGAGCGTGGGAGCCCTGGTGCTTCCTGCTTCTTGTTTCTTACAAGAAGCCAGGAAGAGGACACAGGAGAGGCGGCGGTAGCCGGCCAGCTGGCCGGCTGGAAGGTAAGTGTTTTTTTTATTTTTATTGTGATCCCCCCGCCCCTACCCGCCCCACTGCTGCTTCCAGCCGCAACTGCTATTACACAATCTCCCACTTGAACCCACAGATTCTTCACACTCTTCCTGACATTGTATGTTTGTTCCATTTTCTTTTGCCCTTCTTCCACTTTCCTCTTCAACTCGCCCGATATATCTACACTTTATCTTTATTGCTCAACCACACAGGACACTCTTCTTTACCTGGCTCTCTACCCTTTAAAGACACAAATGGTGCCACACCCATTGCAGAATGAGAGGTAATTCAATGAGACCACATCATCCTTTTCAACTCCTGGCTCCACGGCAACCCATTCACAAGCGATAATTGAATATTCTCCATAACAAGGCCTTTGATCTTCTCTACCAATCCATTTGCTTGTGGTCTTAAAAGAGCTACTCTTTCATGTGCAATCCCCATCCTTCTCAGATAATTCGTCATTTCCTTGGAAACAAATTGCACTCCATTGTCGGAAACATTAGATCGAGGGAAAACTTCCTCCAAGAAAACCTTCTCCAGGAATCTTTTCACATCTGCAGTGTTAAGCTCACCCATTGTCTCTACTACAAACCATTTAGAGTGATAACCTGTGAGAAAGTGCCATCTTTCTTGCATGGTATGCCCCCACTTTTTGCTGAATTGCTGATGTGCTTTGACTGAGTGTGCCCTGGGCTCCTGCCAACCAGGTACTCAGGGCCTGTGTTCCTTCCCTAAAACTGCATTGATACCACCCAATTGGCATCCCTGGCCACAGGTCAGCCCCTGGTAAATGGTACCATGGGTACCCAGGGCACTGTGACCAGAGAAGGCCCCTAAGGGCTGCAGCACTTGTTGTGCCACCCTTAGGGACCCTGTACCTTTACACACACACACTGCCTTTGCAGGCTGCGTGTTTTGGTGCAGAACAAAAGTGAAGAGTCGACATGGCACACATCCCTGTGTGCCATGCCTACAAGCCACTGCCCTGGCCTAGGTCAGCCACCCCTCTAGCTGGGTGCACTATGCCAGTGGTGAGGGCACAGAGGCATGAGCCCTGTGCCCCTACAGTGCCCAAGTCCATTCTTGGGCATTGTAAGTGCAGTGCTGCCATTAAGAGTATATGGTGCTGGGAGTCTGTCATTACGAACTCCACAGCACCATAATGGCCCCACTGAAAACTAAGAAGTTTGGTATCAAACTTCTCAGCACATTAAACCCCCACTGATGCCAGTGTGGGATTTAATGTAAACGCACTCCAGAGGGCATCTTAGAGATGCCCCCTGAAACCAACCCGACCTCCAGTGTCCGGACTGAGTGGCTGTCCAGGCTGCCACCACCAGACATGTTTCTGGACCACTGGGTCGAGAGCCTCTGCTCTCAGGGGCCTGAAACAATGCGCATCCTGGGGCGAGGTGCCAAAGCCTCCTCCCCCAGGATGGGCAGGGGAAGCTTCAAAGGCCTGCCGCCTTTTGAGCTTCCCCAGACCATTTGCTGCTCCTAGCAAACTGGTCCCCACTGGTTCTACCCCCACTTCTGGTGGGAGAACCGGCGGGAAAACCAGAGGCAGGAAATGGGTTGTGCCCACCTCTGCCAACTCCACCCCTAAGGTGGGGGAGGCGAGGTGAAGCACAAACTCGAGTCCCCGCCATCTTGAGGATGGGGGGACCCAGCCAACCAGGGACAGGCTCCTGCCCCCTCCCACTGGAGAGTGGCAGAATAGGGGGTGTACCCACCCCAGGGACGGGACCCATTGGTCCCTGCCCTTACCTACCTGTAACCACCCCTAAATTTAGTATTTAGGGGCTCCCTGAACCTTCCTTCCTCAGTTCCCGAATCCAAAACAAGAAGAGAAGACGAAGCAAGAAGACCAGCCGTGCAGCTGCTAACAAGGAGGCGACGACATCTGACTTGGCCCCAGCCCTACCGGCCTGTCGACCTCCGAACCTGCTCCTGCGGAACCCCGGCCTCAGCAACCTCAAAAACCCCAGAGGACCTGACTTCTGTGCCACAGCCTTCAACCCAGGGACTCCCATGAGCAGTGGTACTGTTCAAAAGAAAAACTACAAAAGACCCGGCCCTGGCACAGAACCGCGAAACCTGCACACTCTGCACCCGCCGAGCCCCGCCTGTGCCTGAGTGAACAAAGACTTTGAGATCGTCCCCCCGGCGATTCTGACCTGGAATCCAGTGCCAAGGACCCTCCTCGACGACCCAGACGACGCCTGCAGCCTCAGGACAAGGGACCCCTCCAACCGCGACCAGCAGGGGGTAAGATTTCCCGACCTCAAAAGACACCCCTGCACCCGGCGCCCCACGGCCCCCTGTGCCCAACTCCTGGGTGTCTACCTATCCTCCAAGACCCCAACTTACCTCTCGAAGTGTTGGTCGCTCCTGAAGAGTCACCGTCCCCGAGCCTGCAGCCTTTTTCACCTTCCAAGATCTCCATTGGTTAACATTGAGCGCCCGACGGCTCAAAAGCACCCTGCACCCGGCCGCCCGAGTGTCCCTGGAAGTGCAACCTCTACCCTAACCTACTTCCCCATTTGCCCTGAGCAAGTGACCAGGAGCCCAGCTCCCACAGCCGCGTGGCCTGCTTGCCAGCAGCCACCAACCCGAGGCCCCCTGCCTGCCATAGGATAACGTTGGGCCTACTCACTCTGCACCCGGCCGCCCCTGTGCCGCTGAGGGTGTAACAACTGTTCTTACCTGATCCTGGGGGACCCCTGAGTCTATGCCCAGAACCTTAACTCTGCCAGTCGAGTACTTACCCAAAGACCGATAACTCACTTTTCTTCCATAGGGTAACACTGACTGGCTCCCCCTGGAATTTCTTCTAAGTGTGGAGTTTTGAAACTTTAAAATATTCACCTAAAATCAACCGAGTCACGAAAACGAAAATACTCACCTACTATTAGAAGAGATCCCAGTGCTGGATCGGGGTGCCCAGCACTGACCCTAAAAAGTAATCACAACGTTACTTACCGCTAACTCAATTTTCTTCCATAGGGATCCATTGACTGGTTTTCTGTGAAATTTCTTCTGTGTCCACTTTTGAAATACTAAAATATTGTTTAAAAATCACAACAGTAACGAATTCCGAATTACTCACCTGCTATCAGGAGAGACGTCAGTACTGCATCTTTTAGTCCAGTACCAACCATGTAAAGTAATTTTAACCGTACTTACCAGTAACTTGCAATTCCTGCCATAGGATATCATTGCCTGCTTTTTACTGAAAAAGTTTCTAAGTGTCGATTTCTGAATCTTACAAATATTCTTTAAAAATCGTGCCAACGATACAAACGTAATTACTTACCTGTTTTAGATAGATATCCCAGTGCTGACTCTGAGAACCCAGCACTGAATTACAAAAGTAACGTAAACCTACTTTGCTTGCAAACTGCATTTCCTTCGATAGGATAACATTGGTAATTTTACCAAGAAAAGTTTCTAAGTGTCAACTTTTGAAATACAGTAATATTCCTCAAAAATCACTACTATAACCAAAACGCTTTTTCTTACCTGTTTACAGGAAGTGTCCCAGGACTGAATCCAGGATCCAGTCCTGTGGTTAGAGAAGTAATCTACAAAGTAATTAACTGCAATTAACCAAAACTGTCCATTGAGCTCAATATTACATTGTGTTTGAACTTGTGTTGCCTCTTGCACCAACTGTGACTACTATCATCAAACAGTCTATTGCCTATTTGTAAAGTGGTTAACCAAAGCATCTCATTCTGAGAAAGTATATTCTGATACCTATTGTTGGTTCTAAAATAAAACAAGCATATATTTTTATATACAAACCATTGGCCTAGAGTTCAGTTCTTGAGTGTGTGGCTTCATTTGCTGACTGAGTGTGTACAACAAATGCTTTACACTGTCCTCTGATACTGCCTTACTGCTCGACCAAGCTACCACTATAGAGAGTAAGGTTATATCTAACTTTAGCCTCTGCCAAACCTCTGGGGACTGTGGACCCTGTGCACCCTGAACCTCCCTTGGGTTCAGTATATACAGGGCCACTTTCCTACATTGGTGGCAGCGGTGGGATACAAACTTGCATTTGTTGGACTACTTGGTTACCATCTGATCACACGACAGAACTCTTAAATTGCCTTTAGAATTCTGATTTTTTTAAATTGGCATTTTTTTTACCAAATTACTAAAAGTCTTGTTAGGGCCTTGCTTAAGTCCCTTTAGCATCTTAGAAAATAAAAAGTCACTATAGTCAAGGGTAGAGGGGTTAGAACTTTTTGTTAAAATGTCTCAAGACAAGAACCCAGCTATTAGGGAAGATAATAATGACATACAGGACCTGGTTGAGGAGCTCGACCTCACCCCTTATCTTCATTTGTCTTTCAAAGAGATAAGTTCCTTATACAAACTTAAAGATATACCAATGGGCCAGCATCCAACCAAACAAGGGCTCCAGGAGCTCCTGGCTGAGTATGCTAAGGCCCACCCCTCTGAGCATGGTGATGACCAAGCAGAGGAGGAAAGGAGGGAGGAGGATGGGGATGGTAACCCACCTCCACCACTGCCTAGGGAAGATAGTGTCCCTGCACCCTTATCTCCAAGAATCAACCTCTGGGGACCTAGAGGCCACATAGGTGGTTCAGGTCTCAGAGAGGACCCTGAGGACAGCCTCAGGGAAGAGGACAACTTTTTAGCAAAGTTGTCCAAAAGACTGGACCTAGAGACCAGACTCCTGGCTCTAGAGAAGGAAAGAAAAGAGATGGGTTTAGCACCCATCAATGGTGGCATGAGGAGGGTGATGACATCACCAAATGGTTCACAGCCTTTGAGAGGGCTTGTGAAATGAGAAGGGTGAAGAAACCTCTCTGGGGGGCACTCCTGTGGGAACTGTTCTCTGGTAACTGCAGAGACAGGCTTCTGACCCTCTCTGGGCCAGATGCAGGGTCCTATGACCTCATGAGGAAGACTCTGATTGAGGGATTTGGATTCACTACTGAGGAGTATAGAATTAGATTCAGGGGGCTCAAAAAACCCAGACCCAGTCCTGGATTGACTTTGTGGACTTCTCAGTAAAGACACTGGATGGTTGGTTAGCTGGACATGGTGTGCAGGATTTTACTGGATTGTACAATTTGTTCATGAAGGAACATATATTAAGTAACTGCACAAATGAAAAGCTGCATCAGCATTTGGTAGACCTAGGTCTAATTTCTCCCCAAGAATTGGGAAAGAAGGCAGACCACTGGGTCAAGACTAGGGTGACAAGGACAACCACTGGGGGTGACCAAAAGAAGGTGGTCACCAAACCTCCCCAGGGGAAAGGTGGTGAGAATCCCCAAGATAAGAAGTCTGAGTCTTCCAAAGGGCCCCAAAAACCTGTTCTGGGGGTGGGTCCCAAACTACTCCCTATGTGCCTCAACCCTATAGGGGGAAGAACTTTGATCCCTTAAAGGCCTGGTGTAATAACTGTAAGAAGTTAGGACACCTAACTGTAGATAAATCTTGCCCCCACAACAAAGCCCCTAAGGCCCCCAGTACAGCTACTCCTGGGGCAGCAAGTCTACAGATGGGATCAGAAGAGTGCCCTGAGCAAATCTGGGGACACACTCAGGCGAGTCTAGTCTCACTAGGGGAAGTGGAGTTTGCCACTGTAGCTGTGTGGCCACCCAACTTAAAGAAATATTTACAATACCCCTGGGTGAATGGAACTAGGGTAGAAGCTCTGAGGGATACAGGTGCCAGTATCACTATGGTGAGAGACACACTGGTTTCCCCTGAGCAATACTTGATTGGGAAAACTTACCCAGTCACCAATGCTGACAGTGTCACCACTAGTCATCCCATGGCCATGGTGACATTAGGCTGGGGGGGGGATTACTGGCCTGAAGCAGGTAGTGGTCTCTCAGAAGTTACCAGCTGCATGTCTGCTAGGAAATGATCTGGAAACCTCAGCCTGGGCTGGGGTTGAGCTAAAGGCCCATGCAGCCATGCTGGGCATCCCTGAATTGGTGTGTGTAAAAACAAGAGCACAGAGCAAAAGGCAGGGTGAAGAAATAGTGTTGGAGCCTGAAATGATGGCCCAACCTACCAAGAGAAAAGGAAAGAAGACTGGGGGACCAGCTTCTACACAGCCACAAGAGCAGGACCCTTCGCCTCAGGGAGAGAACCTGGATACCCCAGAGGGAACTGAGCCCCTGGAGCTTGACCCTTACCAGGTTGAACTCTTGGGCCCAGGGGGACCCTCTAGGGAAGAGCTGTGCCAAGGACAGCAAGACTGTCCCACTCTTGACAGCCTGAGGCAGCAAGCTGTTTCAGAAGCCAAGGGAGATGTCAGTGGTGTCCACAGAGTCTATTGGGAAGAGGGATTACTGTACACTGAGGCAAAAGACCCCAATCCTGGAGCCACCAGGAGAGTGGTAGTGCCCCAGAAGTACAGGGAGTTCCTCCTAACTTTGGCTCATGACATCCCCCTAGCTGGACATCTGGGCCAAACCAAAACTTGGGAAAGGCTAGTTAGCCACTTTTACTGGCCCCAGATGCACCAAAAGGTGAAGGAGTTTGTCAGCTCCTGTGTTACCTGTCAAGCCAGTGGCAAGACAGGTGGCCATCCAAAGGCCCCCCTGGTACCACTACCTGTGGTGGGGGTTCCCTTTGAAAGGGTAGGTGTGGACATAGTGGGTCCAATGGAACCTCCCACAGCCTCAGGGAACACATTCATACTGGTGGTAGTGGATCATGCCACTAGGTACCCTGAGGTTATTCCCCTTAGGACTACTACAGCTCCTGCAGTAGCCAAGGCCCTCATTGGTGTCTTCACCAGGGTAGGGTTTCCTAAGGAGGTGGTTTCAGACAGAGGTTCCAACTTCATGTCTGCTTACCTGACCCACATGTGGAAGGAGTGTGGGGTGCAGTACAAGTTTACTACACCCTACCATCCACAAACCAATGGCCTTGTTGAGAGATTCAACAAGACATTGAAAGGCATGATCATGGGACTCCCTGAAAAACTCAAAAGGAGATGGGATGTCCTACTACCATGCCTGCTTTTCGCTTACAGAGAAGTGCCACAGAAGGGAGTAGGTTTCTCACCCTTTGAACTTCTGTTTGGCCATCCTGTGAGGGGACCACTCTGTCTTGTGAAGGAGGGCTGGGAGAGACCTCTCCAAGAACCCAAACAAGACATTGTGGACTATGTGCTTGGCCTAAGGTCCAGAATGGCTGAGTACATGGACAAGGCATCCAAGAATCTTGAGGCCAGCCAGGAGCTTCAGAAGCACTGGTATGACCAAAAAGCTGCACTGGTTGAATTTCAACCTGGGCAACAGGTTTGGGTTTTGGAGCCAGTGGCACCAAGGGCACTCCAGGACAGATGGAGTGGCCCTTACCCTATCCTAGAGCAAAAGAGTGAGGTCACCTACTTGGTTGACCTGGGCACAAGCAGGACACCCAAAAGGGTTATCCATGTGAACCGCCTAAAACTCTACAATGACAGGGCTGACATCACCATGCTGATGGTGACAGATGAGGAACAGGAAGCTGAAAGTGAACCTCTCCCTGATCTCCTCTCCCACAGCCCAAAAGATGGGTCAGTAGATGGAGTTGTCTTTTCAGACACCCTCACTGCCCAACAGCAGACTGACTGCAAGCAAGTCTTGCAGCAGTATGCTGGGCTCTTTTCCTTGACCCCTGGTCTGACAAACTGGTGTACCCATGATGTGGACACTGGTGACAGTGCACCTGTCAAAAACAAGATCTATCGTCAGTCAGACCAAGTTAAGGAAAGCATCAGAGCTGAAGTCAGCAAGATGCTGGAGCTAGGGGTTATTGAGCCCTCTGAGAGCCCCTGGGCTAGCCCAGTGGTTCTGGTCCCCAAACCTCATCAACAGGGTGAAAAGAGAGAGATGAGGTTTTGTGTGGACTATAGAGGTCTCAACTCTGTCACCAAGACAGATGCACACCCTATCCCAAGAGCTGATGAACTGATAGACAGATTGGGTGCAGCCAAATACCTGAGTACCTTTGACTTAACTGCAGGGTACTGGCAGATTGGCATGGCCCCAGGAGCCAAAGAGAAAACAGCATTCTCCACACCTGATGGGCATTTTCAGTTCACTGTTATGCCCTTTGGTTTAAAGAATGCCCCTGCCACCTTCCAGAGGTTGGTGAATCAAGTCCTTGCTGGGTTGGAGTACTTTAGTGCAGCCTATCTTGATGATATTGCTGTCTTCAGTTCCACCTGGCAGGATCACCTGATCCACCGTGGGAAGGTTTTAAAGGCTCTGCAAACTGCAGGCCTATCTATCAAGGCATCCAAATGCCAGATAGGGCAGGGCACTGTGGTGTACTTGGGCCACCTGGTTGGTGGAGGCCAGGTACAACCCTTACAGCCCAAGATCCAGGCCATCCTGGACTGGGCAGCTCCAACAACTCAGACCCAAGTCAGGGCATTCCTTGGCTTGACTGGGTACTACAGGAGGTTTGTGAAGGGATATGGGTCCATTGTGACTCCCCTCACAGAACTCACCTCCAAGAAGATGCCAAAGAAAGTAAACTGGACAGTCTGTTGCCAAAAGGCTTTTGACACTCTGAAAGAAGCAATGTGCTCAGCACCAATTCTAAAAGCACCAGATTATGCCAAGCAGTTCATTGTGCAGACTGATGCCTCTGAGCTAGGGATAGGAGCGGTCCTATCCCAGACCAATGATGAAGGCCAAGACCAACCTGTTGCTTTTATAAGCAGAAGGCTTCTCCCCAGGGAGCAGCGTTGGAGTGCCATTGAGAGGGAGGCCTTTGCTGTGGTTTGGTCCCTGAAGAAGCTGAGGCCCTACCTGTTTGGGACTCACTTCCTAGTTCAAACTGACCACAGACCTCTCAGGTGGCTAATGCAAATGAAAGGAGAAAATCCAAAACTGTTGAGGTGGTCCATCTCCCTACAGGGAATGGACTTTGAAGTGGAACACAGACCTGGCACTGCCCATGCCAATGCAGATGGCCTTTCCAGGTTCTTCCACTTAGACAATGAAGACTCCATAGGGCAAGGTTAATCTCATCATCTTTCGTTTGGGGGGGTTGTGTGAGAAAGTGCCATCTTTCTTGCATGGTATGCCCCCACTTTTTGCTGAATTGCTGATGTGCTTTGACTGAGTGTGCCCTGGGCTCCTGCCAACCAGGCACCCAGGGCCTGTGTTCCTTCCCTAAAACTGCATTGATACCTACACCCAATTGGCATCCCTGGCCACAGGTCAGCCCCTGGTAAATGGTACCATGGGTACCCAGGGCACTGTGACCAGGGAAGGCCCCTAAGGGCTGCAGCACTTGTTGGGCCACCCTTAGGGACCCTGTACCTTTACACACACACACTGCCTTTGCAGGCTGCGTGTCTTGGTGCAGAACAAAAGTGAAGAGTCGACATGGCACACATCCCTGTGTGCCATGCCTACAAGCCACTGCCCTGGCCTAGGTCAGCCACCCCTCTAGCTGGGTGCACTATGCCAGTGGTGAGGGCACAGAGGCATGAGCCCTGTGCCCCTACAGTGCCCAAGTCCATTCTTGGGCATTGTAAGTGCAGTGCTGCCATTAAGAGTATATGGTGCTGGGAGTCTGTCATTACGAACTCCACAGCACCATAATGGCCCCACTGAAAACTAAGAAGTTTGGTATCAAACTTCTCAGCACATTAAACCCCCACTGATGCCAGTGTGGGATTTAATGTAAAACGCACTCCAGAGGGCATCTTAGAGATGCCCCCTGAAACCAACCCGACCTCCAGTGTCCGGACTGAGTGGCTGCCCAGGCTGCCACCACCAGACATGTTTCTGGACCACTGGGTCGAGAGCCTCTGCTCTCAGGGGCCTGAAACAATGCGCATCCTGGGGCGAGGTGCCAAAGCCTCCTCCCCCAGGATGGGCAGGGGAAGCTTCAAAGGTCTGCCGCCTTTTGAGCTTCCCCAGACCATTTGCTGCTCCCAGCAAACTGGTCCCCACTGGTTCTACCCCCACTTCTGGCGGGAGAACCGGCGGGAAAACCAGAGGCAGGAAATGGGTTGTGCCCACCTCTGCCAACTCCACCCCTAAGGTGGGGGAGGCGAGGTGAAGCACAAACTCGAGTCCCCGCCATCTTGAGGATGGGGGGACCCAGCCAACCAGGGACAGGCTCCTGCCCCCTCCCACTGGAGAGTGGCAGAATAGGGGGTGTACCCACCCCAGGGACGGGACCCATTGGTCCCTGCCCTTACCTACCTGTAACCACCCCTAAATTTAGTATTTAGGGGCTCCCTGAACCTTCCTTCCTCAGTTCCCGAATCCAAAACAAGAAGAGAAGACGAAGCAAGAAGACCAGCCGTGCAGCTGCTAACAAGGAGGCGACGACAACTGACTTGGCCCCAGCCCTACCGGCCTGTCGACCTCCGAACCTGCTCCTGCGGAACCCCGGCCTCAGCAACCTCAAAAACCCCGGAGGACCTGACTTCTGTGCCACAGCCTTCAACCCAGGGACTCCCATGAGCAGTGGTACTGTTCAAAAGAAAAACTACAAAAGACCCGGCCCTGGCACGGAACCGCGAAACCTGCACACTCTGCACCCGCCGAGCCCCGCCTGTGCCTGAGTGAACAAAGACTTTGAGGACGTCCCCCGGCGATTCTGACCTGGAATCCAGTGCCCAAGGACCCTCCTCGACGACCCAGACGACGCCTGCAGCCTCAGGACAAGGGACCCCTCCAACCTTGACCAGCAGGGGGTAAGATTTCCCGACCTCAAAAGACACCCCTGCACCCGGCGCCCCACGGCCCCCTGTGCCCAACTCCTGGGTGTCTACCTATCCTCCAAGACCCCAACTTACCTCTCGAAGTGTTGGTCGCTCCTGAAGAGTCACCGTCCCCGAGCCTGCAGCCTTTTTTCACCTTCCAAGATCTCCATTGGTTAACATTGAGCGCCCGACGGCTCAAAAGCACCCTGCACCCGGCCGCCCGAGTGCCCCTGGAAGTGCAACCTCTACCCTAACCTACTTCCCCATTTGCCCTGAGCAAGTGATCAGGAGCCCAGCTCCCACAGCCGCGTGGCCTGCTTGCCAGCAGCCACCAACCCGAGGCCCCTGCCTGCCATAGGATAACGTTGGGCCTACTCACTCTGCACCCGGCCGCCCCTGTGCCGCTGAGGGTGTAACAACTGTTCTTACCTGATCCTGGGGGACCCCTGAGTCTATGCCCAGAACCTTAACTCTGCCAGTCGAGTACTTACCCAAAGACCGATAACTCACTTTTCTTCCATAGGGTAACACTGACTGGCTCCCCTGGAATTTCTTCTAAGTGTGGAGTTTTGAAACTTTAAAATATTCACCTAAAATCAACCGAGTCACGAAAACGAAAATACTCACCTACTATTAGAAGAGATCCCAGTGCTGGATCGGGGTGCCCAGCACTGACCCTACAAAGTAATCACAACGTTACTTACCGCTAACTCAATTTTCTTCCATAGGGATCCATTGACTGGTTTTCTGTGAAATTTCTTCTGTGTCCACTTTTGAAATACTAAAATATTGTTTAAAAATCACAACAGTAACGAATTCCGAATTACTCACCTGCTATCAGGAGAGACGTCAGTACTGCATCTTTTAGTCCAGTACCAACCATGTAAAGTAATTTTAACCGTACTTACCAGTAACTTGCAATTCCTGCCATAGGATATCATTGCCTGCTTTTTACTGAAAAAGTTTCTAAGTGTCGATTTCTGAATCTTACAAATATTCTTTAAAAATCGTGCCAACGATACAAACGTAATTACTTACCTGTTTTAGATAGATATCCCAGTGCTGACTCTGAGAACCCAGCACTAAATTACAAAAGTAACGTAAACCTACTTTGCTTGCAAACTGCATTTCCTTCGATAGGATAACATTGGTAATTTTACCAAGAAAAGTTTCTAAGTGTCAACTTTTGAAATACAGTAATATTCCTCAAAAATCACTACTATAACCAAAACGCTTTTTCTTACCTGTTTACAGGAAGTGTCCCAGGACTGAATCCAGGATCCAGTCCTGTGGTTAGAGAAGTAATCTACAAAGTAATTAACTGCAATTAACCAAAACTGTCCATTGAGCTCAATATTACATTGTGTTTGAACTTGTGTTGCCTCTTGCACCAACTGTGACTACTATCATCAAACAGTCTATTGCCTATTTGTAAAGTGGTTAACCAAAGCATCTCATTCTGAGAAAGTATATTCTGATACCTATTGTTGGTACTAAAATAAAACAAGCATATATTTTTATATACAAACCATTGGCCTAGAGTTCAGTTCTTGAGTGTGTGGCTTCATTTGCTGACTGAGTGTGTACAACAAATGCTTTACACTGTCCTCTGATACTGCCTTACTGCTCGACCAAGCTACCACTATAGAGAGTAAGGTTATATCTAACTTTAGCCTCTGCCAAACCTCTGGGGACTGTGGACCCTGTGCACCCTGAACCTCCCTTGGGTTCAGTATATACAGGGCCACTTTCCTACATAACCTACTAGCACAAGAATATATTTGTCTGTGGAATCCAGTTTCTCTACAGGTCCAATAAAGTCTATAGCTAACCTTTCCCATGGCCTTGAAGGAAACTCTGTTCAAACTAAAGGAGGTTGTCTTACTACCTTAGACTTGTCATTGTTTGCACATATGTGACAATCCTTCACCAGTGCTTCTATATCGCTATCCATGCCAGGCCCCCAAAACAACTGTCTAACTCTCCGATTAGTCATACTACGTCCAGGATGCCCCTCATGAGCGATATCCATGAACCGTTTACAAACTCCATTTGGTGGTACTAACTGTCGTCTCCTTTTCACTTTCACTTTCCCTTCACTCACACTCAACTCATCTTTTACTTTAAAGAATTCTCACATTTCCTTATCCACACCATCGTCATGACTCCAACCTTGAACAATCTTCACCTTTACACATTTTAATACGGAATCATTTTTCAGTACACTATTCCATTCCTCACTACACAAAGCCATTTCTCCTCCATCTCCATCTTCCACAACATCATTACACGTTTCCTCACATTCACCTCCTGTTGGCATCCTCGACAAATAATCAGTAATTATATTCCTACTGTCCTTTACATATTCCACCTTGAAATTGTACTCCATAACAGACAACAACCATTGTGCTATGTGTGAAGACAAACCTCCTTCCAAACATCTCCCTCCTTTAAATACGTAAGTCAATGGTTTGTGATCCGTATGTACTTTAAATGGAAGACCCCACACATAAAATCTGAAATGGTTTATTCCCCAACAAGCCAAAGCTTCCCTCTCAATTACTGAATATGAACTTTCTGCCCCCTGCAATCTTCTGGATGCAAACCCAATGATGCGTTCTTCCTGTAGGAAGGTAGGCTCTGACTGCATGGTTACCCCCACATTTTGCCTGGTGTTTTGCTGGTTTTTGACTAGTCTTACTGGGATCCTGCTAATCAGGACCCCAGTCTATCTATCTGCTTTCTCCCTAAAATGGACATGTACTTAGGTACACTCCAGATTGGATACTGGAGTACCCTTATAAGTCCCTAGTATATGGTACACATGTACCCAGGGCATAGGTATCCCAGAGGCCTCCCATGGGCTGAAGCATGTATTATGCCACCCATGAGAGGCCATGCAAAATGGAACTACAGGCCTGCCATTGCAGCCTGTGTAAGATGGTGCACACACCACTTACGATAGATATAGGTTTACTATATCTATAGGTCACTACACTTAAAACTTATAAGTCACCCCTATAGCAGGCCTTAACAATCCTGAAGGCAGGGTGAGGGTTTTACATGAGAGGGTGCCCCTGCATGAGCAGAGCCCCTCTGCAGCCTTCGGAGACCATTCTCCCGGGTTGTCTGTGACACAGCCAGACATATAGGTAGAGGTGCATTATAACCTCGCGGTAAATGCTATCTCGAAAACCGATGAAACAAAACATGTCGTGTTTGGTATCAAACACCTTGGAATAATACCTCCACACCGGTAACTGGTGTGGGAGGTATGATTTCTCCCCTCAGAAGCGAGCTTCGTGGGTCCCGGGTCTTCCAGGTACCAGGCTTCTCGACCCGGACAGCACAAAATGGATGCTGCTGACCAGAGACAAATTTCTGCCCTCCTGCTGCTGAGCCAAGCTCGAGCAGAGGAAGACAACACAAAAGGCATCCTGTCACAGGGAGGTGTGACCACCTCCCAAACAGGATTTAGTGTATTGGAGCTGGGTGGGGGCACTGCCAAAGTGCCTGAAAGTCTGCACGAGGGGCACACTTGGTGTCCCTGTGCATAGTCCAGCTCAAACCAGTTCTGGGAGCCGTTGACTCCTGCTCTGGCGTGAAACTGGACAAAGGACATGGGTGTAACCACCCCCCTGTCCTGACCCTTCTCTGGGAGGGTCCCCTGAATCTGTCCAATTCTCTCCTGTGGGTACAAAAGGGCTTACCTGGCTGTAGGACCCTAGATTCGACGTGGACAAGATTCTGAACAAGAAACCACTGAACTTCGACTGTCTGGACACTCTGGACTTCGACTGGGCCCGACCTCGTCTCCCTCGCCGTCCAAAGCATCGTTTGTGCCCGTGCACCATACAGGCTCCATGCAGGACCTGTGGAGCATCAAGGACAACTGAAGTATCTCCCTTGGGGTGAAGGAGTCACTGCCCTGCGTTTGCAGGCACCGTAATGCAACTGACAGGTCTGCTGATCCTGAGCTTCTGCAGACTCTGAAGGCTCCAGCAACACAGGAGGTGGGCTCCTACATTCTTTGAGGACAATCTGCCTTCACACCACATTTGAGGCCAGTATCTCTTGTGGGGACCGCATAACTTGAACCCCTGTGCACCATGTACTTTTGCAATTGCATATGCTTGTTGGTCATCCCCAACTTCGTGCATTGGGCTGTCCATAGCCCCAACCTCTGCGCACATTTCATACAAATTACTTTGGCCTCCTCACACTCTGTGCCCTGCAATCTGTGACTTTGTGAAACTGCTAGAGGTCCCCTCGCGACTCCTGTGCCTTCGACCTGTGGGTCCACTTAAGGGACAATCCTGATTTTCTTGGGCTCCCCTGGTTGCTCCAGGCCCGCCCTGACTCCTCCTTGCTGTGGTGAGTCCTCTGGTCCTTGCTGGGCCTGACCGTAACCTTCTTTGACCTTCTTCGTGGGTTGCCGCTGCCAAGGCTTGTTGGTGCTCCCGCCAGACACCGACCCCTCAACACTCGACATCCTTCATGGGACAGCTTGTATATGGCTCCTGGTCATCCTCGACATCTGGTCCCTGCAGCTGTAGAGTCAAGGTCTCCTTCTTCACACCTGAAGCACCCAACATCGGTGGGCATTCATCTACCGAGCCCCTGGTCACTCCTGAGTGACCCAGACTCTGTCCCCTCTGCTTTCAGGTTCCTTCCATCAAGAATCCAACTGCGGATTCCACCGGACACTTTTCTACTTTCCAACAGTGACATTTCTGTGAAGACTCCCATTGAGAACGACGGCGGTTTCCGACGCCACTTCAGACCTATGCACCTGGCTTCCCTGGGATATGTAACTCTGGTACTTCGGTATCCACGGGTGGGGTGGCTCTCCAATCTTCTATGTTCCAAAGGGTTTCCTCGTAATTCACTGGGAAGGGTCCTTTAACTTTAAAACTGCAAACGCGACACGCCCATTGAATTATACGTAGCACGCGGTCGTGTTCTCACACTGCACCCGTCCTCCATGGGGTCCCTACTTACTCACCTTGGGTGGTTCCTTGGGGTCCCAGCGATTCTACACACTCTAGACATTGTCTTGACTCGAGTCGTGGTTCTTATACCACTATTTTAGTATATGGTTTGGTCTCCCCGGGAGCCCACTTTGTATTAGTGCTACTTACGATTGTTTCTGTGCTATAGTATTGTGTGCTTTGTGTTTATCTGCGTGTAGCAGATACTGTGAGGCATTTAAGGTGTTATAATAATAAATATATATTCTTATAACTACTGTGTGGTTCTCCTTTCATTTAACAAATACAATAAGATTACATTCTGGTAAAACAAGCTGCTTAACATTCCTTCAAGACTAAGCCTGAAGGCTGCTCTCCACAGCTACCACTTGGATAGCTTTCTAAGGTTATCTTTGACCTCTTAAATCACCTTAAGGGTTGTTTGGACTGGTGCAAGGTGCCCACTTTAATTAGTGGACAGCATATACCAGGCCAACTTCTCCCATTGGTGTGCAGCGGTTGGGAATGAAGCCTGCATTGTTTTACCAGATAAATCTTTGTATTGATTAACTGAAAACCACTAAGTACTAGGTACATATAATACTAGCTTAGAATAAGTAAGTTCTACTGAACTTAGGGTTGGGTAAGTCAAGGGTCTAGCACACCCTTTCTCCAACCTCAGACAGTTTAGTTCCCACTAGGTTAGGTAGATGCAACACCTCACCACACTTAGGGGCAGATTTACAAGGAACTGATGCATCTGCATAGATGCGTCAGTTTCCTTGCGCCAGAGTCAAATGTCCTTGCGCCGCCATGGATGCACTGTATTTACACTACAGTGCTCCATGACGCAAGGATTAACAGATGCGTCAGAAATTCTGACGCATCTGTTGGCCCAAAATTCACGCATTGCTGGAGTTGTGTTGCAAGCACGACGCAACTCCAGCAATGTATTTTGAGGCATATACCTACTGTACTGCGTCACTCCTTACGCCTGCTTCAAGCAGACGTAAGGTTTTGACGCAGTGGTGACCTAAAAGTGGTGCAGTGAAATCTTCTAGATTTCACTGCGTCACTTTTACGAGGCCTTCCTGCGTGGAAATGCCCACCCTGCATACATTATACCTGACGCAGGTATAATGTAACGCAGGGCTTTACAACGTGATGCATCTCCCTAGATGCGTCACGTTGTAAATAGGCCGCATAGTTTGCGCCGCCGTTGCGTCAAAAAAAGTGACGCAAGGAGGCGCAAGGGGCTTGTAAATCTGCCCCTTAGTATGTCTTATAAAGGAGATGCCAGTGGCTCTTTGCCCTCTAGATAAAGTGAGCCATTCCAAGAATTGAAAGCCCTGTGTGCCTCTAGAAAGCTGAAGACAGGGAGAACTGCAAACACCCAACGCCTCATAGAGGCCTTACTGCTTGATGACCTTAGGAAGACGTCTGGGTCAGATGAACAGGAGAAAGTGGGTGGGGCAGGGAATGAGGACAGGTCAGGAGGTGACACCTTTTATGACCTTGACTCAAACCCTGGCCAGGAGAATCAAGATGATTCCCAGCTGGACAACTCAGATCTTCAGGAAGAAGGTGAGGAAGGCCAAAATGCCCTCTCTTCACCCCTCCTGGAAGAATGCAGAGTTTACCAAGTAGATCTAGATCTCCCTCTGCAGAGTCACATCACTCAGGACAGTCTGTAGGGACCTCTGTATCTAGCAAGATGGACCACTCTTTTGATAGGGAATACCAATTTCTTGAACTTGAGAAAGCTAGGCTTAGGCTCAGGCAAGAGCAATTGGCCCTGGATAAAGAGTCCCTAGAAGTCCAGAGAGCTAGAAAAAGTTGGGACTAGAGTCCCATGGTGGCAGCAACAGTGTCCCTAGAGTTAAAGAACATTCTTTTGACAATAGGAACCTGAGCAAGATTGTCCCTCCCTACCATGTTGGGGATGACATCCATAAATGGATAACTGCTTTAGAGAGGGCCTGTAAAGTTCAGAGGGTCCCTCAAGAGCAGTGGGCAGCTATCTTGTGGCTCTCCTTTGCTGACAAAGGTAGAGATAAGCTCCTCACTGTTAGAGAAGAGGATGCTGACAATTACTCAGTTCTGAAGAGTGCTCTCATTGATGGGTTTGGCTTAACCACTGAACAGTATAGGATTAAGTTCAGAGACACCCAGAAGGCACAGACTCAAGGCTGGGTAGACTTGGTAGATTGTGCTACAAAGGCACTGGAAGGTTGGATACTTGGCAGCAAGGTGCATGACTATTTAGGATTGTACAATTTGATTATGAGGGAGCAGATCCTTAATAATTGTCAAAACCAGCTTTTGCACCAGTACCTGGTAGACTCAGATCTGACTTCTTCCAAAGAATTGGGAAAGAAGGCAGATAAATGGGTCAGAACCAGGGTGAAACAAAAGAACCAGGGTGGTGGTGACCAGAAGAAAGATTCTTCCAAAGCCCAAGAGAAAGGTGGGGATAAATCTAAAGATAAGTCCTCTGAAGGGCCTCAAAAGTCCTCTGCTGGGGGTGGGTCCCAAACTCCTTCCTCCCCTGACAAGAAACCTTATTGCTTTGTCTGTAAGAAGCCAGGCCACAGGAAAAATGATGCAATTTGTCCAAAGGTCAGCAATAAGGAAAATATTCCTCCAAACACTACTTCTACACCTCCTGGTACTACAGGTAGTAATCCCCCAGGTGGTGGTAGTGCACCCCAAAATTTAGTTGAGTTTTCTTGGGGAACTGAGGTGGACCCTGGCTTTGCCAGGTCCCCCACACAGGCCACTTTAGTCTGTGATGGTGGCATGGGGGTTTGCCAATTTTACTGTCAGTCCCAATTCCTTCGGTAAGTACAGACAAGAGCCTCTGATCAATGGTCAGAAAGCTGTAGCCTATAGAGACACAGGGGCTAGTGTCACCATGGTGAGAGGAACCCTAGTGCCCCCAGCTCGGCTTTTACCTGAGTTCAAGTGCCAGGTGACCAATACTGATGATGTGCGGACATATCATCCCATGGCTATAGTCAATCTCAGCTGGGGAGGGGTCACTGGTCCAAAGAGAGTGGCAGTGTCCCCAAACTTGCCTATAGATTGCCTCTTGGGTAATGATTTAGAAACTTCAGCCTGGGCTGACGTAGAACTGAAGGCCCATTTACAGATGTTAGGCCTCCCTGAGAGAGTTGGTGGGACCACTAGGGCCTCAGTCCAACCCCAGGAAGATTTTGGAGTAGTGGAGCCTGAAACAATGTTCCACTCTGCTCCACCAGAGAGCACGTGGAATGAAGAAAAGTCTTCTTCCCCACAGACTATAGGTAAGGGTCAGCTTCCTCAGGGAACTGATCCTACCCCTTGTGAAGGAACTGCCCCAGAGGTGGTCAGGCCTGTCTTGGCAAAACCACTGAGGGCAGGGGACCCTTCCAAGGAGGTGCCCAGTCTGGAGCAGGTATCCTGCCCCTCCCTACCCAGCCTCAGTCAGCCTAGGGCTGCAAAGGTCAGGGATGTCAGTGGGCCCCTAGGGGCCCACTGTCCAGAGGAACCCCCTCATCATCAGATTAGGGACACCCAGTCTAGTAACACTAGCCAGGTGAATATTCCTAAACATTCTGAAGGTTCCCTCTTACCCTTAGGTAGTGACATCCCCCAGATGGACTCTGTTGGGCAAAGGAAAACCTGGGACAAAGCTGTCCCAAACCTTCCCTGGCCCTCCATTGTGCCAACCAGAGGGACTCAACCCCCAGCTGTAGGCAGCCAGAGGTTGACCCCGAGGGCCAGATATAACTCAGTCATGGAAAGAAAGGCCTCCTTGGTGACCAGTGCTCTGAGGAAGCTGAGACCAACCCTATTAGGGCCTCACTTCCCTACTCAGGCACCCCACCAGCCTATTTCTTTATCAAAGCAAACCTCAGGTAGTTATCCCAAATTTTGGAGAGCATCCAAAACCCTTCAGGGTAGGGACTCCTTAGTGGTCCATAAGACAGGGAGTATCCATGCTAGTGCAGGACCATCCTTATATGGCCACTTAGGAAATAAAGTTTCAACTGGGCAAGGTTAGCCTTATCTCCTTTCGTTTGGGGGGGGGTTATGTAGGAAGATAGGATCTGACTGCATGGTTACCCCCACTTTTTGCCTGGTGTTTTGCTGGTTTTTGACTAGTCTGACTGGGATCCTGCTAATCAGGACCCCAGTCTATCTGCTTTCTCCCTAAAATGTTATGACATGTTCTTAGGTACACTCCAGATTGGATACTGGGGTACCCTTATGAGTCCCTAGTATATGGTACACATTTACCCAGGGCATAGGTACCACAGAGGCCTCCCATGGGCTGAAGCATGTATTATGCCACCCATGAGAGGCCATGCAAAATGGAACTACAAGCCTGCCATTGCAGCCTGTGTAAGATGGTGCACACACCACTTACGATAGATATAGGTTTACTATATCTATAGGTCACTACACTTAAAACCTTTAAGTCACCCCTATAGCAGGCCTTGACAATCCTGAAGGCAGGGTGCTGGGTTTTACGTGAGAGGGTGCCCCTGCATGAGCAGAGCCCCTCTGCAGCCTTCGGAGACCATTCTCCCGGGTTGTGATTGACACAGCCAGACATATAGGTAGAGGTGCATTATAACCTCGCGGTAAATGCTATCTCGAAAACCGCTGAAACAAAACATGTTGTGTTTGGTATCAAACACCTTGGAATCATACCTCGTATGATTCCACCCCTCAGAAGCGAGCTTCGTTGGACCCTGGTCTTCCCGATACTAGCCTTCTCGACCCGGACAGCACAAAATGGATGCTGCCGACCAGAGACACATTTCTGCCCTCCTGCTGCTGAGCCAAGCTCGAGCAGAGGAAGGCAGCACAATAGGCATCCTGTCACAGGGAGGTGTGACCACCTCCCAGACAGGATTTATTGTATTGGAGCTGGGTGGGGGCACTGCCAAAGTGCCTGAAAGTCTGCACAAGGGGCACACTTGGTGTCCCTGTGCATAATCCAGCTCAAACCAGTTCTGGGAGCAAGTGGCTCCTGCTCTGGCGTGAAACTGGACAAAGGACATGGGTGTAACCACCCCCCTGTCCTGACCCTCCTCTGGGAGTGTCCCCTGAATCTGTCCAACCCTCTTCCGTGGGTACAAAAGGGCTTACCTGGCTGTAGGACCCTAGATTCGACGTGGACAAGATTCTGAACAAGAAACCACTGACCTTCGACCGTCTGGACACTCTGGACTTCGCTGGACTTTGACTGGGCCCGACTTCGTCTCCCTCTCCGTCCAAAGCATCGTCTGTGCCTGTGACCATACAGGCTCTGTGCAGGACCTGTGGAGCATCAAGGACAACTGAAGTATCTCCCTTGGGGAGAAGAAGTCACTCCCCTGCGTTTGCAGGCACCGTAACGCAACTGACTGGTCTGCTGATCCTGAGCTCCTGCAGACTCCGAAGGCTCCAGCAACACAGGAGGTGGGTTCCTGCGTTCCTTGAGGTCGAGCTGCCCTCTCACCATGTTTGAGGCCAGTATCCCTCGTGGGGACCGCATAACCAGAACCCCTGTTCACTGCGTACTTTTGAAATTGCATATGCTTGTTGATCTTCCCCAACTTCGTGCATTGGGCTGTCGATAGCCCCAACCTCTGCGCACATTTGGAGAAAGGACTCTGGCCTCCTTGCACTCTGTCCCTGCAAGCTGTGACTTTGTGAAACTGCTAGAGGTCCCCTCGCGACTCCTCTGCCTTTGGCCTGTGGGTCCACTTGAGGGACAATCCTGATTTTCTTGGGCTCCCCTGGTTGCTCCAGGCCTGCCCTGACTCCCCTTGCTGTGGTGAGTCCTCTGGTCCTTGCTGGGCCAGACCGTAACCTTCTGTGACCTTCTTTGTGGGTTGCCGCTGCCAAGGCTTGTTGGTGCTCCCGCCGGACACCGACCCCTCAGCACTCGACATCCTTTGTGGGACAGCTCATATCCAGCTCCTGGTCGTCCTCGACGTCTCCTGGTCCCTGCAGCTGTAGAGTCAAGGTCTCCTTCTTCACACCTGAAGCACCCAACATCGGTGGGCATTCGTCTACCGAGCCCCTGGTCACTCCTGAGTGACCCAGACTCTGTCCCCTCTGCTTTCAGGTTCCTTCCATCACGAATCCACCTGCGGATTCCACCGGACACCTTTCTTCTTTCCAGCAGTGGCATTTCTGTGAAGACTCCCATTGAGAACAACTGCGGTTTCCAAAGCCACTTCAGACCTATGCACCCGGCTTCCCTGGGATAGGTAACTCTGGTACTTCGGTATCCACGGGTGGGGTGTCTCTCCAGCCTTCTATGTTCCAAAAGGTGTCCTCGTAATCCACTGGGAAGGGTCCTTTAACTTTAAAACTGCAACCGCGACACTCTCATTGAATTGTACGTAGCACGCAGTCATGTTCTCACACTGCACCTGTCCTCCGTGGGGTCCCTACTTACTCACCTTGGGTGGTTCCCTGGGGTCCCAGCGATTTTACACACTCTAGACATTGTCTTGACTCGAGTCGTGGTTCTTATACCACTATTTTAGTATATGGTTTGGTCTCCCCCGGGAGCCCACTGTGTATTAGTGCTACTTACGATTGTTTCTGTGCTATTGTATTGTGTGATTTGTGTTTATCTGCATGTAGCCGATAATGTGAGGTATTTAAGGTGTTATAATAATAAATATATATTCTTATAACTACTGTGTGGTTCTCCTTTCATTTAACCAATACAATATGATTACATTCTGGTAAAACAAGCTGCTTAACATTCCTTCAAGACTAAGCCTGAAGGCTGCTCTCCACAGCTACCACTTGGATAGCTTTCTAAGGTTATCTTTGACCTCTTAAATCACCATAAGGGCTGTTTTGACTGGTGCAAGGTGCCCACTTTAATTAGTGGACAGCATATACCAGGCCAACTTCTCACACTTCCCCATTCACAATTTGAACCAACACTGCTCCTATAACTACACCACTGGCATCTATGGTAAGATAAGTTCTCCCTGTTATGTCAAAATGTCCTAACTTGGGCGCCTCACTGATAGTCTTCTTAATCACTTCAAAAGCTTGCTTAGACTCCTCACTCCAGACAAACATTACATTTTTCCTCATTATCCTTCTCAATAGTTCCACTTTTTCTGAGAAACTCCTAACATATTTGGCACAATACTCTACCAAACCTAGGAAACATCTTAGCTCTTCCTTATTTGATGGTTCAGGAGCCATGGCTACAGCTTTTACAATATTTGTCTTTGGTCTCACACCATTCACACTTATTTAGTGTCCTAGATAATGCACTGATTCTTTCTTCAATTGACACATCCATTTTTATAGACAATCCATGCTTCTCCAATCGCTCCATTACTTCTCGAAAGAATTTGTCGTGGTCATATACATCCTTCCCAACAACCAAAATATCATCTTGGAAATACCACAACTGTTTCAAGTCTCCAAAAATATTCTTCATTAGTCTTTGAAATACGGAAGAGGCCTGTGCCAAACCAAAAGGCATTCTCCTGTATCTGAACGCACCCAAAGGTGTAGCAAAGGAAGTTAAATGTCTTGACTCAACATGAAAGTAAATTTGGTGTTAACAGCTGACATGTTTAGCACACTAAAAATGCGCCCTCCCTCCATAGTAGAGAACAGTTCAGATATATTAGGAAGGGGTTGCCTATCTACCCAAATGTTTTTATTAAGGTCTCTTAAATCTATACAAAGACGAATTTTCCCAACCTCTTTAGGAGCTATTACAATCGGAGTCAACAACTCTGAAGCCTCACTCGGCTCAATGATCTCTTGTTTCAATAAATTGTCCAATTCTTGGCAAAACGTTCAATCATCATGTGGGGATTTCTGATTTTATGGACTACAGGTTTGGCATTACTTTTCAGAATTACCTTATGTGAAAACCCCTTCAACAGACCCACAATTGAGCTAAATACCTTGGGATACTTTGTCACCATCTCAGTACAATCACTCACTTCCCCAACCTTTGCACTCTCAGTCACCATCACAGGTTCTTTAGCATTAGGATCTATTATTATATTCAAATCCTTTTGGTGACGCCACCCCAAAAGATCTGACCTGAAATCTGTAACATAAACTCTTCCCCTCACAGCCTCGTTCTTAAATCTAACAGTCATCCAACTCATCCCTATAATTTCTATCCTCTTGCCTGCATAGCCTACAGCTCGTGTATCTGAGTTACTTAACACTGTACCATTACCCTTAGGCCATTTCTCCGCATAAGAACTGTTAGAAAGAAGAGTGTAAAGGCTTCCTGAATATGCTAACAGTCTTATCTCCTTCCCTTCAAAGGAAACCTCACAATGTGGTTTATCCAACTTATCCACACTTTCCATTTTCACACCTGGAACTTCTGACACCACACCTACATCTTTATGGTCTTCCTCAATTGTCAATACAATTTCACAGACATTTTCACATACAACATCAGCTTCCTGTATTCTTTTCCTTTCTGGCATTCTGGTCCTACACACTTTCGCAAAATGCCCCTTCTTTCCACAATTTCTACACAGTGCACTTCTAGCAAGACAATTTAAACTAGAAGCAATATGCCCTAGTGAACCGCAACGAAAACATTTAATGTCTCTGATAGGAGCATTTCTCCCTTCTGTTTGTATTTTTTTTAATCATTGTTCATTTCTATGTTTTCTTCTCCATTTTATTTTCAATAATTTCAATCTTGCCTTGTTTTACACTTGGCGTACCTTCTATCTCCTTTAACCATATGGCTGTTCCATTCTTTTTGCTACCTGTATAGCTTCTTCTAGCATATGTTCACAATGCTCAACACACGATGCACGGGACGTGTAAATGCGCTATCTTTATTTCCCTTCGCACGCGAGTCCGGTGAACCCAACGTGAATCCAGCACTCGTGATTGAATGGACACATGAGTTTCAATGCACACAAATCTAGCGCATGCAATTACAATGCATCAGCAGCCCCACGAGTGTCATGAAACATATGCGTGAGTCCAGTGCGTGGGTCCGAGAGAATCGCAACGCCAACAGCGGAAAATAGTTGCGCACTCAAAAGTTTAAAAGTGAAATAAATATACCGGAAAGGTCAGCGTTTTAAACAGTAAAAAACATTTTACTCACAATGAAAGTCTCAATACCAAGGTTCAAGTTGAGGCACTCCTCACTGTGCGCACAGTCAGAAAATACCGATGAGCTCAGTCAGAAAATACCGATGCCTGAATATTCCAGGGGTGGAAATGCTTGTACCTGTCCCCTGCGCAGGAACTCGTCACCATGAAATAAGTAGGGTCTCTTCCAAGTTTCCTTCCACCTTTATTTTATCCCATATGGTACATCTCCAGCATAGGGAAAAACATGTCGTTCCCTTCAACACTTTGCAGCAACTGCCGTCCAAACGTTCTTTCATGGAAGAATCCTAAAGTCACCTAGGCAACTAGCCTATGACATCTCCACAGTATCCCACCACACGCTGATCGAAAGACTCCACCACATTGGGATCCAAGGGGAGGCACGCAGATGTATCACCTCCTTCCTCACTGGAAGAACCCAGAGGATCCACCTTTCACCTCCAAACCCAAGGAGATCACCTGTGGTGTCACCCAGGACTTATCCCTCAGCCCCACGCTCTTCAACGCATATATGACTCTGCTGGCCAACATCATCAGATCCCAAGGTCTCAACATAATTTCCAACACAGACAACACCCAAATCATCCTCTCACTCATCGACGACCCCCACCACCACCAGAACCAACTTCCACAAATGCATGACAAGCATCGCCGACTGGATGAAGGACAACTGCCTGCAGCTGAGCACAGACAAGACAGAAGTACTTGTCTTTGGCAACAATAGCAACACATGGAATGACTCCTGGTGGCCATCAGACCTAGGACCTGCACCCACTCCCTTTGACCATAACAGAAACCTCAACCTCATCATTTCCAACAAGCGCAACATAAAATCACAGATCAACGCTGCCTCCTCCGCCTGCTTCCTCACTCTGCTCATGCTACGTAAGATCTTCAAGTGGCTCCCCCTACACACAAGACGCACCATGACACAGGCCCTCATTCCCAGCCGACTGGACTACGGCAATGCCCTCTATGTAGGAATCACTGCACACCTCATACAGAGACTTCAGACCATACTGAACACCGCAGCCAGACTCATCCTTCCCTGATGAACCAACATCACACCCCCACCTCAGGCAACTCCACTCCCCGTACAGAAAAGACTCCAATTCAAGCTGCTGAACCATGCACCAAAGGCTCTACACAACCCAGGTCCCGCCTACATTAACCACCGTCTGAACTTCCACCAACCATCGAGATGACTATGCTCCGCCTCCTTTTCACTTGTTCTTACTCCCCTCATCTACCGAAGCAGAAGTGGAGGACGCTCCATCTCCAACATCACAGCAAAGACATGGAACAGCCTCCCTACGCAACTCCGGACCATCACCTAACTTCTGGAATTCTGAATGGCCCTCTAGATCTGGCTGTTCGAATAAGCCTCTGGAACCTGCAAGCACCTGGATGCTCTATTGGGTGATTAGCTGCGCTTTATAAATCCTGATTGATTGATTGAAAGGAATTTTGAGACAATATGTGTCAAATCATTTTTTTTTAAGTCCATGATTAAAAGACAGTTAAGGGTTGCTCTCCCACTATAAATGTGTAGTATATTAATGGTACATGGCAGACAAGAAATGAGATTGGCACTGTAAACTGTTAAAAAGATTAAAATATGTTTTACAGAGGGGTTGCAGGTCTATTGTAAAGAATGTATGGAAAATAATTGTGGTAAATGATCATTTTAAAACATCTTTGGCATTTAACATTGGCGAATACTGGACAGTATTCAAGTAGAGCTTTAGTTCAAGAATTTGCAATTCTTATTATATGATTCTTTGGAAAATCAAGGAAAGGATACATTTTATAACAAGGTAGTCCCGTCATATGAAAAAGAGAGAAACTTTACACATGACTTTACAGCGAGCGTTGTTTTCTTTTTGCGCCTCTCCTGAAGGGCCTGTGAGCTTCATTTGCACTTTATTACGTCTCTGCAATTAAATAAGTAATTTATGTGACACTTGCAAACATTTTGCTTTGCAGTTTCATAGCTCTATAAAAATATAGTCACCATTAGCCACCTTCTTTTTGTAGTTTTATATAGCGCAAACTCGACCCAAAGGTATCAGAGGGCTTTATGTGAGCACCAGTTGCATTACAGAGGGACACATTAATTTTTTAGGCATGGGGAGATTAAGTGATTTGCCCAAAATCAAAGGATGTTTTAATCTCCTGCCAGACTCGAACCTGGTTCACCAGCTTTAAAGTCAGCCGCTCTGGCCTTTGAGCCACATCCTCCCCCCACCTTAATGATACTAGCTTCCTCGTCATCACAAGGATGTAGGCTGCCGGTTACACACTGATTTACGCAGTAGGCCCACCAACACACTCAGCTCTCTTGATGTCTTACCAGTAATTATTTATTCTCGTAAACATCTTTTTATTAGTCGTAGTCAACGATATAACGTACTCTTCCACATTCATTTGAAAAGTGAGCCTAGATTAGTCCTATTTTTAGTGTTCCCAGTATATCTGCTTGTGCAGGGTATGGTTGTACAAAACAAGCAGATGGTGGTTCATATAGTGCCGGAATATTGAGTTCTTAATATGGTGTTCAAAAATATTGTAACAAAAATATTGATGCTGAAAATATTAACAATATTAACAAGGTAAGTATATGCCAATAAGTAAAGGTTTACTATACTTAACTCAATTTATTTGTACATTGACGCTAAATACAACCACTGAAATTCACCAGTTATAGTTATCTGAAGTAACTATTACTCGTGCCCTAAAGTAGCTATAATTCACAGCCCCACCATCCACAGTGTTGTCATCAATGATTTCATTTCAAATGTTGCAGTCATGTTATCAATAATGTCATAAAACATGTCATGAGTAATGTAATATATGAGGTCAGAAGCAGTGCATGGCGAGAGCAAAGATGTGCTCCCTGCCCGGGAGAGTGCGGGCAGGGAACTGCAGTGTCCCAGGAGATGGGATCCTCTTGACACTGCTGCACCACGCTCCGGGGATGGGTCCCCTGAGCGGGTGTATGGCAAGAGCAGAGGTGGTCCAACACCCCCATCCCCAACAATGCAGCGAGGATGGGGGTCCATGGGTCCCAAGAGTGGCTCGGGGAAGGGGGCTGCATGCCATCCTCCCCTTCATTTTAGATACAACACCAAGGTATGGGGTTACCGGGGTCCAACAGTGGCCCAGGGAGGGGGGCTGCATGCCCCCTCCCCTTTGTTTAACATTTGTTCCTGGTGGATGGGGTTCCTGGGGCCCTAGAGTGTCTCAGTGAGGGGGGCAGTACACCATCTCCCCAAATAATGAAAAATGCACCATCACCCGGGCTTTGGCCCACCCCAGGGTTTTTGTATTGAAAGGCGGGAGAGCAGCCTTTTTTTTATTGGATCCGCAGATCCTGTGTGGATCTCCAGCACTGATAGAAAATTTAATTTTTAGTCCCAAGGAGGGTCCCTAATGGGGCAGGGTATCTTTACCCTACCCCCTATATCTTTTCTTATTACTTTATCCTAGGAAAGGAGACTGAGTCCTGAAGTCCTAATATGGCTGCCACCACATCTTTCTTGATGGAGTGGCAGCCTATCCGATCTTACCTTGAGATCAGCCGGCTTCGCAGAATGTCCCTTGCATGAAATATACAAAGTTTTGAACCCTTAGTTTCTAGCAAAACTACTGAACAGATTTACACCAAATCACAAAAGAAGGTTCTCCGGACCAAGATCTTGCTTTCTGCCAAATCTTGTGCAATTCCGTTCAATGGTTTTGGCTGTAGCTGTGTCTAATATTCCTGTGGAAAAATGAATGGGGAACACACCCTTTGGGATGCCCCTTTTTTCTCGGCCTCTGCTTGATGGATCATACCAAAACTTTCTAGGTAGGAGGTTGATAAGACTTTTTTTCGTAAAGGTTTCTAAAGATTCATCAAACAGTGTTAAAGTTATGTGTAAACCAAAAAATGCTTTTCCTATGGAAAAATTCTAACACACACACACATTTTCGAGGTATACAGGAATAGTAAATCTATACTTATCTATGTATATTTCACATGGCAACATTTTAGTTATCTATGTTTTGATTTTTGATATTTTGTAGCACAATATTTAATACTTGATATTCTTACATCCAACCAAGGGGCTTACAAACATTATATATAATGCTTCCATCCCTCTTTCAAGGAGCCAGACAGTGTACATTGCGTCATTTGTAAAGTAGACAGAGTGACTTGCATTAATATAGTTGCAGGAAAGAGAAGCTGGGATAGTAGAATTTTCTTAAAACCCTGTTCTAAATCTCCATCCTTTCAAACATGAGCTTAGTCATATTTCTAGATCAGTATAAGAAAAAAGATCAGTGGAGAAATACAGTAATTCTACCTACTAACACAAACATGCATGCATGGCAAAGAAGCACATTATCAGGCATGTTTACACACATACTTTGTGACAACAGTACACACATGCAACACAGGACCCCTGAGAGCACAAGGCCTGGGGAATTTCCCTCTAATGTCCTACCTCCCTTTTTGACATGACTAAATAGGGAGGCAGTCTTAATGAGGGCGATGAAAACACCAAATGTTTGAATTAAGAATTTGAAGTTGGAGGCTTATGCATCTAAACAAGAGCATGGACCGGAATGACATGGCACTGAATATCCTAACATAATGTCTGTTTCTAAAGTGTTTGTTCACAGCCGATATGTTCTTTTAGCTCTGATGTTATGTTGATTTGTATAGCGCACTAATCACCCGAGAGGGCATCCAGGCGCTTGCCATGTGCTATATTGTTACACGCCCAAATGGTGCTCATTTGTTCCAACGTTTGAAAGACAAAAGGCAGAGTGACCTTTTGGACTTCAGTCCTGTGACCACTAAAGCATGAAGTTAAATATAAGCTCCCGCAGTATACTGAGACAAGAAACTGGCAAGGCCCTAGAAAATAAACATCATCAAATATCTCAACAAAGTGGGGTGACTTCAGCCCTAGAAGCCTTCCTAATAATTTGTTTGAATGATAGCTTATTTTTAACATGGCTCCCAATACTGAAGATTCAAAGTGTTCTAAATAATGACTGCTATTAATATCCAATTTACTTTGTCTCAAATAGTTTTTCTCAAATTGGTGAATTCAAAAGGGTGGAAGGCTATGTTGGCCTCACAATACAAACCCCCCAGAGTATCACGGTTTGCAAAACACTTGCGAAATTGGCACTTTTGTAAAGGTCCTGCAATTTTTACAAACGTTCCCCACAACATTTGTGACCCTCTCTTTCCTGGCCTTGTGCTGCCGCTGAGTCAGTAAATGGAGGGTAAGCAACAGGCATCAGAGGTGTTAACTTCATCTGTTGCCTGCCTTTCAAATGCACAGAGCCCTTTCCTGTGCCATTAGCCTGCAGCCAGCCTCACATGTTTGTGTGGCCCCCTGCAGGCTCTTCAGGCCATTAAAAGGCTCTCCTGCCCGCCCCCCCCCCCCCACCCTCCACTGCACTCTTCTCCCTCGGCCCCCGCTAGTCTCATGTTAACCCCTAACCTCCTCATGTCTCATTTTTAATTATTTTTTTGTATTTATTTGTATGCCCCCACTGCCGCCCCCTTTCCCGCAGCCCCTGCTGACATGCACAAGGCAAGGAACACAGGTTGTCTGGTGACAGAAAGAGCAGGTCTCATATTGTAATCTGCTCTCTTTGGCATCAGACGTCCCCCAATTCAATGTGCGGTGCTGCTGGAGACTCTGCAAGGTTACAGATTGTAACATAGCACAGTCTCCAGCAGTGACAGAGCATAGGACTTGCAGTATTTTTGTGGCAGGCTCATTTTTGGCCCCTGTAAAAATTCCACAAATTTTGAGGTTTTGGTCTACAAATTTTGCCTTTTTTTATCGCAATATTTTCCACCCAAAGCCGCAAAATCCTGGGGGGTCTGACAAGATATTCAAACGCATGACCTGCAGGCTAAAGTAGATCAGGACATATATATTTATAGAAAGGGAAATAAAGCATGACGTTGGTTGCCACAGAGAAGGTCTGCTCAAATACAGTATGAATTAATTAAAAGTCCTGAAATTCTCCCCCCCATTGCATAATTTCACATTGATAACTGAGGGAGGCAAGAAATAAGTATTACCAATCGCTGATTACAGGAAACAAATTTGCTATTATAGCGGATGGCAGAATATTTGTGTCTGGTCTCAGACATTGCAGCTCAAGCTGAATAAATACTTCAGAATCTTTAAAACTTCTAATGGTCGTTCTGTGAACTACTAATATACCTCTGGTTGACATGAACTGCTTTTTCCAGTTAAACAAGACCGGTTTTAGCGAGAGATGAAGAATCATACATATTTTTGCCAGAAGAGGTAATAAATGACAGTACGGCAGAAAGAAAAGTCCAGCAAAAAATCGTTTACCACAAAGTTGTCTTTGAGGCTATAAGATCACCTTCTGTTTCCATAGTTAATTCATCCTTTCTCAACTACAGACTCTTTGCTGAAAGGAACGTTACAGGAAGAGGTTTCAACAGGTAAAGAGCACACCAAATATGTCATTTTTAAGACAGATATGGATCTTAGGGAAAAAACTATAGAAAACGATAGAGAGGGAAAGAAAAGCAGAAAAGCACAGGTTATGTAGAGTGATTCATAAATGAAAGAAATAAGGGAAATATGTGCTTATTTAAGAGAAGCAATATAATCACTGTTTAGCCAGATACATAAAATATTGGCCCTTAGATAACGAAAGGGTTTGACATGTACCTTCTTCCTTTCAGGACATGTCGAAACACATTTCTCCAGGGCAGCTTGCAATGAAGATCACCGAAAAGAATGGATGACTGGATCAAAATTAGCCTTAACTCATGTAAGCCCTGAAATGGCAAAATCATGTCATTTATAACAATTCCTGTTAAAGCTCCGGAGTTGGTACAAATAAGACCTGTTGATTAAAGTAGAAATTATCTCACAGTACTAAAGTGTTTCTCTTCACATTCCATTGACTTCTCTAGATGTCTTATGAGCTTGTGCATCATGGATTCTTGGGAATAAAGAATGCACTACACTAACAACGCGGGGTGGAAGCAAAGGAGCAGGTTCAGCTAGGCACTGATCAGCTGCATGACAATGTGATAACGTATCTGTCATTGTATTCTTACACCCAGATATATAGGTAATGCAGAAGTCATATTGGGCAAAAAGGTAAACCCAACAGGCTTGCCTACTTTTGCAACAGTGTGCGTTTGAAGGAACTGTGAATTTCTGTGCTTAGTTCTGATTACAGATGGTTCAATTATCTTATGAGTAGGTTTTACCATCCAACACATGCTTTTTTAACTTCTAGGAGGTCAGTCTCAAGAACAGAATAATTCAGTTCACATGGTATTGATGCAGCGCGTACAATAAAAACTATTCTCCTCCTAGGTCACTTATAGGTCATCCAGGGGCAAACTATATTTTCTCACATCCACATGACGATGGGGCCCATAAACATCGCCTATCACACACGCACACACCTGGATTTCCTTTACACCTTTACGAAATTCTGTATTCCTAGGAGAAGCATGAGAACTAAATGGAAAACACCATTTATGTACCGCTGGAAGGAGCCGGGATATCTTATTACCTTAACTTATCGCTTTCTTTTAGTTATTTCTTAAGATATTCCTGCTCATTGTTTTGTCGATGAATCATTCATGTAAAAAATTAGTTCATAGTGATTAAGACCAGCTGAATCACAATAACCAATTACTGATGTCACAATCATTTAGGAAAATAACCACTGAGTCATTTGGTTTAAAGAATCTTAAATTTTATATAATTTTAAAAGCATGAGAAAGAATTTAAACTTTTATTCAATTATTCATTCATTGTTAATTCAAATATTTATTAAGCATAATCAATTTATTGCAGAAAGGACATTTTTGTCATGAAGCAAAACCCTAATTACCTGCCTACCTTCCTAATTTAGCCTAATGATTTCTAACCTAAGTTTAAGAATTAGAAATAACCTGATTCTCATACTCAACTGGAAAATTAAGACAGCAACAGAAACTTCAGCTCGTCAGCATCAGCTACCTGCAACCCGTCTCATCTAACAGTCTTTCAGCATCTCCCGCTCAGTAATGGATCGATCAGGACCACCCAGCACTGGAAGCCACCAACACCAACACGACTCTCCAACTCCGCTCCTGACTGTGACCCCCTCCCACTAAGAGTAGGCCCTCTTATACCCTAATTCTAACTTTGCTAACTAATTGTTGCAACATTAATAACACGCTTTTCTTTCATTGGTCCATGCATGTCATCTTATTCATTCTTTTAATCAAGTTCTCTTGGATCCAATGGTCCTTGGATCATTTCCTTTCTCACAGTTCAAGACATGTTTCCATCCGCTTCGATCAGTACATTTGTAACTTCTTTCGATACATTCGAGAACTCTGCAGGCATTGTCCTTTCTCTTAAACTGGTTTCCCACGGTTCTTTGCTGATCACCACGGCACACTATCAGTTCAATTAGGTCACATCAGCCTTGACCATTTCTCGCATCCTAGCCTCTCAGCAACATCACGAGGTTAGCTTTTCTCCAACTTTTCGCCCTTGTCACGTGTTTCCCCGCAGTTGCGCACTTCATTAACTGGCAGCCATTTTATATCGCCACTCGGTTATACTTTAGAAGCACTATTTTGAAATAAACAAAACATAATTAAAATAGAGAAAAATAGCCTTTTCGTTTCCCTCCCGTCATCTACGTACCCCAATTAGTTATTACCTAGCAGAAAGCAACATTTAAGCTGTTCCTTACTTACCATCACTATTGTTTTTGCAACGACACGTTTATATTCTATGAAGCACAAAATCATGCATTTATTTTAAATTAGTACGCATTTATTTTTATGTTATAATTAGACACACAGACATTCGTTAATAGATTATTCAGCACATACACTTGCGTATTACCCTTCCCACACATACAGTGTTGATTAATACATTTAAACGAACATTTTATTAATTATTTATAAAATTTGTTAGGGGTTAAAATATTTTATTTTCTCTGCTCCATCAACTCCCCCCTTTGGTGATTTTTAAATCACCACATAAAACCCAAGTTATACTTCTTTTTCAGGCAGTATATGTCTTTCATCCTTTGCTTTTTGTTAGTTACACATCTGTTTCTCTTTCATCTTGTCTTCTTGTCTCCTTATACATGCTTTCTTTCATTTTCTCTAACTCAATTTCACCCATTTCTCTCTCTCTCTCTTTCATTATTCTGTTATTTCTTTTTATCTTATTTTGTCTTACTTTTCTTTTTATACACGTTATTACTATTTTCAACACCATGGCTAACAATATTACTACAGTTGCTATTATTATAATTTTCCCTATCATTAGTCTACTCATTCTGGTCAACCAATTTGCTACTGAAGAAAACCCTCTACCAAGTTTTCCCAAGACACTTTCAACCTCCAGTGGAACTAGTTCTTTGTGCAAATTTGTAATATTCGTAATATACTTCTGTATATTTTCACTTTTATCAGGAATGTAAGTGCAACAATGTTGGACTTTCAACATTCCGCAGACTCCACCCTCCTTTGCCAAAAGAATATCAAGGGCAAGCCGATTTTGCATCACCATAGCTCTCATGGCAACCATTTCGGTATTTACCATTAAGAACCCTCCCGCAGTATCTGTAGACAAACGATCTACTACTGTGGATAACTTCCGAATTTTAAATGCATTCAAAGATATTCCCACTGCTGGTATTAATGCTCCAAAAATATCACCTACAATTTCTGAAAAACTTTCCCTCTTTCTACGTGTAAAGCTATTAATCATCTTGTATGTTCCTTTTTCTTCTCTGTCCATATGAAAGATTTTTGGAAAGACCAGGCCTACATAGCAAGTTCCATACCAATGGTCCGGTAACCTGTAATAAGCTCTATTCCCACAAATATAATAGATACCTGGAAATATTGGATCTTTTCCACCTTTGAATCCCCAACCTCCCAGAATTTGATAATTGTCATGGCAGATACTGGAACCTACAAAGTAATTGTCATAGACTGTCTTATTTCTCCTAATCTACAACTTTCCTGTTTGCGGCCAATCTAATGTCATTGCTGCATTTATCTTTTTCCCTTCATGATTTCCTTCCTCAAACGTCCATAGATGTGTTCCTTCCTCTTTTATTGCTTCTTTTTGAAATTTCATTCTTCTTTCTTCAACCATTTCTAAAAATACCTTTTCTTCTTTCTTTAACTCACAGGTAAGGTTGTTACTAACTATTTCTTCTAAGGTTAATTTTCTATGTTCTAGAAAGAATTCTCCTAAAACCTTTGCTGGTTTTACTTTGTTAAGTTCTGGTACTACTGGAATGTTTGCAAAAATCTTATCTATATCAGTATAATAAGATTCTAATCTACCTGTTTTATAAAATAAACTTGCTATTACACTACATGTTATTCCATAAGTTAGAGGTAGGTGATGATAAGTCACACCTTCTGACACTGATGCAGGCAACTGCATACAAACATAACAGTCTCTCACATCCATTGTCTCTACATATTCATACAACAATTTTGTAAAAACATTTTTAGAAAAATCTGTTACTGACTTATCCTTATGTAATTCTGCACTACTTCTTAAAATAACTGGTTCTTTAATATTAGTTTCTTTTTCTGGTTTAGTATCATTCTTCGCTTCTATTACAGCTAAACTAATAGGAATTGTGATTGCTAAAACTATCCATATGGTCATTAATAACCCTGTACAAAAACAGCACATTTTACACCATCTTTTTATAAACTCACATTTATCTCTTCTATCCCTAGTATTTTCCATTTTTCTTTTATTTATTTGTTAAATTTCAGAAAATTGTGTCACTACACCTCAGAAATGACTTAGATGCCACTCTGCTTTCAAAAAGTCTTTGCTTGGTACTTTCTTTTAATTCTTTCCAGAATTCTTTCGTTGTCACATCCGGTGATTTGTCACATCCAGTAAAATTGTCATGTCCGGCAGAAGCACTATAAGTCTTCACTTCAGGTTTGTTGCATCTCACCTTTTCCCATTCGACTTCTTAGTCTCTGGTTCTCGTGAGTGTTTTCTTCTTCTTTGTAATCCGTCAGTGCGATATACAGCCACTCAGGTGACTTATACTTTGCATTCACTTTCTTTGTTCTTTTGGACTTTTGTAATCTTTTTCCACTGGGTTTTTCTTGTCCCTTTTGACTTGTTATCTCATTCACTTGTTCAGCACTTTCGTCTCCAGCTCTTATTATTCTATATCTCAATTTTCTTATATAGCTGTTGGGCCAATTATCTCCTTTTCTTGGCCTTTTGGCTTCACCTTCTTTTTCTTCTCTTTCTGATTTCCAATTTCTTTTTCTTGATTCAGTTTTTGCTTTCTCCTCTTCTCCACTCTCTTCAGTTTCTGTTTCAACTGTTTCACTATTGTCTCTTATTTTGAAACTTATGATCTCGTCATCTCCTACTGGTGGATCTGTCTTCTCCTTCTTGTGTTCCCTTATTACTGTCCCTCCTCGGTGTTCTTCCGATTTGGTGTTTTCCTCCCTTTCTACTTCTAAATTTCCCTGTTCTTCTGTTTCTCTATCTGTCCCTATTGCTCCTCGGGGTTCTTCTCGATTCTCTAACTTTTTGTGTACTTCTTTCCCTACTTCATCTATTAATATTATTTCTGAAGGATTTCCACCATAACTTGTACTTGGTTGCTCATCTAGATCATTTTCTTGCTCATTTTCTTCTCTAATTGGTTTATAACCCCAAGTTCTCCTTCGAAATTCTTCACAGTTTGCAACTGAATCATCAGATCCTGAACTTGTGTCAGATGTTTCCAGATGTCGACTTACAGGTCGATCTTCAGGTTCTGGAACTTCTGAATTTCTTTCTTCTTCTTCTTCCTCTTCTTCTCTAGAGGTGCTTGCAGTTGGGGTTTCCAGATGTCGACTTTCAGGTCGATCTTCAAGTTCTGGCACCCTTTCTCTTATTCTTGTTGTCCCAGCCGTTAAGCTTTTATCCCACACTTCCAGACGTCGACTCACATGTCGATCAGTAGGTTCTTGAACTCTGATTGTGTGGCTGGCATGGACCCAGTTCTTCACTCCTGCACACTTGACTGCAGTCGTTGTCACTAGGATTACCTGTCGTGGTTCGTCCCAGCGAGGAACTAGACAGTTTCTTCTCCTGTGGATTTTTATACGGACCCAGTCTCCTGGATTCAAGTCGTGGGCTGGTTTTCTTTCAAGAGTGGTCGCATCCGGTCCAACCTGATGAAACACAGAACGCACCACATCAGCCAGTCCCTTGCAATAATCCAGTACTAGATCATCAGTTATAGTCAATAACTTGTTGACAGGTACTTGTGCTTGTCTCATTGCTCGTCCCATGATCATCTCATGAGGACTAAGTCCAGTTTTCTTTTCAGGGATGCTTCTGATGGTCATCAGAACAAGAGGCAGTGCATCTGGCCATTTGAGTCCTGTAGCTTGACACATTTTTCCTAATCTGTTCTTAATTGTTCCATTAATTTGCTCCACTACCCCAGAAGCCTCTGGTCTGTAAGCACAATGTAGTTTTTGTTTAATACTCAATGCTTCGCAAATCAATTGGATCAACTCATTTTGAAAATGTGTTCCTCTATCTGTCTCAACCGTGACTGGAAAACCATACCTTGGAATGAACTCCCGCAGCATAAGTTTTGCCACCGTTGTTCCATCATTCCTTCTAGTGGGGTATGCCTCCACCCAACGAGAAAACAAACAGACGACCACTAGAACATATTTTAGTCTGTTACTAGGGGGCATTTCTATAAAGTCTAACTGCATTCTAGTGAACGGACCTCCTTCTCGTCCTATTGTTCCTAGACTCACTACCGTCTTTCTTCCTGGGTTAAACTGCTGACAAATAAGACATCTTTGACAAAGACTTTCAGCTATGGCTCTGAATTTTGGGTTATACCAGGTTTGTCTAAAAAGTCTGATCATTGCATCTCTCCCAATATGAGCTTGTCCATGGTACATCCGTGCCATGTCTGCAATCATGCTATCAGGCATAACTGGTCTTTCGTCTCTGTATACCCACACACCATTATTTTCCTGTCTTCTACATCCTGCTTTTATCCAGTAATCTTTTTCCTCATCATTTGCAGCTTCTTGTAACTGTCTTACTTCATCCCATGTCTCGACAGTATTAGTAAAAAGCAAAGGAGAAGAGATATGCTCCCTTTCTCTATTTTTATTCATGGACACCATGTTCTCTGCACAATATTTGGCTATCTCGTCAGCATAATTATTGCCAACGGCTATGTAATCTTCGTTTTTCTTATGCGCCTTGCACTTCACTACAGCTATTTGTTTAGGCAACTGTATCGCCTCAAGCAGCTTTTTAACAAAATCTCCATTTCTGATAGGTGTTCCTGCAGACGTCAAGAAACCTCTTTGTGACCAAATCTGACCAAAATCATGTACGATGCCGAAACCATATTGGCTATCGGTCACAATCGTGACTCGTACATTTCTTCCTAATTTACATGCTTGAATCAAAGCAATCAGTTCCGCAACTTGTGCAGACCTTATTCCTTTCAGACAAGACGCTTCCATCACAGTTGCCACTGTGCACACTGCGTAAGCTGCGCTTAAAACTCCTTCTTTTGTTCTCAAACATGAGCCATCTACAAACATGACATAATCGGATTCCTTTAACGGTTCATCTTTTATGTCAGCTCTTGGTTTCGTGCAATATTCCAGCACATTCAGACAATCATGATCTACTTCGTCTTGTTCAATTATACTCTCTTCATCTGGCAATGATGTTGAAGGATTCACATTCATGCATCTATCTATGGTCACATTTTCAGCACTCAAGATTACTTTTTCGTACTTAGTCAGCCGACTATGTGTCATGTACTGTGTTTTTGTTCTTGTCAAAAGAATTTCTACTGAATGGGGAACATATACCCTCAGTGGATACCCCATCACTATACCTTCACTTTGTTCCAGACTTACACAAGTAGCAGCAACTGCTTTCAGACATCCGGGCAATGCTTTTGCTATAGGATCTAAAACAGCTGAAAAATAAGCAATTGGTCTTTTCATTGTTCCATGTTTTTGTACCAGTACTGAAAACGCACATCCATCTCTTTCACTGCAGTACAACTCAAAATCCTTCTCATAATCAGGCATGCCTAATGCAGGGGCCTCACACAATTTCTTTTTCAATTCTTTGAAAGATTTCATTTCTTCATTGTTTAACTCAAAAGGGTCTCTTACATCTTTCTTGGTCAACTTTTGTAATGGTTTTGCAATCAAAGAGAAACCACTTATCCATTGTCGGCAATATCCAACCATTCCCAGAAACATTCTTACCTCTCTTTGCGTCATTGGTGCTCTCATTCCTTGAATCATTCTTACTCTTTCTGTCGCTATCTTTCGCACTCCTTTCTCAATTTTATGCCCTAAATATTGAACTTCTTTTGGCAAAATTGCAATTTTGAAGGAGACACTTTATGTCCTCTTTTCTCTAGATGGTTCAGTAAAGCAATTGTATCATTTACACATGCTTCTTTTGTTTTCGATGCCACCAATAGGTCATCGATATACTGCACCATCACTGACTTTTCTGGCATTTTCAAATCTTCCAGAGATTTCTTTAGAATCTGATTAAAGATTGAGGGGCTTTCTGTATACCCCTGAGGAATTCGGCACCATGCCAAAATACGCTCTCCGAACCGGAACGCAAATAATGGCTGGCTATCTGGATGCAAAGGAATAGAGAAAAATGCGTGACACAAATCTATCACAGTGTACCACTCAGCTTCGTGTGGAATTTGATATAGAATTACTGCAGGGTTTGGCACTATTGGACAACAGGGCACAACTATTTTGTTGATCTTTCTCAAATCCTGTACTATTCTATATGTTCCATTTGGCTTTTTCAGTCCCATAATAGGTGAATTACATGGACTGCTCATTATTTCTTTTAGAATTCCCTGTTCAATCATTTTATTTATTACAGGAGTTATTCCTTCAATTATTTCTGGAGTTAATTTGTACTGTGGCGTATTCGGGTAAGTTGTTCCTTCTTTTACTGTTACTTTTACGGGATCAACTTCTTTCATCAATCCAATGTCTTCTCCTGTAAAATCCCACACACTTTCTTTCACTGCAATTTTTAGTTCTTCTGGAAGTTTTTCTGCATCAAATGCAGGAAACAAACCATTCATTTCAGGTTCCTGATTCATCAAAGTTACTTTATATAAGACATCTTCATCTGAGGTCTGAAATCCAATTCCATCTGGCGTACAATAAATTGTGCAATTCATCTTGCACAAGAGGTCACGACCTAAAAGATTTACAGGACTACAATCGCACACTACAAATTTATGCATTTTGCTAAAAGAACCAATTTTTACTTCCACTAATTCAGTAAGTGGTGTTTTAATCTGCTGATTGGCTACTCCTACCACTTGGATGCATTCACCTGAGAGAGGAAGGTTTGGAATTTCCACTGATCTAACAGTAGAACGGGTAGCTCCAGTATCGACAAGGAATGTTACATTTGCACCATTCACTTCTCCATCCACAAAGGGACCAGACTGATCTACCTCTAGAGTTGCGCCAAGTACGCACTCTTTCCCCTCTCCTGGGCACCGTCAGAATCTTTCATCCGGCTCATCCTCACTCTGACGCAACCAATACTGAGAAATGTTAGCTGCTCGCGGCAACTGTGTTACCTGCTCTCCTCCGTAGAATCCTGTTTCTGTACTGTATCTTTGCTGGTTAACAGTGTTGGGAAGTGGTGGTTGCGGCACCTGACTTTGTTGAACAACTACCTCATTCTGCACCTGTGGAGTTAATGATTGATTTTCCGGATTAGGTTTAGGTGGGAACTTACACTCGTTTCTCCAATGCCCTAATTTTCCGCAATTATGACATGGCCATTTCTTCTTTGCTTCTTCTAGACTCACTTGACCTTTCCCTTTACCTATGTTAGGTCGCATTTTATTCTGTCCTGTTTCATTCCCATTATTATTGTCCAATTGAGCTTCTTGTTTTTCTGCCACCTTCACCTGTGCCCACATTGCCTTCTCTTTCAATTTACGCTGTCTACTCTCAATATCATCACTGCAATACTTAGCATACCTCAGCACATCATCGACTGTGCCATTCTGCCAATTAATCATATGCTGTTTAATCATTTCACTAATCTCTGGTTTCAATCCAAACACAAATCTGTACACAAAATGACTCATATCTTTTTCACTTAATTCCTCATATCCACTATACTGCTTGAAAACCAACAACAACCTCTCATAATAGGCATGTACAGACTCCTTACTTTCTTGTGTAGTTCTATCGATTTTTACCCAATCTGTCTCTTTAGGAGGAATCTTATTCTTCAAAAAGGTAATCACCTTATCATACTTCTTCATCACATCAGGACCTGGAGCTCCTGTCTTAGGATCTCTTGGATATTCTGTAGTTGGCCAGTCAACTGTAATCTTACATTCTGACCACAAATCAGTTGGTACCACTATGTCAAATAATCCATCTAAATCTATCCACAACACTTTTGAAACCTTTACAAATCTCTCTACTTGTCGGTACCACTCAACTGGTTTCTCTCTTAGCTTCGGAAAGTCATTGGTAAATGACAGTATGTCCTGCCTAGTCCAGGGAACATGCACATAACTACCACCTGGAGTTTCTCTCATAGGGTATTCTCTGGCAACAGGTTCCTTTTCAGTTATCATAAAAGCCAAAGAAGCTTTGTCTGTAGTTTTCTCATTCTTCTTCGTCCATCTAACCTTCCATCTGTCCACATCACCCCATTTTCTCAACAACACAATTAACTCTTTTATCTGTGTCAGCCTTCCTGCCGTGTTCAAATTCTCAATATCCTTTTCACAAAAGTCTACTCTATATGGTTTCTGCAACGTTTTCACTTTCACAAAGTCTATTCCAATTTCACTGGCTACTTCTTCTAGTTTGTCATGTAAATTCTTTGCTCTCCATGTAATACTTTTGCACAGAAACATTATTTCATCATCCTGGTAATTTTTTATCTTTTCTGTACCAATCGTTCCTAGAATTAATTCTTCCATGTCAATTTTTAATCTAATTACATCTAATGGTTTTTCTTCTGGTTCTTTTATTTTAAATGCCTTCATCCACTCATTTAACTCATCAGGAGTCGGACCTATGGGTGTATTATTTAGTTCTACCCAATTACCACTCTTTTCAGGAGTTTCTGTTGCAGATTCTGTTACCATATGCATTTTCCTACCATTGCACTCATTCACAGTCAAATTTGTAGGTGGACTTGGTCTGTAAGTACTAGCCAAATTACTTGTACTTGCACTTTGTTCCATCCTTTCTTTTTCTCTCTGAAATTGTGAACTCATGGGAATCACCAAAGATCGTTCATCAATTTTCTGATTCTCAAAAACTGGTATTACTGGACCTATTGTTACAGGCACAGTAACTGCTTCCATATTTTTCGTTAATTCTCTAATCTTCTCAGTTAGTTCTTTGGTTGTCCTTGCTAATTCGCTTGCATTGTCGCTTTCTATTCCTTCATTTTGTGAAGTTCTCATTTGATCTTGTGACCTATTTATTTCAATTCTTTTCTCCGGACTTTTATTTCGCATAGTCTCTATTAGCGGCGCATTTGGTGTCACCACTGTAGAACTCTGCTGATACGGAGGTGGATTTCTATTTAGAATATCTTCCAGCAATTCATCATCCTTTTCGCTCTCATGCATATATTTCTCCCTCTCCATATGTTTCTTTTTCTCAGTCCGTTTTTTCTTAGTCCCTTCCTCAACTGTAAAAGCTGGAAACAAACCTCCTGTCATGTTAGCACATCTCCATCGTTTTATTCTATCTTCATGATTTATTCCCCACATTCTTCCGGGCATAAACTCATGATCCCTTAAACCTCTGAATCTCTCTCGCTCATACATCTCATCCTCCCATTCCGTCAACGCTTCAAACTGTGTCGGTCTAGGTCTAGGTTCTAGATTTGTCATCTTTTCTCGCAAATTTCACAAAACCGCTACACTAAACGAACCATTCTCAGGGAAAGCTAAAGCACCATCATTCTTCGTATACTTTGCCCAATTTTCCAACCATATGCATGTATGATATCCATATTTCAGCATCATATGTGAAGCTGCTGATTTCGGCGGAGGAATTACTTGTCCCTCTCTAGTCACGACCTTTTTGTCTTTCTTAAAGAAATTCTTTATTTTTGTCGTCCATGACGTCCTCTCCCTTTCATACTCGTAATACGGCATGTTTTCTATTTGTTTTTCTCTTTACACTAACGCTGTTCTGTGTACGGAACTTCAACCAATTACAGCGCGACTCACACTAACGCACCAATCAGAACAATTCCCTTCGTCCGCGAACCAACCAATCCTAGCGCGGCACTTTTCTACGTCACTCCTGACTCTGTGTTCACGTGACTAGCGCACTATCCAATCCTAGCGCGGCACTGTTCTACGTCACTCCTGCTCTTTTACCCCTCCTTTACAAAATTTATCGGCAATTTTTCTTTTCACTGTTTTCTCCGTTAGTTACAACAATTAAAACAATTCCATAGTCTGATTCGCTAAACAAAAGTGACAGCTTTGTCCTTTTACACAAGAATCCTGTATTTCCAGTAGGCAGCGCTTACCTCTACCCTACCACAGAATTATTTACTCTCGCCGATAAAGTAGCACTTCCCTCTACCTTACCCTTCTTTCAAGCAAACAATTTACTCGTTTCTCTGGGGATAAGACACATGTGGAGACTAGGCTCCTGAGAATTAAGGCCAAAGTTTCACAAGAAAACGTGATTTGCTATTTCAGTTACACACTTTTCGTACAGAAAATCCCTAACATAACACAACCTGTGTTATTACCAAAATGAATTCAGACCATGTACCAAATTCCATGTGACTTCTCTTGCCACACGTGTTCCACTTCCTACATCCCAGAAGCGTGAAAACTCACATATAACATAACGCGACTCAACATATAGTGTTAGTCATCAAAAATAATCAATAATCAATAACAATAATCACTAAACTAATCTATAGAAAACCATAACTCTGCTACCAAGAAATCTGATGCAGCGCGTACAATAAAAACTATTCTCCTCCTAGGTCACTTATAGGTCATCCAGGGGCAAACTATATTTTCTCACATCCACATGACGATGGGGCCCATAAACATCGCCTATCACACACGCACACACCTGGATTTCCTTTACACCTTTACGAAATTCTGTATTCCTAGGAGAAGCATGAGAACTAAATGGAAAACACCATTTATGTACCGCTGGAAGGAGCCGGGATATCTTATTACCTTAACTTATCGCTTTCTTTTAGTTATTTCTTAAGATATTCCTGCTCATTGTTTTGTCGATGAATCATTCATGTAAAAAATTAGTTCATAGTGATTAAGACCAGCTGAATCACAATAACCAATTACTGATGTCACAATCATTTAGGAAAATAACCACTGAGTCATTTGGTTTAAAGAATCTTAAATTTTATATAATTTTAAAAGCATGAGAAAGAATTTAAACTTTTATTCAATTATTCATTCATTGTTAATTCAAATATTTATTAAGCATAATCAATTTATTGCAGAAAGGAAATTTTTCGTCATGAAGCAAAACCCTAATTACCTGCCTACCTTCCTAATTTAGCCTAATGATTTCTAACCTAAGTTTAAGAATTAGAAATAACCCGATTCTCATACTCAACTGGAAAATTAAGACAGCAACAGAAACTTCAGCTCGTCAGCATCAGCTACCTGCAACCCGTCTCATCTAACAGTCTTTCAGCATCTCCCACTCAGTAATGGATCGATCAGGACCACCCAGCACTGGAAGCCACCAACACCAACACGACTCTCCAACTCCACTCCTGACTGTGACCCCCTCCCACTAAGAGTAGGCCCTCTTATACCCTAATTCTAACTTTGCTAACTAATTGTTGCAACATTAATAACACGCTTTTCTTTCATTGGTCCATGCATGTCATCTTATTCATTCTTTTAATCAAGTTCTCTTGGATCCAATGGTCCTTGGATCATTTCCTTTCTCACAGTTCAAGACATGTTTCCATCCGCTTCGATCAGTACATTTGTAACTTCTTTCGATACATTCGAGAACTCTGCAGGCATTGTCCTTTCTCTTAAACTGGTTTCCCACGGTTCTTTGCTGATCACCACGGCACACTATCAGTTCAATTAGGTCACATCAGCCTTGACCATTTCTCACATCCTAGCCTCTCAGCAACATCACAAGGTTAGCTCTTCTCCAACTTTTCGCCCTTGTCACGTGTTTCCCCGCAGTTGCGCACTTCATTAACTGGCAGCCATTTTATATCGCCACTCGGTTATACTTTAGAAGCACTATTTTGAAATAAACAAAACATAATTAAAATAGAGAAAAATAGCCTTTTCGTTTCCCTCCCGTCATCTACGTACCCCAATTAGTTATTACCTAGCAGAAAGCAACATTTTAAGCTATTCCTTACTTACCATCACTATTGTTTTTGCAACGACACGTTTATATTCTATGAAGCACAAAATCATGCATTTATTTTAAATTAGTACGCATTTATTTTTATGTTATATTTAGACACACAGACATTCGTTAATAGATTATTCAGCACATACACTTGCGTATTACCCTTCCCACACATACAGTGTTGATTAATACATTTAAACGAACATTTTATTAATTATTTATAAAATTTGTTAGGGGTTAAAAAAAATTATTTTCTCTGCTCCATCAGTATCAACACATGGGACAAATATAGTATGGGATAGCCTATTGGTGTTGTAAAAGTACAATGCTAACAGCTCTTTCAGTGACATCAGACACGGCCACCAAGCCTTTCGAAGGATCCTGTGATCTCAATAAATGTACCTCCATGAAGGCCTTCTCTAGTTCTTGGAAAGCTCTATTGGCTTGTTCAGTCCAACAAAATCCTCCTTGGAGACTCTTATTCTTAAGGGTCTCAGAGATGTAACATGTCACATGGGTAAGGTTTTTTGATAAACTGCAGATAAAAATTGGCCAGCACAAAAAAAGACACACTGACTCTTGTTTACTGTAGATGGCAATCTTACCCAGATCCATGGAATTTCTTTTGGCTGATAATCAAAACCCAAATTATTCAATGTCATCTTTCTCAAAGACACATTTTTTAGGTTTCCATGAGAGGACAAATGTTTCTGATGTGCTTCAAGTATCTTAGAATATATAAGAATATGATCAAGCTATATCATGACGTGTTGATTTAGTACTTCTAAAAAACATGGTTGATGGACTTCTAAATAATCCCAGCAGCATTACACAGCCCAAAGGGCATCACTCAATAGTCATAATGCCCAAAGGGCGTGGGAAAGGCTATCTTCCATTCATTGCCTTTTTTGATGCAAAGAAGATGTTACGCACCACGTAGATCTTACTTTGTGAATATAGAAGCACTGCGTATTGATTTCAAAATATTGTTGAGGAGTAGTAAAGGATAGTGGTCATTGATAGTTACTTTTTGAGCTCTCAATAGTCTGTGCAGGGCCATAAGTCTTAAGTCTTTTTGGGAATGAAGAAGAAAGAAGCAATTTTGTAACTTCTCCTTTAAATATACCTTTTAGGTCTCCTCTTTCTCTGACAAGGAATAGATTTGTACAAACTTTATTACAGCATAAGGGAGTGTAGGTATGACACAATCGACCTCCCTGTGAAAAGGTATTTTAAATTCTGCAACTTTTCAAAATTCCCCTGGAAACTCATTATACTGATCTGGTAAAGACATAAGAATGATTTTGGAGGCCTTTATCACAAACAGGAGACCAATAATTCATAGAGACATAACAGTGGTCCTTTCAGAATTGTGAGGAAACCAAGATGGTACATGTAGCCCAATTAATATAAGGATTGCGCCATTACAATCATGGCAATAATAGTATCCTAACAAAGGTTCAAGTTTGACACTTATATACACAGAACATACATCAAAAAGGAATACTTATACTATTAAAAAAAGAAAGAATCAGGAAAAGGAAAAGGTATACATATATAAAATACACAAGCAAATTACAAAAAGCCCATGTATAAATTCAATTAGTAGAAAATGTATTAGTAGGTAAATAATTAGATCTAAAGACATACAAAAACATTGGCGCTCAACAAGGTACACAAACAAAATGAACAATACAAAGTGTAATCACAAAGTGGCTGAGGAAATAATTATACACAATTACAATCATTGCAGCATAACAATCATAGCATAATTCAGGGAAATAGACATCTCCGTAACTGTTACAGAAGACAAAAGTGTACCATCCACTGTCTGTACCTTTTTGGTGTTTGATTAGCCTTTCTGGGTGTTGGTGATCAGCAGTCCATGTTCATCAATGTGTATACCCAAGGCTCCCCAATTCAAGAGAACAGGAATCAAAATAGGCAGACCACTTTCATAACATAGGGTAACATAGAGGAAGAATGGACATTTAATGGAAGGTTTACTAGAATTGGAGGAAGGTACAGAAGGAAACCAATGTATACCTGTTCTGCTCTCCATGACAGAGGCCAGGTTCTTCCATTTCCTGAGGTCTTCTGAGGTTGCATAGGACACTCCTTGACTAAATGACCAGGGTCAGTGCAGGACTAACACAATCCCGACCTTCTTTGCTCCTTCACAGCCTCAGTCAGAGGACCTGTGGAAGAACCCATCTAAATAAATTCTTGTGTAGACAAAGCAGTTTCCAATGGTATTTTATATACTGTGTGATGACCAAGACCAAGATGGACCTATTACATTAGGTTCATGCGTCTTTAGTTTTTCCAACTTTCTCTCTTGAAAATAATGTTCAGTCAATAGAGTGGCATCCATTAAATAAAGCAAGGAGGAAGGATGAGTGACCCTAATTAGCTCATCCATCATTTCATCTTCCAAACCACAGTAAAACAGTGTCATATGTGTGCTCTCAACCTAGGTTGTCCCAGCAGCCAGTTGTCTGAAACAGGTAATAAAAGTGAGAATGCCCATGTTTCACTGTTGGGTTTTTCACAGGGCATCTCCATTGTAGTCTCCATATCAGGGCATTCAAATATTCTCTTAGACTATGTCAGAAAACTTGAATAAATGCCGAAACAAGCATCTTCAGAAGACGTTAGAGGCGTTGCTGATACCAAGGCTGTACCAGAGAGTGAGCCTATCAACCTTATTTATTTATTTACGGATTTATACAGCGCATAGCTGCCCCAGCAATGGGGCGTCCCAGCGCTACCCAAAGAACAGGTGCCAATAGACCACTCTAACAAACACAACAGTTACACCGGAAAGAGCAAGGTCTTTAAAGCCTTTTGAAAAGTCAAATGATTCTGGAGTCCTCTGATAGAGATCGGAAGGGAGTTCCAAAGGTGGGCCGCCTGGACCTTAAAAGATCGACCACCAGCTCTGGCGCTTTGAAATCGGGGGGTACACACCAATCCCGAGTTGGCAGAGCGAAGGGGGCGATTCGGGATGTACTGAACTAGCAGGACCAGTAAGATCGGAGGGCCTTGTTGTGACAGAATTTTGTGGGCTACACACAGGGACTTAAACTGGATTCTTTTGGCTATTGGCAGCCAATGAAGCTTAGGTAAAAGATTAGATACCGAACAGAACTTAGGCAGTGCCAGCAAAGCACGTGCCGCGGCATTCTGAATTCTTTGAAGGCGTAAAATACAAGATTTATTAGCGCCTAGATAAAGGGAGTTACCATAATCCAACCTGGCTAAAATTGTAGCCTGGAGAATAGTTTGGCGGATTTTTGGTTCAAAATATCCAAGCAAAGGTTTTAACCCCCTCAGGAGTCCAAAACAGACCCCTGCGAGAACTTTATATTGGGTATCAAAAGAAAGATCCCTATCTATCCAAAAGCCTAGATTCTTAACCGCCTCTTTGGGCGGTGGCGCTGGTTTGAGTTTATCCGGCCACCACTGTTCTGACCAAAGAGCACTATCTCTCCCCAATACAAGAATTTCCGACTTAGCAGCATTAAGCTGCAAGCAATTGGCTGTCATCCAGTCTGCAATCGCTAACAGGTCCTCCTTAAATTTAAAGAGGTTGTTTTTACACTTTTTTGAAAAGGCAATGACTAGCTGGGTGTCATCGGCATAGGATACCAATGGCATCCCTCTACTTTTTGCTACCATTGCTAGGGGTTGAACATAGATGTTGAACAACGCAGGACTCAATATTGAACCCTGTGGGACCCCATGCTTAATGGCATACACCTGCGAATGGTGCGGTGGTACAGCGACTTGGAAAGTTCTGCCTTCCAAGAAAGAGCGAAACCAGGCCAGGGCCAGCCCCCTGACCCCGATATCCTGCAGCCTACATAACAAGATGTCATGGGAAACAGTGTCAAAGGCGGCACTTAAATCCAACAGAATCAAGGCCGCAGAATCCCCGACATCTAGGTTGCCACGGATGTCCTCGGTCACAGCCAACAGCGCCGACTCGGTGCTGTGGCGGGGCGAAACCGTTTTGTGAGGGGTCAAGGATATTGTTCTGTCTCTACAAATTCAGCCAAGACTGTATTTACATAGGATTCAGTAACTTTGGCTAAAAAGGGAGTTGGGATATCGGACGAAAATTACCCGGGTCCGAAGGTTCTAAGGACGGTTTCTTTAGCAGAGGAACAACTTTTGCATGCTTCCATGTTGCAGGCAATGATGCAGAGGTCAGTGACAGATTAATCAATTCCCTGACCGCTGGTAGAGTTGAGTTATAAACAAGACGGAGTTGGTCTGGTCTCAAAGGATCAGCTGGAGAACCTGATTTAATTTTAAGACAGAGAGATTCCGTCTCAGAGAGTGAGAGTGAAGGAAAAGAACACAGCGTTAATTCAGGAGTGACTAACCTGTCCTCGATCTCGACTATTCGATCAGTGTTGACCCTAACTGAATGGGAGCTGGCAGTTGGAAGATTATTATAAATAATCTCCACCTTACGCAGAAAAAAACCTGCAAGTTCATCGCACTGAGCATTGGAGGAGACTGGGGGGTCCGCTTTCACATTAGAGTGTTGCATCTTTCTGAGAAGGGAAAAAATCATTTTAGGGGGGTTCTTACTCTCCATGATTTTAGCAGCAATGTATTCAGCTCTAGCTTTCCGGATCAGCCTATGATACGTCTTAATTGAATCACGGTATTTATTTTTTGCTTCCAGGTCATAAGCACGCCTCCAGGATTGCTCCAGTTGCTTACAGACCTTTTTAGCTTTCACCAAGGTTTCATTGAACCAAGGATTAGATGGCCCTTGTTTCTTATTTGAACTGAGTTTTGCAGGAATACTGATATCTAATGCTTGAGTCAGCCAATCCTGGAAGAGAGTATCAGCTACCTCTATATTAGAAGGGAACAGTGGTTTCAAACTAGACAAAGAATACGAGAATTGACTAACATCCAATTTATGCCAAGGACGTTTTATCACAGAGCGGGGGCAATTCGGATCAGGTTTCCCAGGCAGCTGAAAGGAAAAAGGAACCAAAAGTGGTCTGACCAAACCAAAGGAACCGGAGATGACACCGTTATAGAACCCAAGTTAGAGAATATAGGGTCCAGCAAGTGGCAGGCCACATGAGCGCAATCAGTCACATGTTGTATCAGTTGACAGGCCTCTAAATCGGCTAGAAAGCAGGCAATATCCGTTTTGCCGCTGTCTTCCAGATGAAGATTTAAATCACCCAGAATGGTGAAATTTGCTGCTTTACTAGCGAGTAGGATAACCTTATTCACTAAAGCTTCCCTAAATATATTAGATGACCCGGGCGGTGTGAAGGAGATAAGGATGTTTCTGAATCTCCTGTTACTTTTAAATTGGTGTTCTCACAGTTAGAGAAGAGTGATTCCCTTTAGACTTCCAGAGGTACAAACCTCTTTGCTTATCCTATTCTCGCAAGTATGAAGCTTTATACTAAACAGTTATTTCTTTCTCCAAGACTTCTACTGAAGACTGATCATGCTTACACCTTATATGCTCCCTGGAGACCCTAGGTCGTTGATCCTATACCTAATCCTTGTTTAGAAGAGAGAAGGGAAGTTTCATTATGGAACACCTGTTTGCTTTAATCTGTTTATTTATAGTTGTGGCTGACACTATTCTGCATCTCATTTAATTGCAGCTCAACCTACTGATATATTTCTGCTTATCTGCTGTTTTGCTGTATTTTTTTAACTTATTTTTGGTTTGCTTATATACTGAATCAATTGGTACTCGAAAATATAATCCTTTAATCATATTTGACAATTCCTAGTCCTTATTTTGGAGTCACATTGGGTTCACAAGTTAGAAATGTATTGTTGATGTCTTTTCCCTTACAGTGCACCACGTCAACCAACAAAGGTCCAAACAATCAATGGGGAAAAATCTTTGATGACTTCACTAGGAGATTGAGGTATAAGTACCAGCGGGCCATCAGTCCTGTGACTCACTACTCGACCTCTCTAAACTGCCAGATCTCTGACGCCTTCAACGATCATTTCAAGTCACATGCACGGAACCTGGTTTAACACCTTCAGGCTTTATGTTTATTGAGACATTAGTGGGTCTGTTGCTGACTAAAAGTTTGCATTGTGCCATGCTTATTTTGCCTGGTTTTCACTATGTACATTATGCACAACTTGCAGAATTCTATACGCTTATGTAACTTGATACTCCATTTGTAATGCTTGTATCATTTCTTATATGTAAGTAACCTTCACTTCTTTTGTAAAGCTCTCTAACAGTATCAAGTAGTGTCCGCACTATATACAAATACATAAATAGATAAATAAATAAGTGGAGGTGGCTCTCTTACGCTGGCCTGCATGGGCACTTTTGGAAGCGCACAAGCAGGAGAGAAGTAATCCGGACCTATGTGAGAGGTCAAGTGAAGAAGAGGTCTAGTGAGAGAGAGACCGCTATCTTGGGATTAGAAGGAGATCCTGTTGCAATCAATAGAGTGAATATATTGAAAGCAGTCACCATTGTACCTGCTGAGACCGAAGTGCAAATGAAACACTAAGAGCCAAAGGCAGTGACAGCAAAAACAAGCATTGAAAAGCCAATGGGTTGGTTGTTGGCGGCCAGCCTTTTAGTTTTGTCAGTGCTTTTGTTCTGTCATGGTTTTTGTAAAACATTTTTTGGGAGGGAGCTGCTGGGCCCTTGCTAATATTAAAAATATTATTGGCTGAAAGCCAAAATAATTATAGGGTTTCGAAAAACAATATTGCCATAGTAGTCCCTGGCACTTAAGGAACTACTTTGTATGTGGATGTGCTGTTGTGAAAGAACAGAATGCTATCACTCATAGTGAAGTTAGCCCATGGCTGAGTGGGCTGACCCACTGCCCCAATCTGAATTGGCCAAAGAACAAGTGAATAACACAAAAACAAACCAAAGAATGCCGAAAGCATCTACAAATAAGTATATTATCCATGTAAATGTAGTAAATTCAAAAGGTCTTGGCTAAATCCTTAACTAAAAATTAATAAAGTTGCTGTAACACATAACCCAGAATAACAGCAGTTGTAGAAAAGATTCAGAGACCACCAAAAATGGGCATATAAAACACCAACAAAATTATTCCTGCATGTTCTGTTAGGTTTGAAAAATCCCATTCCTGCAACGCACTCGTTTCATGCTCTATTAGGTTAGCAGTGTGTGGCTAAATATACGCCATTTGTATCCACGTTATGCAACCCACTGAGTTATACCTGCAACGTGCAAGCCTCAGTTAGCAAGTGTGACTCCATTTTGTATTTCGCAATCCCCATTAGGCTGTGTCTGAACTAGGCCTCATTATTCGTATTGCTTGCCTCAGCAGAACACTGTATTCAGCTATTATTTCCTTCCCTGCTCAAGGTTGGATTCTGACTTACTAATGAATAGGCAATTCTGCCCTCGCATTCCTATCCTTGTGTGTAACTTTGCTCCCACGTTAGGAGACGCCGAGCCTCAGTACAGCAACCTTGAGACACTGATAGTCCTCTGTGCCTGCATTGTTCATGTTCGGCATGAGTCGGTAACTTTCCACTGTGGGCGTGGTTGGAGGCTCTTGGGAGGATTCATTACGTGTTGTAGACTGTTGGGGGGTCAGTCCCTCGGCAGAAATCTTAGGGTGCAGGTCTGATTGGACTCCTCTGCAGAGTATTGCTAAAAAAATGTAAGTTTGTATTCTCTACTGTCTGACCGACTCTTCATTCTTGGGAAGGCATAGCAGGTGTTTGTAAGAAAACCCGAGTTGCCCTTGAGGGCCACTTCCTTCAGATGGCGCCCGAACAGGGACCCCGCAAGGTGATCCGACTCGCCCGTAATCGGGTTGCAGGGTCGGGGGTGCGTTTGGTCGGTTGGGCAGATAGGGGTACCCCACACAAGACCAAGCTTGGGTCTCGCAGCTGCCCCGCCCGGCTGATCGGGCATCCCCTTGTCTAGTGGTCACCGGCTGGGGTCCTGAGAAGGCGAAACCTTGGAGTTGACCGTTTGGTCCGAAGAGTCGGCAGTGGAGAATAACTTGACTCGACCTGTGTGCACCAGGTGAGTGATTTGATTCTTGGAAAAATGGCGACATTCTTGAACGGCACAAGCCTATGGGCTGTGTCTTGGTACAGTCTTTGCGCTGTCTTCTTGAACTTGGTGGGTTTGCGGACCCTTTAAAAGACACAGAGTGTTTGCGAACAATCTGCCAGGCCAACTGGAAATTTGGTCCATGCTTGAAAAGGCCTGGAGCTAGAGCCTGCCTTCTTGAACTTGGTACAGTCTCCGGACTGTCTTCTTGTCTTGGTGCAGTCTTTGGACTGTTTTGTTCTGATGCAGTCTCCGGGCTGACTTGTGGTTTGATTGTTGTGCTTGGGTGCTATGAGGTTTGGGGACCGATGTCGGTGGTGGTGCTTGTGAAATGCTTGTTTGAGTGAGTAGCGACTGTGCTCTTTGTGTGGAGGTAAGGATGCCTTGACTCAGCAAGCTGTGTTGTATGGGTCTTTTTTTTGTTTGACACGGTCTGAGGACCGTCTTTTGGAAAAGTATTTACAATTCCTTTGCCAGGCAAAATGATGAGTGTTGCCCCTTCTTGAAAATGTCTGGAATGAGTTTAATTTGGTCTCTTGTTGTCGTTGTTGCTCTGCAGATGCCCAATTGAAGGAGGTTAGCTAGTGCCTCCTGACGACACTTTACATTTTGAAGAATGGGAAAAAATAATAAATAAATAAAAATATGGTTTGATCAGAATTACTAGCAAGAATGTACATTAGTTTTGACATAGGAAAAGTACAACATGAGAAAAATGTAAGTAAGGGATGCACCATTTAAATTGAAAACAGTGTTGTGATGATTCAAGGTAATGTATATTTGTGCTGAACAGACATGTATTCTAAAGGTGCAGTAAGGAGAGGTGAAATACACGCTCGTAATTCAGTAGCGCTGACTGTGTTCGATCTCTCCATGAAAAGGGGGGCAGGAGTTCTGGAAAGGAAAAAAGGGGGCAGTGGGTTGGTATTTAGAGCTTTCCAGCTTCAGACACGAATTGCATTCTGAAAATTGGCACGTAGAAATTCGGTGCAATGCTCAGAAGTTAACCTATGATTGATTTAAGTGGGTGTGTTTCATTTGGATTTGCCCACAATAGAACGTGTATTTAATTTGGAAAAGGTGTTTCAAGCACTCCAGGCAGCGTGTATTTTTGTCTGAATGAAAAGGATTTTCAAGGTTGGAAAACATAGCTCGTGAATTCAGTTTGTCCCGGCAGGCTGGCTGCGGCCTTTTCAGATAAGGAAGGAATTCCCATGGTGGGGCCATGCCCAGCTCCTGACACAGACAGGCAGAGATGCACAGCGCAGAGTCAGACTTTCCTGAAGGGCAGAGTGCCAGCGAAAGATGTTAATTGGGTACAGATTAAAAGAACAACACAGGAGCTAAAAGAATTGGTTCATGAGTTTTGTGAAAGTGTGTATCTAGAGTTTCCACAACACTGTGGGATAGAATGTCCTGGAGCCGGTGGCATGAGATTCTTTGTGACTCAGTTGGTTATTGGATTAATGTTCTCTGCTCAGATTAGGGTGCACGTACAGTAAATATTGGTTTGTTTTCAAAGAAAGTTGATAGATGGTATTCTGAAGGATGAAGGGTACTATAGTGCTAGACAAGGAATGAAGCAGAAAAAGGTTGAGGAAACATATGATGGTACAGAGAGGGTTTGCTCAGAAAAATAGTTTGCAGGGAATGAAAAGTGAGTTAAAATGTGTATGTACAGCCTAGAGGGGCCCAGCAGGAGACAGCCGTAGCATTGTTTTCAGAAAAGTCAATTTGCAAATATCCCTCTGATTTTATTGCTTTAAACATTCAGCTGTTTTTTTCTTTCTGCTGTTCCGATTCCTGCTGTGATGTTCAGGCTGCTCTGGTTGTTGCTGTCAGAGGAAAGATGAGAGAGTGAATGTGTTATTTAGATTTTAGTGGACAGGATTTGTAACTTAAAAGTTGAATTTGATTGTTTATTTGCAGATTTGTTTTTATTGTGTTTTTTGCAATAGCGACTTGGTTGTAGATATTGGGAAGTAATTGGTCTATATTGTTTCTTTCTGTTATTTATTTAACATAGTACAGTGCTATGCGTGTATTGGTGGGTGCTTCGGACGCATTAGTTGTAGCATATGTTTTGCGCTCTCTTGCTCTGATTATTGGTCTATTTTTTTTATTGAGAATTTTTAATTTCAGTTCATGCCTAATTGTGGTGAGCATGTGATGGGTTTGGCATCCTATTATCACTGCTCTCAGGCAGGTGAATGTCTGATGATGGGCCTTAATGTAAGTAGGGAGTAGTGTTTGTTTCCCCCCAGTTTTGCGGATGTTCCACCCACTTTCTGGGCAACAGGCGATGTAGAACTGGGATTCCTACAGATTTCACGAGCCTTGTTGTGTATGATTCCGGATTTGGTTGAGAAAGGTGTTGGTGAGGAGAAGGCTGGTACATTGTAATAATCCCACTATTTCGATTGTGTTTACAATTTGTGACTGACCTGTGTGCAGTTCAAAGGAAAAATAAAAATGTGGCCCTCCAGTTGTCTGCTGCTCTGGTTATTATTATGCTTTTTCTGCTGCTCAATATTTTTCTGTCGCTGATTTAAAGCGCATTCTTTGGCAGTATTGCTTATAGAATATATATAATAGGTCCTTGTCTGGGATAACATTGGTTGGTAAAAGATATAGGCTCTGCTGCACCTTTTAGGACCATGCAGAAAGGCAGGGCATCTATACAAAGGTTTCAAAATACAAGGTAGTTACTTGCTCATTGTTTCAGACACACAGCAAAGTTGTAGGGACAGTACAGTTACATAGTGTTAGACATGGCATCCTTGGCGTGGTTTTCCCTGACTTTTTGCCTCTACCTCCTATGTTTTTGATGCTGTGCTGATTGTGCCACCCACATGAGTAGCCTGGAACAGATGCCTCAGGCCTCCCACCGTAGAGCCTGTGCGCAGTTTGTACATAGGGCACCCCTATGGTAGGCCCAAGGTACCACCCTAGGCAGGGTGCAGTGTATGTGACAGGTAGGATATGTACTGGTGTGTGTAACATGCCCTCATAGTGACATACTGCCCATTTCGTTTTTCATTATTGAAAGGCTATCTTGCCCATAGGAAAGAATGGGGAATGTGTTGTAAAATTTTACAAGAGTATCCTCCCATAGGGATAAGGTAGACAATTGAAGTCTGGTATCCCTGGACTCGAAATTTGATAACACACCTTTTAGTAAGGATGGGTTTTAAAGTCTGTGTTTCCAACAGGCACTTTTAGAAAGTGGCTATTTTCTTGTTCAATTTTTTTGTGTGTTTTCTGCCTGATTGTGGATTGCCTGGTGGGTTTCAGTGTGACAGAGACTGAGGATGTGCATTTGGTGTGGTGTCTTCTTGTGTTTTTTTTGCTGTGTTACTGTGAGTGTTGATACAAATACTTCACGCATTGCCTTTGGGATAGGACTGTCTGCTCGTGCCCAGCTCCAAAGGGGGTGAGCAGGGGTTATCTAAAGAGTTTATTCCCCTTACGCTGACTGGAGGGAAGGGTCCCTATTTGAACAAAGGTATCTACCTTTGCCCACTAAAGACACTCGTTGTTTTTTTTTTTAACAAATTGTTCTTACCTTTAGCTTTGACTGACCAGGGAGTTTGTTTTTTCAAGGGGTAAGTATTTTCGACAGGAGGTTTCCTTCTTAGGTCACCTACTGTCGAAGGGGGGTAGGAAATTAGCTCCTTGACGAACCAACACAATAAATGAGGTGCATGAGGTGCATGAAAAAGTCTTTTGGGCAACTAACAAACTGCGTTTTTCTTTGGGTTCTGTGCGTGCTGTTTTGTGTTGTAAGTACAGAAGACGGTTTGTCGTGCGCGCTTTCTGTCTTTGACGCTATCACAAGAGCCCTCCTGAGCGGTCTAGGAACGGTCATGACGGTGGCTGTCTCCATAAGACAATCGGTTGGACTCGCCTTAGCCACTAATTTCACAGATATGATACTCCATGCTGTGAACATGCCCTTGAATAAATAGAGACACAGCACCTCACCAGTGCACGTCTAACTGGCTATAAAAAAAAAGTACTGGTCGGAAAAATTGTCATGATTAGAAGTGTGTCACCTTGAAGTCAGCCATGTTACTGCCCCTCCTTTCTGTAAATTGATAGAGTTGGAATTGAGATGGAGATGAAAGGACGGGTAGACTAAACTGATGTTCCCTTATTTGATCCTTAAGGGGAACTATATGTCAGTGGCTTTCGTTTGAATACCCAGGTGGCACCACCATTATTGCTCATGATACCGCAACGCTACATACAGTTGTAGAGACATCACAAATCCATTATTAGTCAGCCTGAGTAACTGGGTTGCAACAGATGATGTGGGTGGGAATAATGCGTTTGCAGAAAATGATTAGAATAAAATGAGAGAATGTTTGTAGTAGGCCCTGCTGGGTGGGCACTGGAAATAAAGATGTCTATGTTGAAAGTAAGGCACATTGTTAGGATGAGACATTGCTTAGCCAGTTTACTGTATGGTGCACATGATGCACATTACTAGGAAGGGTACCTGGATGCCCCCCCAATAATTTCACACCACACATTTCCCTTTTTGAGGTTCTTCAGACTAATAATATAGGAATGGACAGATGAAACGATCCAAAGTATGTCTGAATTGTTCTTTCAGAGCTTAGTAAATGAATTAAGGCTTACCCCATTACTTGGTGTTGGGAGAGAAAAATAAATTATATAAAGTTTTATCCTTGCCAGTTAACTAAAAGTTCATATTATACTCGCTAATAGGTCCGGGACACCCTGCAGTCACAAAGAGAGAGAGAGAGGGGTCGGACGTGATGCACAGCCTGGCTGCTTGTTATGGAGCATCTATGAATACGACTGAGGCGAAGCTGCAGAGCACAGAGGTGCTGGATGAGGCAGTATCACCGAAAACAAAAAGAGAGAAGGGCTATCCAGGAGCCCCAGCCTATTGGTCTACTTGTGCCTGAGTCCCAGCCCATTGAGCCTAGTCTGTCTGCCGGTGTTTGAGTCTCTGCCCCTTGGTCCCTCTTGAGTCTGACCCCCTTCTTCCCTTGACCCCTTTGTGCAAGGTACAATGTACGCCCGATGGAGGAACAGTGCACCAAGGTAGAATAGGATTAGTAGGGATGGACTTCATGGATGAAGAATAGGGTGCGGGTACCATGTCTAAGGTACCAGCGATAGAGTGGAGGAAGAGAGTTTGGTGCATTGTTTGGACAGTCAACGAACGGGGCAAAGGGACTGTGATTCTAGAGAGAGAAATACCTTGCCCTGCAACGTGGGATCTGGATCCGAGCTAGACGTACATATCCATCGCCGGTGCTCAATAGCGCCTACGTTAGATGAACAATAGGAGCCTACCAGTGATGGCTCTCTGAAAAGACACTGGAAAGAAGAGTTTTGCCCATCCTCTTGTTCCCTGGCCACCAATTCCATTGTGTTGCATTTCTCTCCCAACCACCATGTATCCGTTTGGCTCCCCAATTGACGAGGAAAACAGCCCTTTTGCACCTCCCTGTTCAGAGCAGGGTCAGTACATAGAAAGTACAAGTTGCATCCATAGTTGTCATTGTGCTAATAATAGTCCTACTCCCTGAATGAGAAGTATCCTGTGCATTCCCAAGTTCATACAGCACCAGTTTCTCTTGTGAACATGTTTGTTACTTTGGCTCCTCGCACAGGGGAGCACCGGAGGACATAAAGAGATAATACAGTTGCGCAGATTGGTGTACCTTCAATTCCGTTCTCCAGTCCTACATAATGCATTTAGTGATTTACGCCCTAAAAAAGAATGTGTACATTAGGCAGAGGACTGTCATGATAGTTAATATGACGGTTCATTTTCGTATCCAAGGGGGGGGGGAGATCAAGATGGGTGAGAACATATGACTTCATTTACAGACTGAACGTGACAATAGGCCAGTACTAGATCTTGCCTCATAATGTTTGCTTTGCCGGTGGATCACAAGGTCATACTTAGCATCCAAGGGGATGGTTTGCAAATGCTATTTTTTCTTTTCTCTTTTCCCCACCATATTTGCTGCCCCATCTACGTACTGCACCTACCCTCAGGTACAATGTGAAAATATGTGACACGACAAATAGGCCCTTGTATGCACTGTCTACCAGTTTGTTGCATCTGCTGCGTAAGTACATTAACTGCTAAGGAAAGGACATCCACGCAATACAAATGCTAAGATCACGTTTCAGAAGGAGATAGAAGGGTTGATGAGCGTTGATGTAGATATCTTTTAGGTCAACATGTCTCTTATAGTTTCCCTGCTTAATAACGAACATTTGAATAGTCTTGATACAGTCTGATTATGACGCAGTGTTGGAGTATATAGTAGTACACCAGGGGTATACACCTGGATCAGATGGAGAGGAGGGTACCTTATACCCAGAAGATTGTATGAGTGTTTACAAAGGTAATAGGAATGCCACCTAGCTACAAAATGAAAAGTTGGATCTTCAGAGATTCAATGTGACTGAATACTTAAAATTTTTACGTGATAATAAAGTCTCTACTATGATGATGCAAGAATACTAAGTAGATTTTGATACTCATGTGCTGCCTTATTCTCCCTTGTAACTTGAGTGACTATGCATATTCTTTCTTCCCACTTAGAATTGTAAAGACCCTACCGGATAGCCTCAATAAAGCATTTAGTCACCCATGCTAAAAGGAGGGTCTGTTAGGTTTGAAAAATCCCATTCCTGCAACAAACTTGTTTCATGCTCTATTAGGTTAGCAGTGTGTGGCTAAATATACGCCATTTGTATCCACGTTATGCAACCCACTGAGTTATCCCTGCAACGTGCAAGCCTCAGTTAACAAGTGTGACTCCATTTTGTATTTCGCAATCCCCATTAGGCTGTGTCTGAACTAGGCCTCATTATTCGTATTGCTTGCCTCAGCAGAACACTGTATTCAGCTATTATTTCCTTCCCTGCTCAAGGTTGGATTCTGACTTACTAATGAATAGGCCATTCTGCCCTCGCATTCCTATCCTTGTGTGTAACTTTGCTTCCACGTTAGGAGACGCCGAGCCTCAGTACAGCAACCTTGAGACACTGATAGTCCTCTGTGCCTGCATTGTTCATGTTTGGCATGAGTCGGTAACTTTCCACTGTGGGCGTGGTTGGAGGCTCTTGGGAGGATTCATTACGTGTTGTAGACTGTTGGGGGGTCAGTCCCTCGGCAGACATCTTAGGGAGCAGGTCTGATTGGACTCCTCTGCAGAGTATTGCTAATAAAATGTAAGTTTGTGTTCTCTACTGTCTGACCGACTCTTCATTCTTGGGAAGGCATAGCAGGTGGTTGTAAGAAAACCCGAGTGGCCCTTGAGGGCCACTTTCTTCAGGTCACTAAAGCAAATAGTCTCTGAACTGCATCATTTTATAAAAACAACACAGCAAATTTTGCACAAATTATTATGCAAGTACTAGACTCTCCAGAATTCCGAAATAGTAGGTGCTGAGTATCTTTCACTAAGAAAGGTGGGAATCATAGTATCAGCTGAAGCATGCACTGGCCATATAAACGAGAAGAAACCAGGAGTAAAGGATACCTGGAAGAACGTATGATAAAAAAATAAAAAAATAAAGCAGGAATAAACCAAAGTAGAATAAAGAGAAGCTAAGTACTGAATTTAAGAAAAGCAAAACGAAAGATAATAAAAAAGGATGAAAATGTAGCTACAAAGGTACCAATAAACCCATGATAACACTAAGGGGCCGATTCCAATCTCGCTAGGAAAGCCCCCCATACGAGTTGGCTGGATAGCTTCGCGTTCGTAAATGAGTCGGTCGGTTCGGTTGGAAACATAGGCTCCGAACCGGACTCGCACGCTGCGGATCCCGTTCGGAGTCCTTCCTTACGAGATCGGAATCAGCCCCTTGGCTGAATTCAGGAGCTCCGGCCGGGGCCCTTGGTGGCCCTGGGAGGGAGGACCCCCTCCCCATCCTGGGCTCCGTTCCTCGGGCCTGCCACGTGACAGGGTGCCCGGGACGCTGGCCCAGGGAGGCCTCCCCTGCGCGTGCCGTCCCGGGACCTCCGGCCGGGGGGCCCAGAGGACCGGGCTCTGTCCTCCTGCTCCGCCATAGGCCCAGGACGGGGGTCCGTCAGGCCCAGGCGGTCCTCCCTTGGGCGTCCGGCCCGAGAGCTCTGGCCGGGCGCTCTCACTCTTGGCTCCGTCCTCCACTTCGCCATGGGCCCGGGGCCCGTCAGGCCCGGGTGGGCCTTCCCCAGCTTGGGGGCCGATTCCGATCTCGCTAGGAAAGCCCCCCGTATGAGTCGGATGGATAGCTTCGTGTTCGTAAACGAGTCGGTCGGAAACATGGGCTCCGAATCAGACTCGCACACTTCCCGTTCAGAGCCCTTCCTTACGAGATCGGAATCGGCCCCTAAGTGATGCACAACTGAAAGAACCAAATCCAATTCAAAGAAGCCTGTAACTAACCTGAAAACATTATAAGGCATGCTAAAAGAGTTGGATACAACCTATGGGGAAAGAAGAGTAGATGACTACCTCTGAATAAAGTAAATGTTAGTAACAATAAAAGAAACATCAGGAGACCAGACATCAATGGTATGAAATAAAACTCTTAGGGCCTGATTTATATTTTGGTGGAGTTTAAGTCCATCAGGACTACATAGTACATTACTGCATTGCCTTGAAGGTGTCCATGCCTGCCAAATTTAGAAATGACTTCCAAAGCCAGCAGTAATTTCCTAAATTATTGGCAGGAACCGCCGTCATGGCAGTTCCTGTCAATGCTATTTCAAGTTTGATGGACGTCTCCGTCCATCAAACGTATTTTTTTTGTAATTTTCAAAAAGAAAATCCCAATGCAATATATATTTTTATTTTATAAAAATGCCCCCTTCACCATGGGCGTCATCTCCCATGGCGAATGGGGCATTTTTTGTTTTTTACTGCCCCTTACTGCCAGGGTTTTCATGGTGGTGACGGGCAGTAAAAAACAGCCAAATGCTTGCCCATCTAAATAGCCACTTTTCTGAAGTCTCTTACTCCGTCGGGCTGTCAGAGAAGTTTAGCCACATTGGAGATGGAGTAGTCTCCACCGTTGCCAAGGTATGGTCTGCCTGCATTTAAATTCAGCGGGCGGACCATTATATTGCAGTAAGAATACTCTGTCAGTGGCGTAGCAAGTGGGGGATGAGGGAGTGGACTGCCCCAGGTGGCACGAGTTTTGGGGGCGGTGGCCTCCCTAATCCCCCACACCACCCCGCTCTTACCTGCGGCTGCTGCGGGGCGGTCAACGCAGGAATCACCAGCACCCCCCGCTCTTACATGCGGGCATCCAAAGGACTAGCTACGCCACTGTACTCTGTCACTGTTGTGATGGAGTATGCTTACCACTAATATATAAATCAGGCAGTAAATGGCCACAAAGACAAATTACAACTATCCATTAGTAAAGATGCAAAGACTAATGACAAACACATGAAAGAGTGATACTGGGATCTGCTAGTTAAAAGTTTTAATCCTAACAGGAGTGACTCAGTTGTACATCCTGTAAAGTACCTATAAGTGACGGATGGTAGCACTTGTTGCCTACGTCCGTAAGAGTCCATAGGGCAGGGCATAGCACCCCACACAAATACACAAGCACACCTGTCTGTAAATTTTTCAAACACAAAAGAGTTGAAAAAGTAACGTACTACTCTGAGTCAAGACAACATAAAACAACAACAGCCTTACAAAGAAAGGCTCAAAGACTCTTGAAATATTCCACTGCGTCTCTCTCATCACTGGGAGCACAGAGAGCATCACAGCTCTCGACCGCTTAACAGGAAAAGCCACCCCCAGTCATAGTGGCCTATACACAAAATTTGGGACTGAAGTGGAAGAAGTGGCTGGAGTCACTGGATGACTTCCTCGAAGCAGCAGGAGAATTGTGAGTTATACAAAAAAACTGCAGCATTTAATTCATCTAGTAGGCCATGACAGCCAGCATTAAATCAGAATGTTCTCTACAAAAAAACTGGCCATACAAGAAACTCAAAGAAACACTTTATACACACTTTCACTCCAATGAAAAGGTGAACCCAGCATGCGTCCTTAGTAGCTTTAATGGTAAGGTTTGGCATCCTGGTACAACAGTGCACATACAACACATTTACAAGTGAGGATGCAGTTTGAATGCCACTCAAATCAAATCAAATAAACTTTATTCGATTTTTAGTAGAAAAAAATCATAAAAGTTGCACAATAAAAAATATACAATCTACTGTTTAAAAAGACTAATACCTTGCATATATACATCTTAAAATATCGCTAAAATCTTAAAATCACATCCTCAATTAATCGATGCCCCATGTGTTCTAGAAATCAATCTGTCTCATGGTATGTTTCCGTGTAATACTTTTCCTTTTTTTCAAAATGGCCTTCAAGAGACCAGACATAGCTCCCACACAGTAAACATTATCCAATCTTTGTAAATAAAGAAAGGCAGGTCGACATTGTCTCCATCCCCCGCCCTTCAACATTGGCAAAATCCATCTGGATCTTTCTACTCTATAAAATTTACAAAATAAAATCACATGTATAGTCGTTTGGGGAGACATTTCGTCACAGGGGCACCTACAAAGCTTGCTGTTCCAATCATTTTGTATAGGGAAGCTAACTAAACGGTGGAAGTTGTCAAATCTTAATCTAGTGAGGACAAACCTATCATAACTTCCTAAGCACCATTCCAAATAAGGTTGAATGGTGGGACATACAAGAGTTATCTGATGTTTAATAACTGTATTTTTATACATTTCCGAAGCCGCCCTTAGAGATTCCAGATGATCCTGACAAAGAACTTTGAACTCCTTCCTAGAAATTGTGGTCAGTGTAACAGGGCCACTCATTGAGGGCTGCCCATTACCAAATACTCAATACAAGCTTCTCAAAAAGCCACAGGGAATTCTTGAGAAAGCCAAAGAAGGTAAGCTGGCTAAAGACAAGCATAACGCCCTAACGGCAGAAAGAAGAGCCTGAACAAAGGGATGACTGATGCTCTGTCAAAGAAGATGCATAAGATTAAGGAGGCAAAGGGGAGTGAAAGCAAGGGAAGGTCTCAAGAGAACAAATATCAGCCAGCTCAAAGACATCACAGCCAAAAACATCGGACACAAGGCCACCGTCCAATGTGCACCCTGGAAGAGGAGAGTAAGGCACAGACCTGGTCATTCAGTGATCAGACCAATCAATTTGTGGAAACCACAAGGTACTGTGTGTCACTTGAAGCATCAAGCCTCAGACGCCTCCAAAAACGTGTCAAGTAGTGGTAGGTTTCATGAAAATGCCACAAACAGTGGCATACAAAGGAGGAGCGAGAAGGAAACGGGTCCCAGGAGTATAGTTGGCACAAACACACCCTGGAAATCAGCAGACACCACAGAGAAAGACAGCACAAAGGGGACAGAATGCAGAGGAAGTGGTCAACAGCAGTCGCACAGTGACAAGGAAGACTGTCAGATCTGAGCGACATTTGCTTGTTCCAAACAGCCCCCTAGATGGAAGAACACATAAAACACCCAAACACTCAACGTTCCATTGAGAAAACTGAATCTCCGGATGAAGGCATGTCAGACTGAGAGCAGGTCAACACAGTCTCCTCAGGAAAAGCCAGCCATGCTAAGGCCAAGAAAACATCGCTGCAGCAAATCACCCAAAGGTTTTTTAAAGAATTTTAATGATTATGTGAACAATATGATTATGAAATAAGTTGTGTTTTGGATATGAGATTTATGTAAAGATCTTTTTATCATTGTGAACACGTCTTTCAATATGTAATATGATGTTTTTTATGTTTAATAAATAGCATCGTTTTTAAACCATAGCGAGGCAGAAAGTGATTTTATGCGTGCTAAGATGTTAGAACTGTATGAACGGAAGGAGTGTTTTACATATTGAGGAATGATTTAATACAAGAATGAGCAGAAGGGGGAAATATTTTTGTTTCATGATACTGTAACCCTGTCCCTTTTGGTATATAAGGGTAACTCTCCCTTTTTTGTGGAAACCATCCAAAAACATGACTTTCGGAGACCCTTTTCCATTCTGAGAGCAGAATGCTTTACTCTGATGATCCAACGCAGCCACCGGTGACGACTCACTGTGCACCACGGGAGCTGCACAAAAACATACCTGCCACCTTATCCCCAGCCATGAGAGCAGCTGAACTGACTCAATGAACTTTGAACTCGCAGGAACAAATGTGTGGAAGGACACCGAGAGATGTTCTCCTTAACTAGGGAAAAAAATCTTAATACCCTCTTTCTCAATTTTGTAACTATGTATTATGTATTTGTGTAACCCTAATCGCTCCACCTTTTTTTAATATGTTATCTTGAGTGAATATGTAACTTGTTAATCTGTAACTCTCGCCACGAGTAACTGTTGTACATATAAGTTGTGTTACCTACTACCATGTTACTCTCATTCTTTATGTAATTTACTTCGTTCTATTGTAAAGCGCTCCGACATCTCTGGGTAAAGTATGCGCTGTAAAAAACGCATAAATAAATAAATAAATAAGGGCCACATGCATCAAACTTAGGAATTGCGATTCCTAAATTGCGATTTTTAAGAAGAATCGCAATTTCTTATGCATGTAGGAATCGCAAAAACATTTGCGATTCCTACACATTCCTTATTTGCGACTCACAAATTGCGAATCGCAAATAAGGAATGGCTTCCCATTCATTCCTATGGGCCTAGAGGCCCATAGGAATCAATGGAAATTGCATGCACAATTTGTGAGTACCAAATAGGTACTCGCAAATTGCGCATGCAATTCCAAGGGTGCAAGGGTGCCAAAAGAACACCCTGATGCACCCCTGAAAGTGCAATAAAAAAACATGTTGCACACACACATGCCCCAAGGGCATGTTTGTGTGCAACATAGAACTTTGAAAAATGCACTTTTGTGCATTTTTCAAAGTTTTCGCAATTTACCATCAACTTTAAGTTGATGGTAATTTGCGTTTCTTAAAAGCGAAATCGCAATTTTTTCTCTCTCGTTGCATTGCATTTAGGGAATCGCAATTTGCGATTCCCTGAATGTAATCGCAATTTAAGTAATTGCAAATTTTGCGATTACTTAAATAGCGATTTTTGCATTTGGGATGATGCATCCCAAATGTAAAAATTGTGGTCGCAAAGGGTCAGATGCTGCGAATCTGCCCCTTTGCGACCGCAAAAAACAATGATGCATGTGCCCCTAAATGTCTTCTTCTCTTAGGAAAGAGTGGGATGTCCTGTCAGAGATGTGCCATTTTTATCTGGGGGAGAAGTCATGTCGTGAGGAGGGCGCTGGGACCCCAGAGGACTCAGTCCCTCCATCGACCCTGGGCACCTGTTGTGATCCCAGGGTCTGGACAGTAAGTGTGGAGTGGAGTAGGGCATTGCTGAATAGAGTAGAAAAGGGGTGGGGGATAAGCTCTCCAAAAGTAGAAGAAATGTGTGAGGGAAGGACAAGCAAATAAAGAGTAGTTCAGTAGATATATATGTTCCCAGTGTAGTTCGTTTCAGCCTGCACACTGCAACACACTCCCTTTTGGTAACAAAGCACTCTGGGCAGGGCGTGTAGAAGGTCAGATTGGCCCCTTGAATGCTCTTATTTTGCTTGGAAACCATCTTCATTGGATGTGCTGTATTTAAGCCAAGAGCTACCTCTTGTACCGACCTTAAAGAAATATCGATGTGATCTCACACAGTGGGCTACATACAAACTCACCCTTAACTCTGTGAGGATAAAGCCTCCTTTTACAAGCGACTGATCAGGTTTAATCAAACAAAGCCACACAAATGGGAAACCTTGCTGGAGTAAACTAATACTGAGTCCCTTCTGAACAAATCATCATTTGCAGAGGAGTTACACTTACACTGTACAGAACGTGCGTGCGCACCCATTGGTGCACAGAAAGTAGACTATAATCAGAATGTGGCTTCTCTGGTCACTGCACAAATTACAGTAGGTGGTTCTCAGTCTTAAGGTAGGACAGGAGCTCGGGGGCGGGGGGACTTGACGGGGGATGGGGTGGATGGAGTCCTGACACTATTTTAAGGGAAGGGATGGCTTGTCCCGCTTGCCTGAGGTTGAGGCAGGAGGTGTTCATTATGTGACCTTGTATCACAACCCAGAGGCTGCTTCCATTTGCAAGCATTACATACCTTTATGTGCACTTGGGGCCTTATTTACAACGCATTAATGCAGCGCGGTGCAGCAAGACATTTGGCTGCGCAGTGCTGCGTTAATTCCGAAAGCACAGGGATGTGTTATATCTACATTGATATGATGGATCCCTTTGCTCTCCCCTGCACTCGCGCACAATTAGCTGCCATGCGCCGATGCAGGCGCCCTTGCACCTTGATGCAAGGATTCCTGCATCATGGGGATGATTGTTTAGGTGCAGGAAGGTGTTCATTCCAGCACATAAACAATCGGAAATGGCGTTTTTCAACTTCTATGTGTGCTGCATTAGCACACTTAGAAGTTGCAAAACGTTATTTTTTTTAATGATTGTTTATGTGCAGGAAGGCACACCTTCCTGCACATAAACAATCACAAGAGGTGATTTCCTTGTTCTATGCAGATTGCAGCATGCATAGAAAGAGGAAAAAAACGAGGAGAAATGAATACATTTCTCCTTGTTGCACCTCCCTACGCCTCCCCTGGGGAAGCATAGCGTTCAGACGCATTTCCAGGTTTACGATTTCTCATAAATCTGGAAATGTGTCAGGTTCCATGGGTGTTGCGTGGGAACACCCACAGAAACACCCATGAAACGCCCCTTTCACGCACAGTGCTGCGTGTAAAGAGGTCGTATTTGCAAGGACAGGAAAAGCCACACAGGGTGGCTTTTCGTGTCCTTGTAAATATGGGGCAGCAAAATACGCCGCCAGTGCTTCACAAAAAGTGACGTACCAGCGGCGCAAGGGGCTTGTAAATAAGCCCCTTGATGTATAAGGCTTCCTTCTGCCCCTGCTTTCTAATATTCATTTCGTACCAGAAGAACAAAATGAACTGCTGACTTCCGGTGTCTGCGCCATTGCTGGCTTGGCACATAGAGACCGTCCAGGAGTTGGTCTTGTGAGACTTCGGAGATGGATAAGGGTGGTGGAGAAACCCATGCATTCTTTAGGATTCCACTCACGAAAGTGAAATGTTGGCATTTCCTTGCACGTGCACAGCCTTTTAAGAGCCTCTGAGATGGGAAGAGTAATGGCGCTACTGGTGACCACACTGGGCCATTATGGCATTCCTGAGTGCGACTGCCTGAGCGACTGGTAGTCCAGCTAGAGTATAGGGAGAGGCAAAACTCAGTTGCACCCAGACAAGGATATTGACATTAGAGAGAACTAGAGACAAGGGAAAGAATGTGGAGTAACGTAGTTTTGGCTCCACCCTTACACATCATAAATAAGCAATATACATATGTGCACTTAGCACTACATACTTTGGGCCTCATTAACTTTTTGCTGAAGGGTAGTGCCACAGGCCTTCCTGCTGCACTGCCCTACGGCAAAAGAAAAGGGCAGGAATGCGCTGTATCTATCGGATACACCGCATTCCTGACTTTTGCCCTGCGTTGGCGCACAATGGCCTGTCGTGCGCCAACGCAGGCACCTTTGCACCATGGTGCAAGGGTGCCTGCGTTGCGGGGATGATTATTTTTGTGTCAGAAGGGATACCATTCTGCACAAAATCAATCACAAGAGGCTTTTTCCTCTTTCTATGTGTGCTGCAGAATGCAGCACACATAGTAAAAGGAAAAAATGGGGAGAAATAAAGATATTTTTCCTCGTGCTTCCCATACGCCTCCCCTGGGGAGGCATACGTTTTTGACGCTGCCGCGGAGTTACGATTTCTCGTAAATCTGGGGCAGTGTCAAAAAGCCATGGATGTTGCTGGGAAAGTCACCAGCAACACCCATTGCACACCCCTTTAACACAGAAAACTGTGTTAAAGGGAAAGATATTTACAAGGCAGCTTTAAACCAAAAAAAGTGGCTTTGTGCTGCCTGGTAAATATGGAGCAGACTCCTGTGCCACCTTAGCGTCGCAAAAAGTGACGCACCGACGGCGCAAGGTGCTTATAAATAAGCGCCTTTGTGTGTCCTAACATTATTAATGTAAAGTGTTGCACTTAAATTCAGTACTGAAGTGCATTCACTGTAGAACTAGGAATTCATATACACCGTGTGCCTTAACCTTACTAAAATGAAATGTAGTCTTTGAAGACTGAATAAAATAATCTTCACACTATTAAAATGTATTTACCTTTGACACGAGAAATATTTATGTTAACCTGTGCACTAATGTTTTCACATTAGTATTCATGATGTAGTTCTTAGTCAAACCTTTATATACATGCTTTTTAAGTTATAATATATTTGCCCAAAGGTGCAATGTGAATCTAATGCTGAATTTATGTACTTACATGTGTCATTTATTTGTAGTTGTATGTGTACAAACAACACATATTAATATGAACCATTAAATTATATGCTTAGATTGACCCAAGTAGGCCTGTATTTATTTTTGCATAAATTACTGTATTTCCATTGCTGGTTGTGTCTTTTTCTTTGCAGGTACGTTCACAAAGTTTATTAGTTTGAGAACAAATGTAACTCTGTACTAGCGAGAGAGAGCCTGAGAATGAGGCCCTAATAAAGAACATGGAGAGCCAGAGCGTTAATTGCAGTAAAGTATCGAGGTGCTGTTGGTGCCCAAGGACAATGTCGTTCTCTGGACTTGCCTGGGAGAGTCTGCTAATGTTACAGCTCGCAACATGAGAATGGAAAGGGCAACGGAGCCCCTGATGGTGTGATCAAGGGGGTTACCCAGAAGATTCATATGGTTTTAACTGGTGTTCACACAGGTTGATGTTGTCCACTTTTCCTTTGGATTTTGAGAGGTACAGACCTCTATGCTTACCCCTTTGATTGTTTGCTGAGTGTGGCTTAGGCTAACACTTATTTTGCTATTCCTCTAAGAGTCTTGATTGAGCTTCTAAAATGCTGACACCTTCCTGCACACTTCCCACATTTTACTCTTTTTCTGAATTTCCCTGATTTTTTGAGACTTCTTTAGATTAAATCACTTTATACTTTTAGATTCTAGATTAGATGACTTTAGATATTACTCATGTTTAAGAGAGAAGATCGAAGACTCTTCTCTGCGCACCAGATTCTTCTGTTAATTCTTTGTTTTTACTGTGACTGAACTTCTAGTTTGTCTCATACTTATGTGCCTGAACTTCTTTAGGAGGTTTGGATATCCAGTTGTTATTCTGTACCTTTACAGCATGGTATTGAGATTCATTTACATTAACTTAACTTGTAATACAACTTCTTGACTTTATTTACTGATTCCTAGTCCTTATTGTATAGTTAAAGGGGTTACACTGTTAATTAGGTGAGTTTGACTAAGTGCTAAATCTCTTCACCTCTCAGTCGACAAAGAAAGATCTGTCGGATTAAAAATGGTAAGAGGTTGGCCCAGCGCGGGATCAACTGGTAGCATTGTCGAATTGTTTTGCACTGAAGTGAGGGAGTTAGGGTGTGCCATTTCAAATTTGCCCAAACCCAGTCCAAACCCCTAAAGCTCATGATTCGTTCAGAGAATTGATGGAATTCAAGCAGTTCAGGAGTGAGTTGTAACAGCGGAGATGGGAGTATTAATAGAGTTGCGCATTGCAATTGCTTGTGCTTAGCGTGCAGTGTTTTGCAGTGATTGTGTGGTGTTCTGTGGAGATGTTTTAAGTTGTTATGTAAATGTGGTGCTTAATGCAGAGAAGTTGATGGATCCGACGTGGCCTAAGAACCCGGGATAGTATTAAAAAGTCTAGATTAGACTATATTGTATTTGTCTGCTATGTTGTGGTGCTAGTTGTGAAACGTTGTTGACAGCACAATTGAGATAGGGACTTAATCTTTGCATGATTGTGAGGTGTGGTTGGTATAGTGAATCTCAGTGCACAGGGATCAACTGTATCAATCCGAGTGAGACACCGCTGGTCAAGGTTTCGTTCGAGTGTGCGTCAGTGTAGTTCGGTAAGTGTTACTTTGGACTGTTTCTTGTGTGTATGAATACTTTAATTTCTTTAGGGGGCAGACAAAGTTAGTTGGTGAAATTGCTTGCATTTGTTTTTGCATGATAATTGCTGAGAGAACGCGATCATAAAGAATTGTAAAGTAGGGTGAGCCGCTAAGGAGTGAGATTGACATCATAGTGTGCCATGCTGGTATTGGTCGGTGGCTGTTGAGCCGCGCTAAGATTGGTTGTCTATGCCATAGAGTGCCACACTGGTATTGGTTGTTGATGCTAAACGAGAACTGTGGGTAAAGAAATTATTTTCTGGTTTGAAATGAAAAGATTTATTGTAATTGTTGATCTATTGTTGAAAACTGAAGTTCTTTAAGGCTGTACAAGAAACGTTTTGTGGAGATGTAAAGATACCTGTTCGAGAGGGAGAAGCGACACCACCTGAGGATATGGGAGGTCATTATATGACTATAAATGTAGGACTCCATACATGTATTTGGCTTAACCAATGGCATAAGAACACTGCGAAAGAAGGTGCATTGATATTTTCACGCTGTGGCTCATTCAATTTGAAAATCATAAAAAATTTGAGGAGAGTACTATACGAAATGAAACCGCTTCCTAAACCCGCACAGTGTTTGGGAGCGAGCAGCTCAGGATAGGCAGAAGGAAAAATATCATGGGAGAGCCAGGAAGGTAGTACATACTTATGCTAATGCTGGACGGGATGCAGAACAAAAGAAGTGGGGGAACCAATATGATAGAGGGAGCTAGACTGTACTCCCCATTAACAAGCAAAGAGATAAAGCTAAGAAAGAATACAAGAAAAAGAAAAAAGGGAAAAGACAGAAAATGCAGAGAGTGAGGATGAAGCCTGTCATAGTTATTCTAGTGGTGATATTTTGAACGCATTATTGTCGACCCATCCACCCCCATATAATGAATCTCAACAGGAAGGAATGAGTGGTGCAGGTGTCAACGCACCAGTGAATACAAGTTCTAATGTGATGCAAGGGAATATGGGAATCAGTACCCCCATAAACCCAATTGCTCTGAACGCCCCAGATGCACTTACAGTTCCGGTCACTATAGGCCCCGTTGTCCAACGATATAATCCTGGATCAACAGGGAAAACAATACATACTTAAGCAGTCCCTACCAGGATGGGTGCCACAGGTAGCACTCCTATGAACCCGAGTATGAGAAGATCTTTACCCACTCCTTCAGTCCCGACTTAATATAATACCATTTGTGCTGCAAGTGCAGATCCAACCATGAACCAGACAGGATTCACACCTCTGAGAGGGATTGTTCAGGGATCACTAAATTCTGATATGTCTATGTGTAGTACTCTCTGGAACGTTACTTAAAGTAAGTCCAGACAAGGGATAGTATCTACTGCTGCTGTAGAGCAGACTGGCTCAAGTGTCTAGGAATTTGATAGGTGGTTCCAAAGGTTAGTTGAAAACCCACTAGAAGGTTCAAGTTCAGGTGTGACCAGAGAGACAATTCAGTCCCCAGCGACAGACAATACAGTGGATGTAGTCAAATAAAAATTACAACTGGAGGAGATGATATTAGGGAATCTTGACCTTTCCTGATTAGATACCTATCAAGAGAGTGAAGTCGTTTTCATGTGTATAGATTTTACCAGACGTGCAGGGCAGATTCATGAAAAGTTATCAGAACTATCCCAGAAGTACGAGGTTGATTTGACTAGGACCAAGTCTTTGCAGAAAAGTTACTATGTAGGCTTTGGTGAGTAGGATATAACTAGCATGAGAACATGAGGTATCAAGCTACAGATTAAGGAATTAATTAGTTCTATTAAAAAATGGAGTGAACTAGACAAGTGGGAAGGCAGATGGGTGAAAAAGAAAGACAACAAGAAACAAGGAGGAAAACCGCCTCGGTCCGCATTGGCTGGAGAGGGTACCTCAGCTTTCCAGTTGAGGGAATTGCCAGGTGGAGGTTCTGTCCTTGTGCTTTGAAGTAGGAGTCATCTTACTTCATTCCCTAATGATTTTCCAAAACTGAGAGAGAAGCCAGCCGAGTGGTATACTAAGGTTGAATAATTTGTGAAAATTTCAAAGGTCCTATGAATAGATTTGAATACCTTCTTTGAGATTGTGGTATGAAGTGATTTGCGGGCAGAATGTAAAGTGTCTGTGAAGTGGCTGGAGAGGGAGCCTCCAAGAAATCCAGTGACAAATGCCCCCATCAGAGTTGGTGATGAAAAATATCATCAGGGGATAACCTTTTTGAAAGGAAAGGTATCGACTAAAGATATTGATTGGGTTAAGATTACCAGAACAACCCAAGGGCCTAAAGAGTCAGTGCATGCTTATTATGAAAAGTTGTTGCAGGTGTTTAAACAGTATAATGGAACTGAGAACCTTCATGGGAAAGATATGGGAGATTTTTTTTTCCGATTTGTGTCAGGATTGAGAAATGAGGTTGCCTTGATGATTCATCAGCATTCAATTTGTTAGCAGAATAAACCGATTGATGAGATCTTGAGGTACGCATAATATTGCAGTGATGAACTGGAGATGAAGCTGAAGAAATTGAAGGTGCAGTTGATGGTTGCAGAGATGAAAGCTGCACAATGAGGTCAGAATTCACAGTTTGCTGGGAATGTTAGACCCTTGCTGGGAATGTGTCAATAGGGAGTTATGACGATGCAAGGTGGTAATCGGTTTTAACAGCAAGGTAGAGGTCGTGGTGCTCCAATTGATCCAAGTACAGGGATTGCTGTGTCGACTTTGAAGAAGTTGAATCCTAGTCACGTTTGCAGCAAATTGGGGCATTGGAAGCGGGAATATCGTCGTAATGTTGGGAGTCAGGTTCAGAATAATGGATTTATGCAACCCCAAATTAATAATCCAGTTCAGACACGGCATGTACAGAGGCACAAAAATGTCAGGTTCCCCAAGCTCAGGTAATGTAGGTTCCACAAGTCCAAATGCCACAAAATGCATGCAAATACTTCCAGATTTAATCTGAATCAGGTCTCCAATGCAAGCAACAACCCTTTTGTGAATCAGTGTATATCTCAACAGACCCCTATGATACAAGCAGATGAGGATTACAGTTTCAGACCTGTCTCAGTGATGGTGCCTGAGTGAGGAGGAGGATTGCATGCTTGGCGCAACCTTAAAGGTGGACCAGAGTAGTCCATTCGGATGGTGAGGTTTATGGCCACCTGTATCATTCTTGATTGATACTGGTGCTCCCAGCTCTACTGTAAGAACAGTAGAGGTTCCCAACCTACCCCTCTTGGAAAAAAGATTCCAAGTTGTAGGCGTTGGCAACAAACAAGTGACTAGCCCTGTTACTGAAGCAGTAGCTGTTAAAATAGGGTCTTTAGAGAAGAATCATCGATTTGTGGTGTTATACAATTCCCGTAAATCTACTTGGACGTGATCTTTTGTGCAAGCTAAATTGTTCGATTTACTGTACACCGAAGGGCATTGAGTTTCAAACTGATGATGAAGATGCTGTCTTTAAATTTGTAAGCCAGAGTTCGGATGTTAGACTGTAACCTATGTTGACATGCGATGATCTGCCACAAGAGCTGAGAGACACAGTGCTAACTGACGTCTGGGACTTTTCAGTGAAAGACATAGGTCTCATGAAAGGTGTTGAACCTATTCACATAACATTGAAACCTAATGCTGAGTATTCGAGAACCTCGCAACATAATCTGACCCCTGAAACTATTGCTGGAATTACTCCTGGGATTGACCCAATGATTCAACAAGCCATTCTGAAGGAGATTATGGGGAGTCCATGTAATTCACCCATTATGGGCTTGCAGAAACCCAATGGCAAGTATTGCATAGTGCAGAACCTGAGAAAGATTAATACCATTGTCATCCCTTGTTGCCCTATGGTACCAAATCCAGCTGTGATTCTAATTCAGATTCCATGTGAGGCCAAGTGATTCACTATCATTGACTTGTGCCAAGCCTTCTTTTCCATACCATTGCATGAGGACAGTCAGTTCCTCTTTGCATTTCAGATCGGCAGCCATGTTTTGGCATGGTGCCGAGTCCCACAAGGGTATACGGAGAATCCATCCATCTTCAACCAGATCCTTAAAAAGAACCTGGGGCCAGATGTACGACCATTTGGAATTGCGACTCGCAAATTGCGAAAAATACCGAGTCGCAATTTGCGAGTCGCGATTCCAAATGTACAACAGTATCAGAGACACTGTTAGCGATTCCCAATGGGGTCGCAAACTGCGAGGCTCATCAATATCCATGAGGCACTCGCATTTTGCGACCCCATTGAGAATGGCTGGCCCTCCCAGGGATGGTGGCCTGCTGGCCTCAGCAGACCACCATGTCTGGGACTGCTTTTAAATAAAGCAGCTTTTTTTTTTAAATGCACTCCGTTTTCCTTAAAGGAAAACGGGATGCATTTAAAAAAAAATAATGAAACTTTTTCGTTTAATTTTTTAAGGGCAGGCAATGGTCCCTGGGACCACTGCCTGCCCTTAAAAAATATTTTCGCATGCATTTGCAAAGGGGAAGGGGTCCACCTACTGTCCCATCGACCGCCACCTCGGGCGGTAGAGATTGGAGACGACTGGCTGCGGATCGGGCGGCTGGAGGACCCTTGCCGGACCGCAGCTGCCGACTACACCCGGCGTTGAGCGGCCCTCTGCCTGTGCCTGCTTGTATTGCGGATCCTGGAGGCCCGACGGAGCTGTTGTGGTGCTGCCTGCTGTCTCCGGTGGCCGTGGGCCGTGGGCTGCCGGTGAGCGGTGTCGGTCGCTGGAGGGGAGGCCTGCGTGCCTGGAGGCCTGACGCTGCACTACCTCAGCGGCTGGTAAGTCCCGGCGCTGGGAGGGGGTCCCGGGTTGTCTGAGGGGGCCCCCCCTGCGTGCACGGGCGGCCTGCTGCAGAGCGGAACCGGGCCCTGGTGGCCTTGCCTGAGGCCCACACGTCGTGTTCTTCATCCTGGCCGCCCGTGGTCCTCCTTCCGGCCTTCTGGACCCTGACCTGCTCGAGGCCGCTCAATTGGGGGCAGAAGCTTACTTCCTGGCTGGAAAGGGTCAGAGGAGTGGTGTCGGCCGCTTCCATCGAGCGGCGGGGGGACTGCAGTGAGGGCATCGTCCGCCTTGACCCTCTGTGAGGTGGCCCCGGGCTCACCGGGCCTGTGATCGTCCGGTCTGCCCTCGGAGACTGGCCCTGACTGCTCTGCCTCCAGAGACGACGGTTCCCGATGGGGGGGTGCCAGGCCGTGCTTGTCAGACCTCGTGGGGGTCTCTCTGTCAGCCCCCCCATGTCTCGATCCATGGCACCTGCGGGGAACTGTGAGTCGTCCACCCCGGCGGCCCACCGCTGATCCTTGATCTGCCTCCCAGCGCGATGCCTCTGAGTCGGCCGCACAAACCGAGCGGCGGGGCGCCTCAGAGGGGCCGTCTCCTCCATCCCAGGCTGCCTCCCGCATCCTGTGCCTCCCTGGGTTGACCACCGGCCCCCTTGCGGTGAGCGCGTTTCGAGACACTTGGTGGGGTCCCCCTGCCCTACCGAGTGGTGCTAAGGGCCGAGACAGATCAACCAAGACCCCGGCCACCCAGACCAAAATGGACCGCTTTACCACCAATGACACTGGGGCGACGGGGGGAAATGCGGACAGGGATGCACCACCGGCAACGGATCTGTCCACCATCCTCCAAGCCATCCACACCTCGCAGTCCTCGGTGGAGGGCAAGATCGCAGAGGTCCGGGTAGACATGACCCTCATCCGACAGGACCTCCGAAACGCCACGGCCCGGATCAAAGAGACTGAATCCCGTATTTCCACCGTGGAAGATGATGTCCAGCAACTTAAGGGGCAAGTGGCGCGTCTCCAATCACACACTCAGGAGAAGCATCGGAGGGCCGAAGACGCAGAAAACAGATCGTGCCGCAACAACCTTCGCCTGGTGGGGTTCCTGGAGGGGGCGGAGCAGGGCCGCACCGCAGATTTCATAGAGAAATGGTTGAGATCCTGGATCCCTGAGGGCTCTCTCTCTCCGTGGTTTGCAATAGAACGAGCTCACCGCTCCCTTGCCCCGAAACCACCGGCGGGAGCGGCGCCCAGACCGGTCATAATGCGGATCCTTAACTACAAAGACAGAGACTCCATCCTGGCTGAAGCCCGCAAGCAGCAACGTCTCCGATACGATAATCACATGATTATGATTTTTCCGGACTACACTCGTGAGGTCCAGGGTCAACGTCGCTCATTTGGCGAGGTCAAGCAGAAACTGCGAGCCCTCAACATTCAATATAGGCTCCTCTTCCCGGCACGCCTGCGGGTGGTGTTCTCCAACAAGACCCTATTTTTTGACTCTCCGGAGGAGCGTCCCCTTCGGACCAACGTTCGGCTCCCCATACCGGGTGGTGCGGAAGGAGGGCCCACCCGTCCGGAGATTCCTGCCGCCCGGCCCCAGCGCAACCACTCGCGTAGGCGCCGTGGACAGAGGCGGGCCCGCTCTGATTCCCTGCTGGGCCCCTCTCGACTGCCTGGGCCGCCCCATGGAGATCATCTGGTAGTGAGGCGCTCCGGGTCCTCCGGCCGCCTGAGTCATGGGGGAGCCTCGCCTCCCCTCTTCGCTTGACCTCCCGGACACTGATCTCTCACGTAGCCCGACACTTCTTAGAGACCCAGCTTGAGCTCGTCTTTGCCCGCCGGGCCTGGCTCCACAGCCGGAGGTGACGTGCCGGCTCACCATTGTTCTCTCTCTTGTTGGACTTGACTATGTACATCCTGCCATGAGGAGGGGTCCTCCACGCTTCCCACATTCCCAATCGTTTTAGTTTGGTCTTGTGTTACCATTTCTATTGTTAGGGCGACAGATGCTTCTGTTCCTGAAGTATAGGGTGGGGGTGGGGGAGGGGTTAGGGTGGGGGGACCGTTGTCCCGAGCTCGATTTTTTGTTTTCTGTTCCTTTCTTGTTTTATCACACCAGCACTCACATGACGTCCGGTTCCACTCGGTGTGGGACACATTAGCTTATATCTAGGCACCCCATTATGCATCCCAGCGACCCTGCCCCTGGCCGGGCTTCCCTGCGGAGCCTACCCCCGTCCCTGAGACAGACTCTCACTATGGCTGACGTACCACGACTGGGCGTCTCCCTGTGCATCATGTCCTGGAATGTTAACGGTCTCCTGGACCGCTTCAAGCGTATGGCAGTATTACGCTACGCTCAGCGCTTTGGGGTGGAGGTCTTACTATTACAAGAGAAACACTTATTGGGTAACCATTGCCCCTTTTTAGCGAGATATGGCTATGACAGGGTCTGGCATTCGGCCTTCACCCGGGGATCCCGTGGGGTGGCGATCCTGGCGAAACGTTCCCTTCCTTTTGTGGCAACGCGAGTCATTCATGACGCTCAGGGCACCTTTGTGGCCCTGTCCGGCACCCTGAATGGCGAACCCCTCAACTTAGTATCCCTTTATTCTCCTCCATCGCTGCTGACGGCGACTCTAACCGCCACCGCCACGCTACTGGCTTCCCTGCCCCTGGGATCCACCTTCCTGGGGGGCGACTTTAATGCGGTCTCTTCTCCTGCTCTAGACACGACTGGGCCCCCATCTCACAGTAGACTTGCGCATGCGAAACACCTAACGAATTGGGCTGAATCTCTAGGTCTTTGTGATGCATGGTGCACCTGGCACCCACGTTCCAAGCAATTTACACATACTTCAGCAGCTCACCACACACACGCGTGCATCGATGCTATTTTCGTTCCCTCGACCGACTGCCTCATGCTCCAGGATGTTGCTATCCTCCCGCGGGGCATATCCGATCACTCTCCAAGGATACTCACCATGGGTGCCCCCCCGCCTCAATGCGTCAGACATGGAGGCTAAACGTGTGGTTCCTTCAAGACAATTCCGAAAGGTGGTGGGGCAGGAACTCAAACACTATTTCCAGACCAATGAGGGGTCGGTGTCTTCGCCAGGTATCCTGTGGGAGGCTGGCAAGGCCACGATTCGGGGAGTTGCCAAGGGACAACTCAAACTTCAGCGGCGTGCGCAGATAGACCAGATTACCTCGCGTGAGGCGCAGGTTTTGCGCCTTGAACGATCCACCGCCCTGAACCCCGACGCCTCAGAAGTGAGGCTCCTTGCGCACATCCGCAAGGAGATTCGACAACTATCGCTGGATGCGGCTAAACTCCTCTGGCACTCTTCCGTTGCCAGGGTTTACGGATGGGGAGACAAGAATGGTTCTCTCCTCCACAGATTGGCTACCTACCCCAGAGCGAACCGCATAATCCCCGAAATCATAGCTCAGGATGGTTCGGTATGTCATTCCCCAGCGGATATGGCCCGTGCTTTTGCCTTATACTATCACCAACTATACACAGCCAAAACTCCCACCCTCTCTCTCCCGGGTTTGTTGGAGGCTGGAACCAGCCACCTACCCCACCTGGACTCAGTTGTTCAGGATGACCTGGATCGTCCCATCACCCAAGAAGAAATTGGGGAGGCGATTACCCTTACCGCGTCCGGCAAGACGCCGGGTCCGGACGGCCTTCCCCAGGAATACTATGGCCTGTACCATGAGACGCTCGTTCCATATCTCGCTCACCTATTCCAGGAGGCAGAAGGGCTCCTTTCCCCCTGAGACAGATATGGCCACCATTGTGGTCCTTCCTAAATCCCAGCCACCCTCGCCCCGGTGCGTGGACTATCGTCCCATCTCCCTTATTAACACGGAGCTGAAGTTGTTCGCCACGATCCTCGCTCAATGCCTCAAACCCCACTTACACACGCTGGTCCACCCAGACCAATGCGGATTTATGCCTTCGCGTGGTACCCGACACTGTCTGCGGCGTCTACACTCGGCCCTGGCCCACCGTAACTTGATCACCCCCTACCTCGCACTCCTCCTGGTAGACTTTGAGAAAGACTTCGATTCGGTGGACTGGGGGTTCCTGGAAGATGTCCTGGCCGAGATGGGTTTCGGGCCCCGCTTTCGGGGTTTAATCCGCGTACTGTATGCCCGCCCGAGGGCGCGTGTCCTGGTGAATGGGGCCTTATCGGAACCCTTTTTGATCTGCAGGGGAACGAGGCAGGGGTGCCCCCTTTCTCCCCTACTCTTTGCTCTGGTGATGGAGCCCCTGGCGGCCCTGATACGCTCGAGCGGACAGGTGCAGGGTTGGGAATGGCCCAATACAGAACCAGACAAAATCGCTCTTTACGCGGACGATGTCCTCATCTATTTAGCGGATCCCGCGAGGTCGGGCCGTCACTGCCTCCAGATCCTCCAGTCCTTTGAGCGGGCCTCCGGCTCAACCCCGATAAATCGGTCCTGGTCCCCCTTCACATGTCCAGAGAATGTTTCGATTGGCAGTCCACCATACCGCTCCGCCGCCAATCATTTAAGTATCTAGGGATATGGGTGACTTTACTCCCTGAACTCAGCTGGGCTCTTAATGTTACTCCCCTGGTGAAAAGGGCTAAGGCGGACCTTCTGAAATGGCAAACATTGCCTCTGAATCCCATGGGGAGAGTCGCACTTTTCAAAATGATGATTCTCTCCAGATTCCTCTACATGCTTCAGAACACCCCCCTCAATTTCCCGAGGACCTGGTTCCGGGAGCTTGATAGCATGACTTCTAAATTCCTCTGGGGGAAGGGGAGGGCCCGATTGGCTCTGGGTGTCTGCAGGATCCCTTCCTTTGACGGGGGCCTAGGGATGACCCATTTATATTTATACTACCTGGCCACGCGTCTGCTCTCTCTGCACGACTGGTTTAATGGGGGCTGGTCCGATCCGGCATATAGGCTGGAGCTCAGTGAGCTGGGATTGTCCAATGTCCAGTCGATGCTGTATGGGGAGCCTATTTCGTCCCGTCTGCCTGAGGTGACGCGTTCTGTGCTACTGGCCTGGCGGGCCGCGTTGCGCAACACAAAGTGGACTCACACATTGACCCAATGTACACCCTTGTGGCAGGGCACTTGGCTCAGGGAAGTCAATCGGCTGCAGGGTTTTCGGTCCTGGGACCTTATAGGTATCTCTCAATTGGGTGATGTATGGGTGGGTGATCATATGCGCTCCTTTCAAGACCTTCAAACTAGACATTCCCTACACCACTCGCAGTTTTACAGATACTTACAGCTGCGCCATGCTCTTCAAGCGCACCTCACGACTGGTACACGGCTTCCGGATCATAGCCCTCCTGAGGCACAAATCATGCTGGGGGATCTGGGGAGGGGGGGCATCTCTCGCATTTACTGGACACTGATTAACAACACCCCAACATCCTTAGATCGGCTGCGGGCTCAATGGGAGGATTGGGTGGGCACCTTGGAGGAGGAGGACTGGCGTGACGCCCTTATGGCCCCCAGGACAGTTACCGCCTTTGCCAGATTGCGCATGGTACAGCATTATTTCTTACATGCCGCCTATTTGACCCCTGCGCGCCTGCATCGCGCAGGACTCCAGCCGACCCCACCTGTGCTAGATGCGGTCACGAGCCCGCCGACTTACTCCATATGGTATGGGCCTGTCCACGCTTGGCGCGATTCTGGGGAGACATTGAGGAGGAACTCACCGAAGTACTGGGGTGGGATATCCCACACGACCCGAAACATGCGATCTTAGGCATCACAGATGGACTGGATGGGTCCAGAAATGAAAAATTGTTTTATACCACGGCAATGGTGGTGGCTAAAAGAGACAAAGCGACTGCCTGGAAATGCCCTGATCCCCCCACCGTTGGGAAATGGCGAGCCGGAGTCGACTGGTGCGCCATGCAGGAAAAGACCATGTATGAGGCGCGTGGCTGTCCCAAGAAGTACCGTAGGGTCTGGGGGAAGTGGTTGGGGGGCATGGTTTAGCCTCGCTGGGGATATTCAAAAGTTTACCTCTTTGAATTTGTACGCCCTTGTCATATGGGTTGTCCAGAACATTGCATATTCCTGTGTTATCATGGTGTCTTGATGATTGGCTGGTGTTTTTTGTGAAATTAATAAAAATTTGTTTATCAAAAAAAAAAAAATTGTGACTGTTTTGCGACCGCAATTGCGGTCACAAAACAGTCATACATAGGGCTCAGAGTTGCAATTAGGAAGGGACGCCCTTGAAACGCCCCTTCCTAATTGCAAGTCACAAACGCTATTTAGCGAGTCGCAAATAAATTGCGACTCGCTAAATAGCGTTTGTACATGGCCCTGTAGGGTTTTTGCATGCGCAAACAGGTCGCTGACCCGTTTGCGCATGCAAAAACGGGTCGTACATCTGGCCCCTGGAGTCCCTGGTAATGCCATATCACTTAGTCTTGATCCAGTATATTGACGACCTATTGGTGGCGTCAAATACACAGGAAGTGTGTAAACAAGCTACTATTGCCTTGCTGATACCCTTAGCTGAGAATGGACATAAAGTATCTCTGACCAATTTGCAGTACTGTAAGAGAGAAGTCTTGTACCTTGGACATCACATTGAGAAAGGAGCGAGGAAGGTGTCACAAGAGAGAATCTTGCCGATTCTGAAAATGAATCCGCCAACCACTCAGAAAGCAGTCATGATGGTCTTGGGAATGGTGGGCTACTGTCGATTAGGCCAGGGCAGAATTCCACTGAGTTACTGAAAAACTCCACGCGATTACACGGAGTTCCATAAGTGGGCGGAGTAGCTGCATCCCCTGACTAATGCCATGAATGTGAAACTCATGTCCAGCTCTAGGCTTTACTGGCCCAACAGTGGAGGAAAGAACAGGTGCCGGCAGACAGAGTATCGCACACACACCATTTTTTCTCCTACCTTGTTTGTTGTTACAATGCACAGACTGTTCACCTTTTTGGATGAAAACAGCTGCAACAAACGAGCATCACAGTTCAGACCTGGCCTCTGTTCAGAATTCCATCTGCAGCTTCACTCAGTGGAGAAAAGGATCCCTCTGCAAAAGCCTTCATTCCTTATTCCACCCTGCAAAAAATGTTGTGGTGCCAGTACATTAAAGAACATTCATTTACTGAACAAAACAGCTACAGAACAACTGAATTGACACCCCTCCTTCCTGAAATCTCGACATCAGAAATTGCCCGCCAGCGGCGCTGACACCTAATGCCCCAACACCATAGGACATCGAAACAAGCAGGCTAAGCAGGCATCTACAGACAACACTTATGTAGTATCCTGTCCATGTTAATGTTATGCCATTTTCACCTCCTGCTCAGCCAGTGTGTTTGTGCTGTGTGCTGCATGGAATGTTGGAGTGATGATGCGCTTCGGAATGTTGGGAGCCTGTGAGGTGAAGTGACAGTTGAGAATGGGCTGAGCAGCAGGCAGGCTGCTCCTGGTGTGGCTGTTCTACAGAACTTGTATCTTATTTCAATAAAACATCTTGAACTTCATCCTACCTGCATGGACTTCCCATCCTCGTCGCCAAAATAATGTAGTAATGAAGTCCACGCAGGTAGGATGAAGTTCAAGATGTTTTATTGAAGTAAGATACAAGTTCTGTAGAACAGCCCCACCAGGAGCAGCCTGCCTGCTGCTCAGCCCATTCTCAACTGTCACTTCACCTCACAGGCTCCCAACATTCCGAAGCGGCTTCTTCAACAGATTGAAAGATCAGACACGTGTGACATAAGCAACATGACTACACAAACAGGCAGAGGTGGAGGGCTGATAGCGGCTGCATTACCTGGTTGAAGCGGAAGTCCAGGTTGTTCTGCTGCCCCAGCAGGTGTGGAAATGCCACCCTCTGCTGCATGTCCTCCAGGGCCACTCTGTGGCATATAGCAGACTATAAAAGCATGTAGCAGACATCGCTTCACCCCACCCTGGAATCCAGATGGTCTGAGCAACGCTGAAAATGCGTGCTGTTCATTCAATCAGAGGTGTGAAGGCTTCCTTCCCTTCCTCTCATGACTTGGAAGTGTGCTTCCTCAACTGACTGGGCCAGAACGAGGCTTGGGACACATGCGTTCCACACACACAAGGCATAAAACCAGAAAAAGGGCAACATAAATTTGCCATTCCAGAAGTACTATACCTCTAAAGTAGGGGTGTAAAGTAGTAAAGTAGCGGTAAACTCTGCTATGGGGCGGAATGCGGAGTTTTCGCAAACTCCACCAGTGGCGCCCCCTACTGTCAACAGTGGAGTCCCAAGTTTTCTCTAGTGGCCAAGTCTTTGCAGAGGCTGACACAGAAGAATGTGTCATATCTGGTACCATGGAATGACATTTGCATGTGTGCCTTCTCAGAGCTGAGAATAAGTCTCTCTCATGCTCTGGCACTAGGAATGCCTGATTACAATAAATGTTTCACTTTGTTTTGCAGTGAGAGGGAGGGCTGTACTCTCTCAGTGCTCACTTAGATGCACTGGAATGCTCGTAAACTCATTGCTTATTTTTCAGCTACACTTGACCCAGTAGCTGCTACTTTGCTCGACTGTCTTACAGCCTTGGCCTCCAGAGGTGTCAGCATGGAACAGTGTGAGAGCATTGTCATGGGTCATCCCCCGACAGTTGAGATATTATTAACATGAACCAAGACCCAACACCTTACCAATAGCCATTTGACCAAGTATGAGCAAGCCATACTTGTAGCGGACAATATAACCCCCAAGAGATGTACTACTTTAAATACTGCTATATTACTTCGTATTCCGGTAAATTATGTTATTGAAAAGTGAAGTTGAGCATGACTGTCTCGATGTTACTGAACTGTGAACCAATTCAAGACCTGACATACAAGCTTGCCACTACCGGAATCAGATTATGTAATGTTTGTTGATGGTTCCTGCTTACGAGACAATGAAGGATGCCTGAGAGCTGCCTGCACAATTTGTACTGTCTTAGGTGTAGTAGAAGCCTCCTGGCTTCATGAAGTGTTTTCTGCACAAGTAGCAGAGCTGATTGCTCTGACTAGGGCATGCTGTGTTTCAGACCGGTATTCAGTCAAAATATTGAGTTGGAAATGTCGACTTACACTAATATCAAGTTTTAAATATCGTGACACAGAAATATCAACAGCAAGAATATCGTGGTCGGGGGGGCATGGCTTGGACGCCGATGGGAGCGGTCGCTCGTCCGTGAGCTCCGAGGCGACACGGGAGGCTGTAAGAGTTTCTCGGCGGATGGAGCTTCCGTGAGTGGTTCAGAGAGGAACCGCTGCAGAGATGAAACCATCGGCCACTGTTTTGTTATCTTTTTAAGGTCCTCGCGGTAAGCGGCAAAGCTTAATTCGCATTTCTTTAGCTGACGCGAGCTTCTCAGGACTCGCGTCCGCCATTTTGTTTTTTACCGCGAGTTGATTTTCCTCACAGAGTAACGCAGCATTCCTCATTACCATGAGACATCAATGTTTTGTTGTCTTTTTGGTGGTTTTAACGGTGGTCTGCTCTGGCTTTTGTCATTCTTATGCCTCCTGAATGGTTTTGAGGTATATTTATTATCCTCTGGCACCTTTGGCTTTTTCCTGGCATTTTCATACACAGTGAACTTGTATCACGACACTTCTCCCCGGTCTTTCAATTACCTGCTATTTTGTGATATTTATGTATGGGGAGAACAAAACTTGCTCATCGTTCTAAGTCGACTTCCTCTACATCTGTGGTTGATTACAATCCTTTCAGTGTTCTCCAAGACAACATGGCGGACTCTGAGCAAGAGGTAATCAAGTCCACCCCTAACAAATCTTCCGTTACCTTCCTCCAGAGTTACATCTAAGTTGCCTGGCACGTCGTCGCTGTCATCTGTGAAAAGGATTAAAAAAGACCCGCCTTCACCAACGGTATCTCCTCCTCCAATTTCAATGGAACTAATTCTTGAGGAAATTCGGGCTCTTAAGCCTTACATGGAAGAGACTAATATTCGTCTTCAGCAGCTAGACGATAAATGGTCGCATATGGAGAGCAGAGTTGTTCAGTTGGAGAACAAAGTGGATTCTTTTCACTCTGTCGTCGTTCAAGTTCCCTCTATGCAGTCTCAGATTTCACATCTTCAAAAGCGGGTTGAAAACCTTGAAAATCGCAACAGACGCAATAACCTACGCATTTATGGTTTAATAGAGGGTCTTGAAGGCACTAATCCTCTCTCCTTTTTTCAATCCTTTCTTCCAAAACATTTCAGTATTCCGGAATCCCCACCATTGAACATTCAGCGAGCTCATCGTTTGGGTCATGTTCCACATTCGTCGGCCTCATCGAGTAAACCTAGAGGAGTAATACTGTATTTTTTAGAGTACACAGATTTGTTGAAAGTTTTACAAGCAGTTAAGGCCAAGGGTAAAATTTCCTGGCAAGGCTCTACTCTTTTCTTTTCACAGGACTATGCCAAAGCAACAGCGGATAGAAGGAAGCAATTTTTGGATATGAGACCAGCGCTACGGAACATCAATGCCAGATTTGGTCTCATTCACCGTTGCCTTTTTAAGGTCACATATAAAAATAAGACTACGTCCTATGAGGATCCCCGCCTTCTTCAACGACTTTTGGACAATTGCAGACTGGAGGATATGGACGTTACTAGACCCACTGTTTAACTTTTTTATTATGTCTCAGTAATTGTTTATATTGTTCTGGTTATATGTTTTTTATATTGTACTTGTTAATTTTTGTGTAACTCACTTTCTTTCTCTTTTCATTAGGTACAGTCTTTTCATAGCCGTGCATGTGCTTCTCCGTTCGTCTGATGGTATATTGTCTTCCTCCCGTACCCGTTCCAAGAGCTCCGGTTGATGTACTGTCCCTTTTGTGGCTCCACCACCCTCGAATTTTGTGTGTTTTTTGGTATGTCATTTTTTATACCTTATATACGGTTCGTGTATTTTTCTTTCTTCTTGCCTCTGTCCCTTCTGTCTTTCTTCCCTCTTTCTAGTTTTCTCGGATGGTATTCATCACTTGCTTATATATCTTTTTTCTTTCCTTTCTCTCCTCTTTTGTCTTTCGATTCTATTTTTGCCTATCAATCCATTACTTTTTTCTCTTCTTTCTCCTGCCTTCTATCTTTATTCTTTACTTCATTTGCAATCTACTTTATTATAGTGTTACATTTCCAAAGTTATCTCTTATCATATTCGTATTGTTCTCACAAAACACCAGTTACTATTACTTATTGTAATGTTTTTGAAATAATATTGTGTTGTAAATGACTTTAAGAATCATTTCATGGAATGTTAAATGTTTAGGCTCCCCTATAAAACGTCAGAGGGTTTTGTCTCATATCTCTAATTTGAAGGGGGATATTGTCTTATTACAAGAAATACATATTCCAGACAAAGAAGTCTCTAAGCTCAAAAGACAATGGGTTGGTCATGTTTTTGCTTCTCCAGGCTCAGGAAAACGCAGTGGGGTAGCGATTTTATGTCATAAACGTCTTAACATACAAACTCTTGCCCAAGATGTGGACTGTGATGGCAGATGGGTTTCAGTTTCTTTACTTGTTGATAAAATTCCTGTAACTATTGTTAATCTTTATGCACCTACTACACCAGATAAATCCTTTTGGCCGAAGTATTATCTAAATTGATGACCTACACTGATGAGTATTTGATTGTTGGCGGTGATTGTAACATGGTTTTTGATCCCATTTTAGACAGATGCTCCAAAACTAGATTCATACCCTCACACATGCATTCTCAATTTAAAGCAACGATAGCCCAAAGATCGCTTGTCGATACATGGCGATTATGCAATCCAACGCTTCAAGAGTACACTTTCTTCTCCCCTGTCCACTCTTCTCAGTCTCGGATAGATTACATTTTTACTTCCAATACTCTTGCTCAGCGTGTTATCAACTCTGATATAGGATCCATATTGGTTTCCGATCATGCACCTGTAACTCTGGACTTGGAACTCCTTCCTTCTCTTCAGGGAACTCGACTGTGGAGGTTTAATAACTCTCTTTGTCAGATTTGCAGTTTAAACGCACTTTTGAGCGATTTGCTCATACTTTCTTTAAGGAAAATGAATCTCCTGAGATATCTCCTCAGGTGGTTTGGGATACTTTCAAAGCTGCCTCTAGAGACTTTATTATTAATTTTGTTTCTCAGAAACGGAAATCAGCTGCCAATAAATTAAAGACTCTTACCTCACATATCAAGAAATTAGAATATTCCTTTTACAAATCCCACTTCAAAAGTATCTTGAATGATCTAATGAACGCTAAATTTGAATTTAATAAGATCTCTACAGAAAATGCTAACTCTTATCTACTCAAAGCCAGTGCGAAATATTATGGGGGTCAAAATAAAGCAGGGAAACTTCTCACCAATTATCTGAAAATTAAGAAAGAGCGCACTATAATCGATTCTATTCTGACGTCCTCTAATCAGATTCTGCATAAGAGTGAAGATATACTTTTGGAATTTACAAAGTTTTATCAGACACTTTATTCCCCGGAGTCCCAATCTGGGGCACAAGATCCCTCTCATTATTTATCTTCCATTCCTTCACCTACACATCCTGACATAGATTTCTCCATATTAGATCAGGATATTCAAATACAGGATATTTCTAATGCTATTCGATCTATTAAACAAGGCAAAGCTCCTGGACCTGATGGTTTTACTATTGAATTCTACTCATATTTTTCTTCTTTTCTCATACCTAAACTTCATCAGCTTTATCTTTATTTCATTTCTTCTGAGTCATCAGGTGGCTCTTTTCAAGAGTCAGTGATATGTGTTCTTCCCAAGGATGGTAAAGATCAAAAATGATGTAAGAATTATCGCCCAATTTCTTTAATTAATCTAGATTATAAGATTTTAGCAAAAATCTTGGCTCTTCGTCTGGATAATCTATTACCACAATTAATTGGGAGAGAACAGTGTGGATTTATTAAGGGTAGACATCTTTCCGATAATATTCGTTTATTTTTTAATGTTATCAGTAAATCTAAATCTTATAATTCCTCTTTGGCAGCGATTTCTTTGGATGCAGAAAAAGCATTTGATAGAGTTAATTGGTCTTTCATTTTTGCTACACTTTCCTGGTTTGGGTTTGGTTCTCAATTTATTAAATATGTCTCTTTACTATATTCTTCTCCCAAGTCCTCTATTTTAGTTATTGGTCTGTTGTCTCCATTTTTTCCTCTTCATAGAGGCGTACGACAAGGTTGTCCACTTTCTCCCCTATTATTTATACTTGCCTTAGAACCCTTTTTAATAAAGATTTGCTCTAATCCACAAATCACAGGTTTCTCTTATGGAACTACTCAGCTTAAACTCTCTGTCTATGCTGATGATATCCTATTATTTATGTCTCATCCACAGTCATCTTTACCAGCATTTTTATTAGAAGTTGATAACTTTGCACCTGTCTCAGGTTATAAATTAAATGCGGATAAGTGTGAAATCCTTCCATTAAATAATTTATGCTTTCATGCTGATTTTAGTTCATCTTCCTTTCATTGGAATCCAGATAAAATTAAATATCTTGGATTGTGGTTCTCCGATACTGTTAAGAATTCTATTGCTCTAAACCTGAATTCATTATGTACACTTTTGCTTGATCTTACATCTCGCTGGAACCCCTTATTTTTATCTTGGTGGGGTCGTCTTGACACTATCAAAATTATGCTTGTTCCTGTTATATCATTCTATATTTCAAACATACCTGTCAATATTCCCCAATCTTACTACAAAAAGGTATATTCAATTTTATCTAAATTTTAATGGAATGGCAAAAAATCTAGGATGTCTCTTTGTAAACTTAAAAGACCAAAACATATGGGGGAGTAAACTTTCCGGACTTCTGTAAATATCATTTAGCTTTTTGTCTTAAACAATCTTCCTTTTTGTTACAAGACAATGATTCTGTACCTACCCCTTTATGGACAGATTTGGAGAAATCCTTTTTGAATCCCTTTTCTCTGTTGGAATGTCTGTCTTTCACATCCAGACCTACCTCCTTATCTCTTCCAATCTTTAAGAATACATGCAAAATACTTTCCCCCATCTTTATTTCTTATAAATCTCCCAGGGATCAATTTTTAAATTCTTCTCTTTGGTACAATGTTTTGATTAAAATTAATAATAGAATAATTTTTGGGAAAGATTGGTATTCTAAAGGGTTGAAGTGGGTCTTTCAATTCTGTCATAAAGGTACCTGTTTGCCCTTTACGGAAATACAGTCACTTTTTTCCTTCCCAGACTCGTATAAGGACAAATATAGTTTACTTGTCTCAGCAACGCAAACAGCTTATTACAAATTCTCTTCTGAACAGATATCTTCATCCTCGGCTTCTTCTATTTGTAAATTTTTAGATACATTACCATCTGCTTCTCAAATATATAAACATTTAACTCTTATTCCTGAGGAGAGAGATAAAACAGAAGTGGAGCATCTTTGGGAGCTTGACTTGCAAACCACTTTTCCCACGTCTTTTTGGAATAAAATTTGGTCCAAAATAAGAAAGTCTGCTAGGGCAGCTGATACAACTCAAACATTATTTTTTGTCTATAATAGACTTTTGATCACACCGGTTAAATTACATAAATTAGACTCTACCGTTCCTTTCAATTGCTGGTCTTGTTCTCAGCCATCGGCGGATCTTAAACATATGTTGTTTGAATGTCCCCTTATATATGACTTCTGGCTGAAGGTTTGGAAACAGATAAACTCTATTTTTAATTCACAATCCCCTTTTAACTTTATTAATCTTTTCCTGGGCAATACCTCTCACTATTGGTCATCTCAATCCAAAGATTTTTATATAGTAGATTTACTTCTTGCAGTAGCCTTTCAACAAATTACTAAATCTTGGAAGGATACGTCTCAAGTATCCTTTCAAGCATGGTGGTATGGAGTATGTTACCACCACAGACTTGATAGGGCATATGTGTACCCTGTCACATTAGCTATTAAAAGGGACCTTTTATGGCTACCAGTTACTTCTTTTTTGGACAAATCTGCTCGTGCAGCACAAATTCACAATCCCCGAATTGAAGAAGTGCCTAAGCCTCCGTAACTTACTCTTTGTTAATGAAATTGATATATGTATTTGTTTTATTCCCTAAATTTATATAGATTATTCTATTGTAGTTATGTAATTACTACTATTTTTTTTTTCCTGATGGTGTTATGTTTTTTTAGACCTGTGATTATGAGCTTAATGAATATGTTGTTCCTTTCTGTATTATAATTGCAAATTTATTTCAATAAATTTTTACTTTCAAACTTAAAAAAAAAAGAATATCATGGTCAAGGATATCGACTTTAAGGTAAGAAATATCGATTTTACAAATATAGAAGTCATTAATATTGTTTGCAAAAATATACTTGTTTAAAATATCGACTTTCTAATTAGTGTTATGTATTTTAGTATATATTTTAAATGTATGTGATGTATTTTTTGTATAAGTATTGTTTATTTTTTTAATACATGTGTTAAAGTTTTAGTAATTATTAACTTTATTTTAATTAAATTTTGCCTTTTTTAGTTCCGTAGCGGGTTGTGGGTTTATAGGGGAATAGGGTGGAAAGTAATTTAATTATAATAAATGAATGAATATTTTATATTTATTAATATTTATTTAATTGAGATTGTATAATGTTAATTGTGCTTTTAATTTTTTTGAGTACATTTTAGGTGCAGGTTGTGGGGTTTATAGGGGTAAAGGGTGGGAAGTAATTTATTTTTAATTATTTAATAATTAGTTGTTGAATAATATTAATTAATTAATTAATTCACAATTAATTATGGTAATTGTGTAATTAGTTTTAGGTGCAGGTTCTGGGGTTTAGAGGGGTAAAGTATGGGAAGTAATTTATTTTTAATTAATTAATATTTTAAGGCCCATTACGATACCGGGCGTAAAAAAATCCGCCACCCATGAAAGCGGCAAAAATCCGCCCGCCTACACCTTCTGAATACCGACCCAGCAATTATGATGCCTCGAACCGAAAACCGCCAGCGGCGGAAAAACACACAAAATACCGCCCGCCCATGCCCGAGTCGGAGTCAAACCGCCCGCCACGGACGGAAAGACGCACGACAACACAAAACCGCCCGCCCTCACGGTCGAGACACCGCACGTGAAATTACGATCGCACCGACATGAGCGCGGAAAAACAACAAATACACCGCCCGCCAGCGGAAACAACACTGAAGAAAATGGACACAGCAGAAGCCATGGCGGCCACGTCCCTGCACAGAAACAGCCCCGGACTCAAACAAACACACACAACAAGGCAAACAAGTCCACACAGCAATCCACACACAAATACACAGACAAAGTACACATCCCGAAAACACACCACCCCTGGACAAACAAATAAACACAAAGCCCAGAACACCGGCCACAACACACCTGAAAACAACAGACCATCAGGACACACCCAAACAGGTAAGTACAAAAGCAGCCCCTCCACAGACCACAACCCCTTGCAACATTGCAAAGCAGAGAGGAGAGGAGAGGACACAGTGACACAGCAAGGACAGCAGCACACCACAGATACGCACACATCACACCCACCACCACCACCACCACCACCAAACACCGGCACCACAAACCCCCTGCACATCACACATCACACACCGCACCAGCACCACAAACACCATGGCATCACACAGAATGCCCAAGTTCACTTCCACTGAGCTGACGGTCATGGTCGACGAGATCGTCAAGGTGCACACACAAATCTATGGCAACCAGGTCCAGCACACACCACTAGCCACCAGAAACAGAATGTGGAACAGAATTGTAGACCAGGTCAATGCAGTCGGGACCGTACCCAGAAACAGAGAAGAGATAAACAAACGGTGGAACGACATCAAAAGCCTGGTCAAGAAGAAGGAGAGCAAAAACCGAGAGCTGGCTGCCACGACTGGCGGAGGGAATCCCGCGCATTACAAGACCTTCAAAGCTTGGGAGGAGAAGGTGCGAGTCATCATCCATCCAGAGATCCTCACCGGATTACCAGGGGGAGTGGAGGCCGGTAAGTACAAACAAATGTATACCAGCACACCACTATGTACTCACATGCACTACCACCATGCCATAGCTCCGAGGGACAAACACCCCCATGTCCAGTACACAATACACAACACATTACTCACACATGCAACAGCCACCACCACCCACACACAGCCCAAACATATCAACTAACAAAACCATGGGGGCATGTGTACACCCAGCCAGCCACGTAACTACCAACAGGTCCCCTAGTACTCCAGAAGCGCCACAACGAGCCCCCCCCACACCCATGTGGCAGCCGTAGCTGCACCAACCGACAAGTAACAGGTAAGTAGTCGCAACACAAAGCGCAGTGGGTGGGAGGGGGGACAGCTGAAGTACAACACCCACCAGGCCCCTAGTCCTACAGCACAGCAAGGCGGAGCACCCCCCACACCCATGTGGCAGCCGCAGCTGCACTAACCGACAAGTAACAGGTAAGTAGCAGCAACACAAAGCGCAGTGGGTGGGAGGGGGGACAGCTGAAGTACAACACACACCAGGCCCCTAGTCCTACAGCACAGCAAGGCGGAGCACCCCCACACCCATGTGGCAGCCGTAGCTGCATCAACCGACAAGTAACAGGTAAGTAGCAGCAACACAAAGCGCAGTGGGTGGGAGGGGGACAGCTGAGGTACAACACACACCAGGCCCCTAGTCCCACAGCACAGCAAGGAGGAGCACAGCCCACACCCCACACCCACGTAGCAGCCACTGCAGTGCACACCGGCAGCCGACAGGTAGACATCCCGCCCCGGGACAAACGGTGTCAGTGGGTGTCCAGCCATCACCACGACCCATAACACCGCCCCCACCCCCACAGACCTGCAACATGGAGCACCCCCGCCCATAACCATGTTGCATCCAGTCCAGTGCACGCTCAAAAACAACCTGCAGGTGGGAAACTGGACAGGGCGGGGTGACTGGAGGCATGAGGACTGAATTACGACTAACACATGGGACATGCAAAGTAGCAGAGGAACACGCAGCACTGCTCCCTGCCACAACCATGTGAACAATGTGCACACGGACATGAACCACAGAGTCACACCCCACATGACCCATCACAGACACAGCAACACCCAAGGAGCCACGTCAGCATGCACAAGTCACACTGATAACAGAACCACACGGCAGGCACAGTGCAACCCATCACACACAACTGCAACACCATCGAAGTCCTGTCCATGTAGCCCCCACTGCCTGTCAACCACACATCCCACAACTATGCCCATGTAAGACATACCACACTAGACGCAACAGCGTGGAACAACAGAAATGCACACGAACACCACTGGACCCATCAAACACACAGACACACAATGCACATACAACATACCATCCATCTCATCCGTCAGCCCCAGTCACATGAAAGGTATGTCATCCGAACAGCTGGTCCACATACAGTAGTCACGCAAAGAAACATGCCCATGATAAATCATGTGCCAGAAGTGAATGAAGCGCACGTCACACTGTGAGCAACTACACACATAACATGGGCCACACACCCCCGAGCACTGCAGTGATGCACATGGCACAGGGCAGCACGCACACCAAGGAATTGGACCATCTGCAATACGTCGTGTGGCACACAGCCATCACTCACTCATAACAATGCGTCCAATTACATGGCCAGAAATCACAACAGACAGCAAATATGCAGGGTATGTCAGACATACACACACCTCAGACCATGCACTGTCATGTTGCCACAACACATGTCACGTTCTGCACCCATGGCACACAGTATGTACCCCAAAAGCATAGTACATCTCAAATGCGTTTCAGGGTGCTGACCCCCATTATGCCATCTGCGTTTCTAAGCGTTCCATATGAACCCCCAAAGCATAGTTCATCTCAAATGCGTTTCAGGGTGCTGACCCCCATTATGCCATCTGCGTTTCTAAGCGTTCCATATGAACCCCCAAAGCATAGTTCATCTCAAATGCGTTTCAGGGTGCTGACCCCCATTATGCCATCTGCGTTTCTAAGCGTTCCATATGAACCCCCAAAGCATAGTTCATCTCAAATGCGTTTCAGGGGCTGACCCCCATTATGCCATCTGCGTTTCTAAGCGTTCCATATGAACCCCCAAAGCATAGTTCATCTCAAATGCGTTTCAGGGTGCTGACCCCCATTATGCCATCTGCGTTTCTAAGCGTTCCATATGAACCCCCAAAGCATAGTTCATCTCAAATGCGTTTCAGGGTGCTGACCCCCATTATGCCATCTGCGTTTCTAAGCGTTCCATATGAACCCCCAAAGCATAGTTCATCTCAAATGCGTTTCAGGGGCTGACCACCATTATGCCATCTGCGTTTCTAAGCGTTCCATATGAACCCCAAGAGCATAGTACAAACCAACCTCCACGATGGGTCTGGAGTCCGCATACACCAGAGCCACAAAAAGCAGGAGCACAGCAACACACCCATCGGCATTGCCAATCCGTCCCATGCCACATGTCCACAGCACACAGTCCCATTGGCATGCCCACACAACAACAAATAGCACAGCCACACACACGGCTCCAGGAAACCTGTGCACGACTGTGCACGAACTGTGGATGTCAGACAACCTATACATACTTTGTCATGTGCAACACAATAACATATCTCATTCCCCCCACAGGTGACGAACTGCTGGATGCTGGAGATGGAGACAGCAGCCAGCACAGCCAGCCTGCAAGCCCCCAACAAGGACTCACGGATGTGGAGGATCTGTCCTCCGATCCGGACACGGACCACCCAGCAGGCCCATCTGGTGTGGCAGGGCCCAACCGCACCCCAGGCACCCTCCCACCCACCAACCCATCATCCAGGGCTGATGACCACTCACAGCCCCCTGCTGCCAGTGTCGTAGCGGCCACTACCACTGTTGTGGCGGCCACCCCCACGCTCGTTGCGGCCACTCCCACTGCCGCAACCACCACCACGTCATCACTGGCCCCAGCCCCAGCGCAAGTGGTGGTCCGGCCGACTGGGTCCACCCTGGGAGCCACAGCGAGGCCCGTGGTGAGCAATGTGGCTAGTGGGCAGGTCGGTGGCAGCAGTACTGGTAGGAGGAGCAGGGCCAGGCCAACGCCAACTGTGCCTGGGAGCCAAGCCCTGCCGCCAATAGACAGAGTCCTTGGGGCCTATGAGGAGGCCCAAGGCGAATGGGCCAGGTCGGCAAGCGACACGCGGGAGGTCCTTGCGGTGTTGAGGTCCATGGACGCCCACATGGCCCGAATCGCGGACCTCATGGGCCAGCTGGTGGTGGGGGGGAGGGCACAAGCAAGGCCAGCAACACCACCTCCGCCACCACCTGCTGTGGTGCTGGGTCGTGCAGCATCACGTTCCCCTGCGTCCACAGCGAGTGAGCACTCCTCAGCCACCACCAGCGGAACATCAACACCACCCCTCCCAAACGTGGAAGGGGCCGTCCGAAGTGGAAACAGGTGTCCAGAGAGGACTTCGCCCGCACCAAACGCCAGTGAGTCAGCCAGCCACCTTGACCACCTACTGCATTGACTTGGAATACGATCCTAGCCCACACTGCCATGTGAATGGCATGTGTCTGTTGGACTGTGGACATAGAACTCCATGGGTACACCTTGACCATCACGCAGCCATGACCGTCAACTCATTGTCACAGCATGCACCACATTTGTCATCACCTTGCACACAATCACATGTCACCGCTGTTAATAAATACACCTTGATCACAATCGGCTTAATGTGTCCTGTGTTTATTCCACGATGTGCAATCGCCACCATGAGCAGAATAGCATCTGCTGTGTGGCATGTCGATGGGACAGGAGAGGCTGCAGGGACCTAGGGGTGAAAAACAGAACAAGAGTACATTCAATGAGTGTGTCACACACTCATCACACAGTACTTGTCACCAACTACAAGCAATGCACACACATCTCTGAGAGCAACAGGGCACAATGCTACAGCCACTGACAGTGGCATACCAACCTGGACATGGACCATTGACACACAGCACTCAGTGAACAAAAGGCCCCAGTAACAGAGCACACATACACCTGCACAACTACAGCCACATCAGCCGTCGTACATGGTCACTCACCGTCAAGTGAAGTAGCGGGCGATGAGCTGCTGACGCACATTCACAGCTTCATCCTCTCCACTGTCCTCTTCACTGGAGCTGTCCTGGTGTGCAGGCTGGGGCCCTGGTTGATCTCCGTCATCCACAATTAGGGGGATCTGCTTTCGAATGGCCAGATTGTGCAGCATGCAGCAAGCCACCACTATCTGGCACACCTTCTGTGGGGAGTACGCCAGCGCCCCTCGGTGCGGTCCAGGCATCTGAACCTGGACTTGAGGAGGCCAAAGGTACGCTCGACCACACGTCTGGTCCTCCCATGTGCCTCATTGTAGCGGTCATCTGCTGGGGTCCGAGGATTTCGTAATGGACTGAGCAGCCAGGGCCCATTCGGGTAAGCCGAGTCACCTGGGCGTGGGGGACACAGAGAACCGTTGCAATTCAAACAGGACAGTAGACAGCATCCTTAAGCCAGCACGCTACACAACTCCACATACTCACCGACAATCCAGCCACGGTCCTGTTGCAGATTGGTCATCAGTCGTGGTAATATGCTGTTTCGCATGATGTGCGCGTCATGGGCCGAGCCTGGGAACTTTGCACACACGTGGGAGATGACCATGTCCGCAAGGCACACCACTTGCACATTCAGGGAGTGCGTGTGCTTCCGGTTGCGGAAGAGCTGCTCAGTGGCCTGTGGTGGGACAAGGCCAACATGGGTGCAGTCAATGGCACCAACGACGTGTGGGATCCGTCCAAGGGCATAGAATGCACCCTTCACTGCCGCCAACTCACGTGCCCTGGGGAATCTGATGTACCTGTTCCTGTACAGCATCATGGCTGCCAGTACATCCCTCAGCACCATGCTGAACATGGGCTGGGACATCCCACCTCCACTGCCCACTGTGTGCTGGAATGACCCAGTGGCGAAAAAATGCAGTGCAGCCATCACCTTAGCCGTGGGGGTGAATGCTGTCGGATACACCCTGCGAGGACGGAGGTGGGGTTCCAACATGGCACATAGTCGATGCAGGGTTGGTCGATCCAGACGAAATTTCCGGATGACCTCAGAATCCTCCATGTCCGCCAACAATTGGTAAGGGCGGTAAATGTTTGGTCTCCGCCTAGGAAAGATGGAAGTGGACACATGTCAAAGCAACACGACACATGGCATTTTCACATACACATCACTGATATGACAGAGCAAGAACATGAGTCACAGAACAGCTGTCATGCAGGGACAGCACAGCCACAATACACTTACACAGGTCTCCCACCAATAGCAATGGGCAGTGACACAAACCATTGCTATGTGCATGCACATGGGGATCCAGGCCTCAATGACCTGTGAGGCGTGCTGATGGGGACTGACTGCATATCCGGCAAGCGACAACACCACGGCAACATGACTGGCTGCTGTGCATCACACTGCTTCCGAGGCTGGATGAGTATGGCACACACCAACGACGATGTGGGCACAGGCTGAGCGGCCAAGACAAGTGGGACCTGTGGCACGAGGGGATATGAGACAGTCATTGGTGTCACCACTGCACCCTATGTGCAGCACTGTACGGATCACACCTCCAGAAGCATTGTCAGGTGTACACATTGACAGCCCCATGCCAACACGGCTGTGTGCTTGCAAATACACATCACATGTGACACGTAACCTTGCACGTGCCAAGTGGCAGATGTACATAGTGAGGGATGACATGCGTGTGCATATGCGTATACCATGCACCCATGCCAATGTGCAGATGATGACATGCTAACAGACATGTGGGGGCCGGCCACTGGCCGTCCCTGCCTATGCACACGGCATGTTGTGGCCCCGTCCATTGTGCACCTGCACCCACACGCACATCATGGCCACACCTGCAGATGCAGTGCGCACATCATACTGTGTGGTGCACATGGCATCAGCGGACTGTCACCAACATGGGCCAGGCCATTACGGCCAACTCCGATGACCCTCGCGGTTGCACCCTGCGTGTTCCACTATGGAGGTAGGCGTCCCGGGCCAGCTGGGTGCAGGCCAACGTCTGCAATTGCCAGTGCAGGTCTCAGTGCACTTGTTGCTCGTGTGAATGTCAGGCTGGGCCATGCTGCCCCTCTCAGTCCCAGCAAGCCTGGCCTGCACATTGACTGCACAATGCCAGTAGGTGACAGCACCGACTGCCTAGTGGGTTACATGTGTCTCCTGTTCAGGACACCCCGGATGAGCGCTTACTCTGCACTGTCTATTGGACACACCATGACTCGTGATAGGGATGTGTGTGAGAGATAGTGGCACTGAATGTGACCTTCGTTGCGGGGTGGGCCATGCACAGGGCGAGTACGCTGATGGTTGCGCAGTGTTGGTCACAGTGGGTACACCCACACAGATGTGTTGCCTTGTGATCTTCTTCTAGGTCAGCCTGACAATGGACAGTAGATGTGGGCAGGCTACACATTGCTCGATGTGCTGTCTATGTGCATGTGCATTCACACCAGGCACAACTGCCCCTGCACATGTGACCCCTGCTGCACTCTGTGCTGGGCCTGTTGAGCTGATGCACCGTCTGTGCGTGGGGCAGACAGCTCTGCTCAGTTCCGTCATTGCCCATGACATCACTTTGCCGCAGGTGACATGGTTCATGGAGGGCCCACATGTATGCGTGGGTGGACTACACAAGACTGTCCAATGGTTATCACCCCCAGTCAGTGCTTCGAATGGGAAGTATGTGGTGCTGGTACTCATTTCGCTGTGTCGAGTGTGCGGGGCTAGGTGCGGGGCTACATGCAAGACATGGGTAGGTCATCGGCTTATCTACTAGTTGCAATGCACACGAGACATGTCTTTTTCTGACCACATCAGGGGCATTCCTTAAACTAACTGAAAGTCAAACAGTTATCTTTTGCACTGTCCTCATGGCCTCCCCTCGCTCACACCTATATGCATTTGCACATGAGAAGCTAGCGCATGCACAAGCAGCTCCAAGCTCGCCCCAGAGAGGCCAAGGAGTGTATGTGTGGGTCCAGTTGTACATGTGGTCTGTCTCACGGTATGATTAGTGGCGTTACGCCGTCCACATGCGTGGTGCCCCGACTCGAGACCCGGGCAACCTAGACAATGCATTGCAGTCTCCGCAGTCCGGATACACCACCTGCGACACACAGAGGCTGTAGCTGCCCTAGCGGCCCATGCCGCGTCCATCTGGGGCTGATGGACCCACACATTCACTCTTTCGCCTCACTGGGGCGGGCTCGGAGGTGCTTGCGCACGCGCTGGCTTCTCTGTTGCAACGGCATGTGACGTGTGTGGGGATGTAGGCAATGGGTGGGATGGTGCGAGCCACCTTCCGTGACGTCACTCCTGCTCGTGATGTGTGCGTCCCCCAATACTTCCATATGACTTGAGCCATGCTGCACATTGAGGATGTTTTGCCTGCGTGATGTGTCCCGGAGAAGCGCGCCGAGTCCTCTCCCCCACCATGCTCCACTGCCATCCCGTGCCCTGGATTGCCTGTGCAGGTTGACAATGTTGGGGATACACCTGGTCGGCAGGGGCTGTGTGTGCCTTGTCAAGGGCCTGGCGGGCGCACAACAGGATCCAGCTTGTCCACAGAGGGTGGGCTGACGTGTACGCCTGATACCGCATTGTTCGTGTGCCCGGCTGCTGTGCACACACGTGTTCACATCCCCCCCGACGGGTGGCCTTTAACATTGCCCATGGAAGCGGTAATGTGCAGTTCCGGACCCCTCCCGACACAGCGTGTTTCAACTTTGCATGTGCGCATCTACCCGTCACACCCACCCACCTGAGCGAAGCGTCACTCCCGCTTCACACGACACATGTGTGTCTTCCACAGTTGTGCTACTCATTTGCGTTGACATCGAATGACAGTGGACTACATAGTCATGTCACGACTGCCGTATACATCACACACTCTCATCATCTCACATTCGTACTTGTGAAAGGAATCAGCAGAGACAGTTTCTTTCTTCAAACCATGTATTGTGACTTATGTCCTCTGTGATGCAGTATAGTGGACACTACTGGCAGCGGTATGCATGTGGAGGATATACTGAGCATGATTACACATAGCTAAGGGTGTAGGGGTACATGTGATTAGCTGTTGCATGTGGGATGTGGGCTTCAGAGTTACATCTGCTTGGCCGTTGCTGTGCTAATGTTCATTTGCAAGTAGCTGCGGTGCTGCGGACTTTGACACAGACGGTATACATTTAGCCTACCAGACCGCTTGGCATCATGGGCACAGTCCATCTCAGTTCCATGTGACAGGTGTGCTGCTGTTGTTACTCATGCACGCGTGCGTGTGAGTTGACATCAGGGCATGGGCTTACGTGCATGCAACGGCGTCCCACTTGTTGTTGCCATATGGTGGATACTGGACATGTCACAGTCACTGGGGTCGTGTTGTTGTTGTATGCACTTGTCGTCCATGCAAAGGTCCTGTTACGGGAATTCCGGGGAGGGGGAGAAGGGGTGCAGCTCTCACATACTCCAGCCAGGCGATTCCTGTCCACTGAGCGGTGCATATGTCCATGGGTTCAGGATCCATGTCATGGCATAGTTGTACGTGCAGTTCTGTCCATGTGGGTGCGATACACATATCCTATGCCACTGCCTCCCCGGATACATGCAGAGTTCCTGGATGTGATGGGGAACGGAGTGCATGTCCCGGACACATCCGATGTCATGGCAGTGTCGTTGATGGTGTGGTATCAGTTGCAGGTCGTTTGGTATGGCTGTTGTGGTGGTTACTGGCCAGTCCGTGCGGAAGCTAAGCATGGGTACAGTGTCGGACATCATGGCTCAATTGGGGGATTGCGTCGGGGTCCTACGAATTGACAGGTTGACAGGTATGCGATGGCTTCCTGCAGGGCTTCCATTTCATTGGTGGTATACATGTTTGCCAGCCAATGTAGCGGATGGTGGCTGTCACGGTGTTGTCCGTAAGTTGTCCCTTGTAGGAGCATGATGGGGCATGCTGGGTGACATTCGATGTAGCTGTGATCCATGATCCGTCGTGTGGAGGCACAGTGGTCCCATTGCAGTGTGGGTCCGATGTACGCCACATACGCCATGCCCCCATAGGCTGAACAGACCCTGTCGTGTGCGTCCAGAGGGTGGAATAGTGGTAGCAGGTCCGCCCTTGGACATGCCGGGTTGGAGAGGCACAACTCCACAGGATGGTGGAAGGGACACCTCCGACAGTAGAAGACGGGTATGACGCAGCTGAACAATGCGATGCGGTAAGTCAGTCGGTAACTTACGTTCAGCAGGGATAGGGGTTCGCATCCCAGTAGCTGTATCAGGTTGTGTTTGTACAGCTTGACCTGTCTGGCGTAGTTGGGTAGGTGTGTTGTAGGTGCCATTTTGCTGCGGGCGATGTGGTGGCGTGCTCCGGCTGTGTGTGCAGTCTGCAGTGTGCAAGCTCCGAGGTTGCTGTGAGGTCTGTGATGGTCGTAGGGGGGCAGGACTTGTGTTCTGTTAGCTTGTGCGGAGGACACGGGCCCTCATCCCACGTGCTTCTCTGAATGTTCAAGGTCAGTGGTGTGTGACTCCTTCCAGATAACTTGCATGGGAACGGCATGGGGGAGTTTTATACTTTCTTCTTTCCCGTTCGGTATGTTCTTAGGTGATATGCGCTATCTGCCCTGTGGTCGGTTTCCTCTGCATGCCTGTGTTGGTCTTTTTTTGGGACAATGGCTGTATTCGCCGGCTTGTTTAGTCGGGATGTGGTTTCGGAGTTGGAATGGAAGGTCATTCAGTGCTGTCTGCTCTCCCGTGTGTGGGCGGCAGGCTGTGTTTCCGCTATGCGTTGGGCCTTGTGTGTGGGTGTCATTCTTGAGTCCACCTGTTGTCGGTCCCCGGGCTCTTTGGTGTTCCGTTTTGTATGTCTGGTTCATGGGTGCAGGGTGGTATGGGTGTTTCTGTGTGGTACTGGCGTACCTCTTCCCGACGGGGCCCATGTTCTACTGGGTGGTGTTGCCGCCGCTGTGTGCTTCGCCCTGTTTGTCACACAGGGGTGTGTCCTGATGTTGCGTGACTTCACTGACATGTGGGCGTCGGTTGTGTGACGTTGGGTGTTGTCCGTGAATTGGGCGTTGGGGACATGACTGTGGCAGGCCTGTCACGTGTCATGTGCGTTCTGGGTGTGGCTGGTGTGTGTGGTGCTTGGTTGTGTCCCTGTGTTGTTTGTGTGCGACGCATACATGGCGTTATGGTTGGGCGCTGAGTTGTGCGCATGTGTGGCTGCGTCATCGCCGCTGTGCTGCGGTGCCGTGACGGGGTCGTTAGTTCCTGGTCCCAGGTGGTGTGCCCATGATAGTTGCGAGATGTTGCACTTTGCCCTGTGTTACATTTGTGGGTGCAGTGGTGGATGTGTCTTGTCCACGCAGGGATGTCGGGGGGGCATATACAGTTTTCCCGCCCTTGCACTGTGTGCGCTGTTTGCGTGCCCCTGTTGTGTGTCTGCCTACCTGCGTCGCCGCGGTGCGTTGACTCCTGGGTGCTGCATCAGGTAGAGCATGGGGAGGGCCTGCAGTGCTGGATTCATGCTCGGGGGGTCGCCTCTTCGGTGTCTGTGCTCGGCGTTCGGGTTTCCGCCTCACTTTCACGTGCGGTGTCTCTTAGCCGTGGGAGCTGTTTGTTTGCGGCATCGTAATTTGTACGCCGGGCGGTACGTGATTTCGTCTGGCGGTGTGTCTCCATTGGGCTGCGCCGCTACGTGAGCGGGCGCACTTTGATGGCGGACGGCGTCGCTGGCTTGCCGGCGGTGTTTGGCTGCCTTTTCACATCGTAATTTGGCAGGCGTGTGGGCTGCGGCATGCGGGCGGTAACTGGTGGTTTTTGCATCCGCCAGCACGGCGGTGGTGCTACTGCCCGCCATCCTAATGGGCCCCTTAGTTGTTAATTCATATTAATTCATTATTTGACCATTAATTATGGTAATTGTGTAATTAATTTTAGGTGCAGGTTGTGGGGTTTATAGGGGTAAAGGGTGGGAAGTAATTTCTTTTAATTAATCAATAATTAGTTGTTAATTAATATTAATTAATTGACAGTTAAATATGGAAATTGTGTAATTAATTTTATTTGCGGTTTCTGGGGGTTTTAGGGGTAAAGGGTGGGAAGTAATTTATGTTTAATTAATTAATAAATAGTTGATAATCAATATTAATTAATTAATTGACATTTAAATACGGAAATTGTGTAATTAATTTTAGTTGTCGTTGTGCGGCTTTTAGGGGTAAAGGGTTGGAGGTAATTTATTTGTAATTAATAATTAGTTGATTATTAATTAGGGTAGTTGTTTATTTTTGTGTGTGTGGGTCTTGGGTTTAGAGGGGTGAAGGGTGGGGAGTAAATTAATTTTACATACTTTATAATTAGTTGTTAAATACTATTAGTTATTTAATTGAATTTTTTTTTAATTGTGAAATTAGTTTTTTTACAGTTTAATTTTAGGTGTGGGTTGTGGGGATTATAGGAGTAAAGGGTGGAAGGTTAATTACATTTTATTTGTTTTAATTTGTTTTTTAATTAATAATATTTGTATAATTGATAATTACTTATATTATTTATGCAAATACATTTTTTTATTTTTGATGTGGGTTGTGAGTTCTGTGGTGTTATATAGTAGGAAGTAAATAGACTAAATTGATGTAATAATTAATTTTTTTGTTAATATATAATTTCTAAATAGAAATATTTATTTGTTTGAAAATTATTTTTACACTTTATTTAATATAATATTTGTTGGTATGTATTTAACATATGTTTTTATTTTTTTATTTTTAATATTAAATATTTTTTTTAACATATTTTATATATATTTTTATTTTTTTCTTTAAAAATATTTTTATTTTGTTGATGATATTTTGTTTGTTTTTAATTTTGAACTGACTGGAGTAAGAATAGTACATTTTACCCCTCCGCAATCCAACACTTTCCCTATTGATGCACTGACTGGAGTGGGAATAGTAAATTTTATCCCTCCGCTATCCAACACTTTCCCTACTGTTGCACTCACTGGAGTGGGAATAGTAAATTTTATTCCTCCGCTATCCAACACTTTCCCTACTGTTGCACTCATTGGAGTGGGAATAGTCATTTTTACCCCTCCGCTATCCAACACTTTCCCTACTGTTGCACCGACTGGAGTGGGAATAGTAAATTGTATCCCTTCGCTATCCAACACTTTACCTACTGTTGCACTCACTGGAGTGGGAATAGTAATTTTTACCCCTCCGCTATCCAACACTTTTCCCTACTGTTGCACTAATTAGAGTGGGAATGGCAATTTTTACCCCTCCGCTATTCAACACTTTCCCTACCGTTGCACTGACTGGAGTGGAAATAGTAAATGTTATCCCACCGCTATCCAACCCTTTCACTACTGTTGCACTCATTGGAGTGGGAATAGTATTTTTTACCCCTGCGCTATCCCACACTTTCCCTACTGTTGCACTCATTGGAGTGTGAATAGTAATTTTTACCCCTCCGCTATCCAACATTTTCCCTACTGTTGCACTGACTCGAGTGGGAATAGTAAATTTTATCCCTCCGCTATCCAACACTTTCCCTACTGTTGCACTCATTGGAGTGGGAATAGTAAATTTTATCCCTTCGCTTTCCAACACTTTCCCTACTGTTGCACTCACTGAAGTGGGAATAGTAATTTTTACCCCTCCGCTATCCAACACTTTCCCTATTGTTGCACTGACTGGAGTGGAAATAGTAAATGTTATCCCACCGCTATCCAACCCTTTCACTACTGTTGCACTCATTGGAGTGGGAATAGTATTTTTTACCCCTTTGCTATCCCACACTTTCCCTACTGTCGCACTCTTTGGAGTGGGAATAGTAATTTTTACCCCTCCGCTATCCAACACTTTCCCTACTGTTGCACTGACACGAGTGGGAATAGTACATTTTAACCTTCCGCTATCCAACACTTTCCCTACTGTTGCACTTACTGGAGTGGGAATAGTATTTTTTACCCCTTTGCTATCCCACACTTTCCCTACTGTCGCACTCTTTGGAGTGGGAATAGTAATTTTTACTTCTCCGCTATCCAACACTTTCCGTACTGTATCACTCTTTGGAGTGGAAATAGTAATTTTTACCGCTCTGCTATCCAACACTTTCCCTACTGTTGCACTGACTGGAGTGGGAAATTTAAGTTTAACGATTATTAAATAGTTTACTGTTTTAATATATAATAGAATGTTTTGTTTAAAATAGATTTTATGTTATTGGTATATGTGTATACATATATATATTTTTTTTAATTATAAAATACATTAAAATTATTAGTTTAATAATTGTTTTAAAGTAAATATATATATATATATTAATTATTATATGTGTGTTTAACTTTTTAAATTAAGTTTATTTGTTATATTTGTTAAAATGTATATTAAATCGAATTTATTTTTTTAATTAATTTTATTCTTTAATATATTTAATATATATTTTTATATTCATATATATATATATATTGCAGGCTTCGTCTCCAAACATCCACTGCACTCGGACAGACGAACGCGGACTCAAAGTTCTTTGTGCAAATATGTTTATTGTATGCCCTGCATCTCCGCCATGACGCGTTTCAGCCCCACCTGGGCCTTGATCACATGATATATATATTTCATCAACAAAGAAAAACTCGCACTCCAGGATCGTGGTCTGATAATTCTTATTGATTCAACGGCAACGTGTTTCGACCACAAAGCCAGTTTGCACAGAAAAATAATCACCATTTTAAAGTGTTCAAAAGTAAGTGACATAGAAAACAGACATAACGTTCCCAATTGATACTAGGCACAGAAAACAGACTCCCTGCCCAACTTGTTAAAACTTTTACAGGTTGCGCATTATGCTTGAATTGTCCATAATATCTGACATTTCAAAAATCAAATGACATGATAAGATTCTCATGTTCAATTAAGCAAAAATTTAAAATGAATTAATTCATGAACTCACAAATAAAGTAACAATTCATACCATAATTAATGTGAGCCCGAGTACCATACCACATTGCGGGGTGTAGACCTTATGAGACCACTTTCACTGTTTGGTCTCACAGTGAACAACGATTCCGGCCAAGTTGCCTTTTTTTCCCCAAAAACCGTCATCCACCCCACCCCAGGTATCACTAGATCATGCCTAATGGTATCAAAACAGTCACGCAAAGTACAATAAAATTCAAAAGAAGGATATTTACAAGAAACGTTATGTCTGTTTTGATCGGCAAATTCTTGGTATTCATCAGGGAGTTCCATGGTTTGAACAACACATACCATCATCTTGTTCTCGCACAAGAGAGTGGCCGGATTCTCATTCTTATTCTCATTTCTTTTGTGATCGCAATGCTCAGTGCAATAATTGGAGTCTAACACCACAGTTCTCTCACTCCAATTTATTGTAGGGTTATGTTCTGTTAACCAAGGTAGTCCCAGAATGAGTTGGAATTGAGGGGCATCAATCAGGTTAAATTGTATCTCTTCACGATGTCCCTCAGTGGTGATTAGTTCAACAGGCTCTGTATGACTGACGATAGGTCCAGACGATAAATTCATTCCATCCACAGCCCTTACTGCTTCACTTTTGGCCTTTTAAATCACTTCTGGTCCCACTTTGGAGGCAAATTTGAGATCGCAGAAATTCCCAGTTGCCCCAGAATTCAACATTACTGTTACTCCTCGAAGGGTCTTTTCTCTGAATTTCATGGTCACAGTTAAAATCAAATGCAGAGCAGAAGATTGTAAAGTATTCGCGACTTGATGGCTTTTTGGAGTTGTTTCTACTTTCGCATCCACCAGTCCAACTCCTCCTACTGGTAGTGCTGCAAGTTTTCCTTCTTGTAGAGTTTAGGTTTCTTAGGACAACCTTTTACAAAATGCCCACTTGCCCCGCAGTAAAGACAGAGATCATTTTGCCTTATTTTTCATTCTCTTCCTTGGAAAGGGGGCCTCTTATAGTATCAATTTACATAGGTTTGACTCCCAGTTCTTTCTCTGATGCTTTCGTGAAGTCTGTTCGTTCTCGATCAAATCTAGGAATACTCGAGCGAAATTCTCTTCTTTTTTCTCCCTTTCTCTCAGTTTGGCGATAATCTATTTCCAGGACTAAGTCAATCAAAGCTGACACCTCAGTGGGACAATTGGGAATTTGCGCTAAAGCGTCCTTCAAATCATCCTTCAAACCTCTATAGAATAAGGCTGCATTCTGGCCATTCAGTTTCAACCATCAATTTGTTGAATTGCGCTAAATAGGTTAGCAGCTCATGATTTCCCTGTCTCAATTCTAGCAGCTCATTATCAGTTGCCTGAGCCACCTTTCTTCGATCAAAGATTCACAGAAATTTCTTTTTAAACTCTTCAAAATCATACATTATTGGATCATCTTGCGTGACCAACGGCATCGACCCCACTGAGATATGAGAGGATAAAAGCAATTTGAGACTGTGCATCTGGAAAGACGGTCGGACGGCACATGAAATGTAATGAACATTGAGTAAGAAAGATCTGAGCCTTTTGGGGATCCCCACTAAAGCGTTCTGGTGGAGCTAAGGGAATTACAGGGGCCAAAGAATGCACTACTTGTGTGGTACTTCCTGGATTATGGACTGCACTTGTACCTGACGTAGCTGCACTAGAAGAGGAAGGGTGAAATTTAAGTCCAGAACGCTTACTCCTCAACTTGACTGCCAACTCTAAAGTTTCCCTTCTAGAGACTTCCATTTCTGACTTCAAGGCCTTGTTCTCCTCTCTAACCCCCATTAACTCTTGCTGTATAACTTCTAGAATTTTACCTAGACTTTTCAATCACAGCCCTCAGCCATTCTGCTCAGGTGAGTCTTACAACGTGGGCACTTCACTCTGTTAAGGCCCAACTTGTATACTCACAATCTTCCCAAACACTCACAGGAGCAGAATGTTCTGGATTCCAAATTCCCCCTACAGACCACCACTCGAGCCCTCATATAACAAGCACTCACGTGAACCCTGCCGGGGGAAAGGGGACAGAGAAGAGATTGCCTTGCTTCTTGTGGTTCACTTCTACACCCGCTCGAGGCACCTTCTAATACTTCTTCTGATGTTAACACTTCTTATGTGAACTGTAATTAAAAGAACAGATCATTATTAACTCCTACACCCCTTGCTTCTCCTGTGCTCTATATTATGTTTTTATGCGCTCTCTTACCCTTCTAAGCTAAGACCCTGCCTCTCTTCTTATTTGTTAATTCCGTGAATTTGGATATTGAATCAACTGAGGTTTTCTACTCTCTCTTATTAGTTATGCTTAATCAATTTTTTAATACACCATATAACATATGGCTTTTCTTTTTATTAGGGTACTTGCGGTTCAGAAGACTGGAATACTCTTCCAAGATGCCGGAATTCCACGAGAAGAACAAGTGAGTGAATTCCTTTCCTCTAGTGTTCTAATTGCCTAGCGTGACTGAACGTATGACACTAAATACTTCTATATTAGATAAATACTGTCTAACTACTCAACGCTTTCGAAACGAAAACTAACCTAGTCTAACACTGCGCAGACTCGGAGAAACGAATTCCCTACACTAACTCCTGACTGACTAGAGTTTACGCGAACAAGCTCTCTCTAAGAAATCGTTGGTGAAGTGCGCGGCTTCGAATGCTGCCGACGCTCTTCACAGCCGAGTCTGTCCTCGCGCCTGCACTGGCTTGCGAGAGACTAGACCGGCAACCTCGGAAGTCTTTTTTGAGTGCCCACAACGTACCTGCAATTACCTGCAGTGAGCGCTGGTTTCTCTGAAGTTACCACAACCTAACCTGCGTCCTCCAAACCGACTGCGGTAGATGACAGCCGCACATTGAGCAGGGTGAGTGTCGGAATGGCAAACCCTGACAGGGGGGGCTGAAAGAGTCAATAGTTGAAGTCGGAACAAAAGGGTCCCACCCTGTAGCATTGACTGCATCAGAATCAGACCCTGATGAAGGGCCTAGTGCTGCAGTAACGCAAGTAGTGCCTGGAGACCAGTGGCCAAGCGGACAGGAAGGAAGAATTCAAAGTTTGCCTGAATTGTGTGCGCCACACACTATCCTAGAAGATCCTGAGTAATCTGGCCTAAGTGGCAGAGATGATGAAGGGCCCATAGTAAGGAGATCAAAGAGAGCAAGAGTACCCTGTCAGAGTAATTCTTCACCTGAATGGACATATCTTGCAACAAATGCCCAAGAAAAAAGGATTTTGGTACTTGGAGAGTCAAAGTGTAAATTCAGCTGAACCTCAGTGAATACATGATTGTGGCTGAGCTGTGTTTTGACTTTACTTTGTCACAGAACAAACTGACCTGGATTGTCCTTAATTTGATTTGTAGATTGAACTTTGAAATGAGCTTTTGAACAGAGACATTGTAAATAGATTTTGCTAAAAGAATTAAGAAGAGTACCTAGAACCGAGTCTGCTGAAGGAGCGTAAGGTTGTCATTTAGAAGAACACAGAGTAGTGCTAAGGAAGGCTCACGAAGACCTTGTAAATACTATAATTGCATCACGATTGCCAGGACATTGTATGCCATTTGTGAAGTTGGAAACCAATGGAAATGACTTTTGCTGCAGCTGCTTTTTACATAAACGGTCTGAGTTCAGAAAAGTTATGAAGCCTAATAATACCACCAATAGATGTCGGTACATAATAGCAGGTGTGTTGATAACTGTAAGTGTAGTACTAATTATGTTGCTTCTAGCACTATACTTACCTATTTCAACTAGTTTTGAGTAGATTAAGGCTATACTTACCCACAAAACCCCACTTTCTACTGATGATGGAATGCACTCACTCATTGAGAAAGACTTACACATAGATGCTTCCAGAGGAGATCTTTCTTCAAATGTTTATTACACATTGCTTTATGAGTACATTGACACTATGGATGCTAGGGATTCCTATGCTTGTACTCAATTACCTGCATCGGCTGAAGAGGGTATCACATATCATCAAATTCCTTTGACTCTTGGTGTTATTTGTAGCTTGTTAATGAGTCTTTTGTATGGTCAGGGTCATTTCCAGTATCATTTTTCAAATTATGATTTGATATTTTCAGAAGTTCCCATACTTAAGTATTTGGATCGTCACCCTGAAACTAAAAATATAGAGAGAGCTGAAGGATTTTTCAACCCCACCATGACACTAGACACTGTTTATGGTCATCGAAACAATTTAACCTGTATCTTATCCAATGTAGAGAAGAGCTTTATAAATTCAGCTGAGGACAGAAGGGGAGGGATGGAATCTCTATCAAAAAAGTTAAAATTGGATATCAGTGGGGTTAAGAAGAAACTGAACATCAAGTAGCAGGGAATCTAGCTGCATCAAGTTTAGATTGGAGACACAAAGGACATTGGGATCATTATTAGAAGGGAAAGATCCTGCTATTACAGGAGTTTATTATATTTGTGGAGCAAATGCATATTTTAAAAAAGGATGGTATGGTATATGTTTTTTAGACTACGCTTTTCCAAAGATTTATCATGTGGAACATTTTGATAATCCTGTGTGGTAACAGAAGTTTAGACACAAAAGAGGAACTAGTGCTAGAGAAGTAGTAGGAGATATTTTTGGTGTACTTTTTCCATCTGTAGGTGTGATTTTGAATGACATCAAAATTAGAAAATTGTCCACAATTGTAGATAAGTTGTCTTTCAGTACAGCAGGTGCCTTATTAGTTGTAGATACTGAAATGGTAGCTGTGAGATCGATGGTTTTGCAGAACCGTCTTGCGTTAGACATCCTGCTCGCAAAGGAGGACGGAGTCTGTCTGATGTTTAAAGTTTAACAATGTTGTACTTTCATCCCTGGCAAAAGTAAGGATTAAAAGACGTTTATCAAAAACATCACTGACTTGAAGGGAGATTTGGAGGAGTTAGAAGGAACAGGTGCTTTGGAAGCAGTTTGAAATGGATTTTCTGCTGTAGGTAGATGGTTTGATAACTTAGGAACTGGAATTGTTGGACACATGTTGAAGCCCCTTGTGATAATTGATCTTTGTGCAATATTCCTGGTTTTGATCTTTAAGGGATACGAGAGGATGCAAGCAAAGAAGGGAACAAAGTGAAAAAGAGCAGACACAGAACGAGAAGAAAGACAGAGCAGGTACTATGATGACATGAAACATCTGGAGGAATCCAGCCAAGCATTTATGAGACCGTTGAGGTTTTAAGTGGTCCATCTGATAAGATCTTGATGTGATGGCTTGATTTGCCTTCAGAGGGTGAATTGGAGTAGCGTAATTTTGGCTCCACCCTTACCCGTCATAAATACACAATATATATATACAGGCACTTAGCACCACAAACTTTGTGTGTTCTAACGTTATTAATGTAAAGTGTTGCACTTGAATCCAGTACTAAAGTGCATTCACTGTAGAACTAGGAATTCATATACATCTTGTGACTTAACCTTATTAAAATGAAATGTAGTCTTTGGAGATTGGATAAAATCATCTTCACACTATTAAAAGGTATTTACATTTGAAACGAGAAAGCTTTATGTAAACGTGTGCACTGTTTTCACATTAGTATTCATAATGTAGTTCTTATCCAAAAACTTATATTCATGCATTTGAAGTTATATTATAATTGCCTAAAGGTGCAACATGAATCTTATGCTGAATTTATGTACTTACATGTGTTATTTATTTGTAGTTGGATGTGCACAAAAAACACGTATTAATGTGCACCATTGAATTATATGCTTAGATTGACCCACGTAGGCCTGTATTTCTTTTTGCTTAAATTTCAGTTTTACTATTTCTGGATGTCTTTTTCTTTGCAGGTACGTTCACATGGTTTGTTTGTTTGAGAATAGATGTAACTCTGTACTAGTGATAGAGAGCCTGAAAAGAAGGCCTTGACAAAGAACATGGAGAGCCAGAACGTTAATTGCAGTAATGCATCAAGTTGTTGCAGGTGCCCAAGGATAATGTTGTTCTCAGGACTCGGCTTGGAGAGTCTGCTAATGTTACAGGTTGCAACATGAGAACGGAAAGGACAATGGAGCCCCTGATGGTGTGATCAAGGGGCGTTACCGAGAAGATTCATGTGGTATTAACTGGTGTTCTCACAGGTTGATGTAGGGCACTTTTAATTTAGACTTTGAGAGGTACAGACCACTATGCTTACTCCTCTTCTTTGCTGAGTGTGGCTTAGGCTAACACTTATTTCCCTATCCCTATAAGACTCTTGACTGAACTTCTGAAATGCTGACACCTTCCCGCACACTTCCATATTTTCTGAATTTCCCTAACTTTTTGAGACTCCTTTAGATTAAATTACTTTTTATAAGATTAGATGACTTTAGATATTACTCATGTTTAAGCGAGAAGATCGAAGACTCTTCTCTGAACACCAGATTCTGCTGTTAATTCTTTGTTTTGCTGTGTCTGAACTTCTAGTTTGTCTCATATTGATGCGCCTGAACTTCTTTAGGAGGTTTGGCTATCCAGTTGTCATTCTGTACCTTTACAGCATGGTATTGAGATTCATTTACATGAACCTAACTGCTAACTTGTAACAAAACTTCTTTACTTTATTTACTGATTCCTGGTCCTTATTGTGTAGCCAAATGAGTTACACTGTTAATTATATGTGTTTGACTAAGTGCTAACTCTCTTCACCTCTCAGTCGACAAAGAAAGGTGGGGCGTGGCGAGGTGAGGGGGAAGTCGACATAAGATGGGATAGGGAAAATAAAATAAATAAATCAATAAAAACACTTACCTTGCACTCGCATGCTGCGAGCACAAGGTAAGTGGTTTAATTTATTTTATTTTCCCTAGCCCATCGTATGTCGACTCCCCCCGCCCCGCCCCACCTCTCTTACCTGTACCAGCCGCGCCTGGAGGTAAGATGGTGGCCGAGCGCTGGATCAAATGTAAGAGCACAAGAAACCCACATGTATCAAAACATGTTTTATGCTACATAGTTGTGGAGGGCATTGATTGCCTTACGATTTTTTAAAGCAAGTGATAGAATGGGGAACTGTCAATGCAATATGTAGAACAATAGATTGAATTTACCCAGTATTTTGTCAAATAGTACCCTACCCTCCTCCCAGCAGAGTCAGACTGGAGGCCAGAATAAGCCTTGGTAAAAAGGTTCAAACCAGTCCCACACTGCATGAGGCTGTAACTAGAATTGGGCCATTGTGGGATTGTTGGGTTATAGCAGCCCATCCTACACTGAAAGCACTTCTCTAGTCTGCAGGCCACAGAAGAAATGCCACAGTGGAACATTACTGCCATTTATTATACAAACCAAAGAACTTTAACCTATTTGACTTGACTTGTGTGAGCCATCTGTTTACTTACTTTTATATTACTGTTTGACCTCCTCAGATGTGTCCATAAAATTGACCTGTTGTTCTGAATTTTTGTCCTGAATTTTGACTCTTTGTGCTGAATGTTTACAGTTACTGCCCAGAAATTGCCTTCTTGCCAGGTGGTCACTTTAGGCCCAAGAAGGCATTATATTGATCTCTTAACTGTGAAGGACCGAGGGAAACCAGACACCATTAACCCTTCCATGACTTAACGAGGTAGGAATATAAGGCGCTTTGTGTTTTGAAGCTGGTGAAAAAACCACAACAGGAAAATGCACACTTAACATGTGCTGGTGTGTACTTATTTATCTGTAGAAGCAGTTTAAAAATGTAATTACCAAGTGCAACACATTGTTTAAAAAAGGTTTGTTATTTAGCGTCATTTCTAAGCTACATTCCACCAGTTGCGGCTCGCTCAGAACGGAGGTGGTGGGCTGGGGGCGTGGATTAAAAACAATTTTTTTTAAAATTACCTTGTTTGCCACGCGCCACCGCCTCTCCTCCATCCTCTTCAGAACTTCTACAGCACCGGAAGCACTCCGGGCTCTCCCAGCCAATCACAACGCTGTAGGAGCAGCGTCGTGATTGGTCTGAGGGTCCTGGTTGGATGCTCAGGCAGTACCAGGAGAGGCTGGGCATGTTCTCCATGGGGCTGTGCAACACAGCCCAATGGAAAACAGGCCAAATGCGCATGTCGGTTTGGCCGGCCCAAGAGGGCCGGCCAAACTGTCATGTGCACTTAGAGGAGTGCAAACCACTCCTTCCCTGCTCTGGTGTCACAGAGCCAGCCCCGCCCGATTCCCGCATAGAAAAAGAAAATGATAATAACATCTTGTTATTATCATTTTCTTTTTCTTTTTTGCACTGCTGAAATAACAGTGCGGCGATGCTCCTCCACCTTAGCGGAGGAGCCGCCACTGCATTCCACGTTGATATGTGGAAAACATGTGACTCATGAAAGTAAAATGGAAATTCAATATTTTATATTCACATTGGTGTGTGATTAAATTTTGTTGTCTTTGAAAAGTGCACATGCAGAAATGAGGCCACGTCACAGTGCCACTAACACGTCCATGATGACAAACCCATGCACAATGTCACAATTTTTTAATGTATCACAAATTATTGTCATTAAATATTGTCCAAATCCCTGATAACAACGTAATGAATTCCAGGGGTACATGAGAAGTTAAAGAGCGATCTTTAATCAATGTCTGCATTCCTTTATATGTATTTGAACATCAAATATGTACATTTCTCCATAATGTTTCTGTACAAATTATTAAATGTTTATAAAAGCATGAATTATGTTTTTAATGTAGACTCATGTATTGTCTGAAATGTTAACTTCTTTGCCTTTGCAGACTGCAAGTAGATATATGTAAATGTATGTTTGGTTTAGATATAAATAATGCATATTTATACACATGTTTACATTCATACATTAAATATATGTTAAAGGCTGTCTCTCAGCGTTGACTGCACAATAGAACTGTAGAGGCATATGAGAGTGCTGTGACATCATTTCTTGTGACTTCACTCTATGTCCATTGACCGAGCTGTGCCTGGACCAATTGGGCATGATATACTATTAGTCAAGTTGCGAAATCCATTTCAGTGCAAAAAAATGCATTTCATTAATCAGCTTCATTAATATTAGAGAGGCAGCAATCCATTTTGTGATCCTACAGAATGCTAGTGAATAGATGGATGGAGATCTAAGAGCGACAGCAGACATCCATTACTGCAGTCACAATCTCAAAACAGCAAATTATTTTTCTGACTGCAGCCCATTTAAATGACAGGGGCTGCAATTAGAACTGGCATTAGCAAAGTCAATAGGTCTCGCCTACACAAGAGCTATTGGCTTTGGCAATGTGTTTTTTCCATGTTGTACACCATTGTGGCTGCTGTTCAGCATGGCTAAAAGTTAGTGGCGTGGAGTGTCCTAGAGTGGAGTGGGGGGCAGTAGAGTGTCATAGACTGGATTTGTTGAAGTAGAGTGTCCTAGAGTGTAGTGGGGGGAGTAGAGTGTTGTAGACTGGATTTGGTGGAGTAGAGTGTTGAAGAGTAGAGTAGGGTGAGTAGAGTGTCGTAGGGTTGAGTAAAGGGAAGTAGAGTTCAGTGGTTCAGTGACAGAGTTTTGTAGAGTGCAGTGTCATAGATTGGGGTGGAGTAGTGTTGAGTGGGTTGGAGTGGATTGAGGTAGTGGGGTGGACTGGAGTAGATTGGGGTGGATTGGGGTTGAGTGGGTTGGATTGAATGGAGTGGGTTGTATTGGAGTGGGTGGACTGGGTTGGAGTGGGTGGATTGAAATTGGGTGAGGTGGGTTGGATTGGGGTAGATTGGAGTGGGGTTTATTAGAGTGGGGTGGATTAGATCGGTTTGGGGTGGGTTGGATTGGATCAGAGTAGGGTGGTTTGGAGTGGGGTGAATTAGAGTGGACTGGAGGGGGTTGGTTAAACTGGACTGGAGGGGGTGAATTGGATTGGAGAGGGGTGGACTGGCGGGGTGGTTTGGATTGGACAGGGTTGGATTGGACTGGAGTTGGGGGGCTTGGGGTATGGTGAGCTGGGTGGATTGGATTGAGTGAGGTGGACAAACCTGGGGTGGTGTGGACTGGATTGGGCTAGAGTGGGGTTGGATTGGAGTAGATTGGGGTGGATTGGACTGCAGTGGGGTGCATTAGATTGGAGTGGGGGTGATTGAAATGGGGTGGGGTGGATTGGGGTGGGGTGGACAGGAGTGGAGTGGAATGGAGTGGGGTGAATTGGGGTAGGGTGGATTAGATGGGTGGACTGGAGTGTGGTGGATTGGATTGCAGTGGGATGGATTGGATTTCAGTGAAGTGGATTGGATTGATTTGGGTGAATTGGATTGTGGTGGATTGGGGTGGGGTGGATTTGAGTAGGGTGGGGTGGATTGGATTGGAGTGGGGTGGATTGGGGTGAGGTGGATAGGATTAGGGTGGGCAGATTGTTTACGATTGGAGAGGGGCAGATTGTTTTGGATTGGAGTGGGGCAGAATGTTTTGGATTGGAGTGGGGTGGATTGGAGTGGGTGGGTTGGATTTGAGTAGGTGGATTGGAGTGGGGTGAATTGGGATGGAGTGGGGTAGATTGGAGGTGGATGGATTAGAGTGGGCAGATTGTTTTGGATTACAGTGAGGCAGATTGGAATGGGCAGTTTGTTTTGGACTGGAGTGGGGTGGATTAGAGTGGGGCACACTGTTTGCGATGCAGCGCGCGCAATGTAATTCGTTTTATTTATTTATTTAGTGACTTAACTCTGTTCGGCCGAATGCCGTAGTTTACTACCCCTCCCCCGCCCCGCCCCACCCCACCGTCCCGCAGCACTCCCTCCACGAGCCGCTACTGGCTGCCAGTCACAAAGTGCAAGCAGTCCATTATGGAAAGATTCCATTTTGTGACTATGTGCTCCTGCTTTGAAAGGTTCCTATTCTCTGTTGTTTGCAACTGCAATTCCAATCGCAAACCATTACAGAACTCCACTACTACTCAGAAGAAGGAGGTGGGTGTCCCTTTCGCATCACCTCCACTTTCCGATTTACAGGGGATCACATAGCGTACTTTGTGAGTCAGAAAAATATTTCTGACTTGCAAAGTACTCGTTGTATATTGCATACATGCCAACATTTGGGAAAAGAAATGAGGAAACATTAGAATAAAAACCCAGGTGAATTTAGTTTCCCCATTTACTTGGACATGAGAGGAGGATTCTGTAAGTTGAAATAGAGGCATTGGTCCCTAAAACTAGGGACTCACCTGTCTGAATCTCGATTGTTGCCCATTAGTGCCTAAAAACAGGGACTTGCCTGTCTGAATCTCGATTGTTGGCCGTTAGTGGCTAAAAACAGGGACTAGCCTGTCTGAATCTCGATTGTTGGCCGTTAGTGCCTAAAAACAGGGACTCGCCTGTTGGCCGTTAGTGCCTAAAAACAGGGACTCGCCTGTCTGAATCTCGATTTTTGGCCGTTAGTGCCTAAAAACAGGGACTCGCCTGTCTGAATCTCGATTGTTGCCCGTTAGTCCCTAAAAACAGGGACTCGCCTGCCTGAATCTCGATTGTTGCCCGTTAGTCCCTAAAAACAGGGACTCGCCTGCCTGAACCTCGATTGCTGGCCGTTAGTCCCTAAAAACAGGGACTCGCCTGTCTGAATCTCGATTGCTGGCCATTAGTCCCTAAAAACAGGGACTCGCCTGCCTGAATCTCGATTGCTGGCCGTTAATCCCTAAAAACAGGGACTCTCGATTGCTGGCCGTTGGTCCCTAAAAACAGGGACTCGCCTGCCTGGATCTCGATTGCTGGCCGTTAATCCCTAAAAACAGGGACTCTCGATTGCTGGCCGTTGGTCCCTAAAAATAGGGACTCGCCTGTCTGAATCTCGATTGTTGGCATATATGATATAATGCTTCTGTGTTTGGCAGTTGCAAAGCCTGATATTGTGCAAATTGCAAGCTTTGTGCCTGTAGAACACATTTGAACATCAGACCCTTAGTCCACCCACTATTTTTTAGGTCTTGTGCCCTGATCTTCATGTTTTATATGATTTCATGTCTCCTCACTGCAAAGAGGCTTTGCTGTTCAATGAGTGGCATGGCAAGTGTCTCAAGTAGCATGCAGGGCATAAAATGCAGTGGGAACCTGGAGGTCTGTAATCCCTGCTGGCTATGACCATTGACACATAATCAAAGCGGAATGGATCACTTGTCCTGTTGTTACTAGGGTCTGGGGTTCTGGCCGTCTAAAAACCCTCATTCACATGGCAGTCGTAAGAGCGGTATATCTTGATTGTCCGCTTCAGTCTGTTACGTGAACAGCATCATCATTGGGTCTTAGTCATGCTTTCCTCCACCAGGAGGGAGACCAACTGGTTATTCACAGTAGTGATCAGAAATGGTGAAGGTGAAAGTGAGGTGAGGTGAGCTTAAAATTGCCTCCATTCCTCTGATACGGATTTATTTTGTCAGGGATGGGGCAAGGTTAAAAACGGAATGTGGTGCGTGAATAGAAGAGCTACTGTTCTATAGCACCTGTGTCAAAGATGTGAGTGGTCGAGTGGTCGACATGTTTCAGCCCTTTAGGTGCCCGGTCGGGTCGGAGGGCTTTCTTCAGGACCAAAAATTGCAAGTCACTGTTGCTTGGCGTGCGAGGGGAAGCTTTTGCACTTACCCTTCTTCTCAGTGCGTCAATTAGTAGGCTCAATGGTTATGGGTCAATGGTACCTATAACTTTTTTTGAGACTTATTAGGCTCCCTCGGAGGACGTGCAGAGTGAACGCACTTCTTTGAAAAGTCTTTGTGGTTACATGTGTTGACTCCGTACCATTGACCCATAACCATCGAGCGTACTAATTAACCTTGCCCCATCCCTGACAGAATAAATCTGTATCAGAGGAATGGAGGCAATTTTAAGCTCACCTCACTTTCACTTTCACCTTCACCATTTCTGATCACTACTGTGAATAACCAGTTGGTCTCCCTCCTGGTGGAGGAAAGCATGACTAAGACCCAATGATGATGCTGTTCACGTAACAGACTGAAGCGGACAATCAAGATATACCGCTCTTACGACTACCACGTGAATGAGGGTTTTTAGACGGCCAGAACCCCAGACCCTGATAACAACAGGACAAGTGATCCATTCCTCTTTGATTATGTGTCTATCGCTTGGAAGCCGAATGGATCTCAGCTTCTCTCTCCCCTAACTGATTAGAAGGCTATGACCATTGACCATGGGAACATAAGCCACCTGAATAGGCATTAGCTGTGCTTTTCCTCTCACATACACTGCGTGATGGGTTGAATCTGTAAAAGCACACCTTTTCCCTTTGTCTCCTGTCTCCTCATGGCTCGAGTACTGAACAATGTCATTAATCAAGGTAATAGCAGCAACACCTGTTATTTGCAGAGCCGTGAGCAGATAGTATTGAGGCATGAAGTATTACATAAAATACATATCTGTAATTACTACTGTTATTGTTATTAGTCGTAGTATCATAACTCACAGTGCAGCCACCTAGACCTGCGTCCACAACAGGGGCTGCTTTATTGTATCAAACATTGCATGGAAATGTTGTACGGCCAGTGGCACAACAAGGGCCCCATGAGCCCTGACGCAAGCACAGAAATACCTTCCCCACCCCCACTAACGTCCTGCTTTGGTAGGAAAAAGAACTTGCAACTGGGGCCAAGTGGGCCCCTCTCACCCCTGGGCCCAGTGCCACTGCACCTGCTGCACCATTGATAGCTACTCCCCTGAGTACCACAACAACTGCCATAGAAGTTGCGGGCAGTTGTTGAAATGGAAATATAGATGTGCAGGTACAGAAGTGAGGGTACGCCTTGTCCAAGAGTACCTGTTTGCTGCTGAGAAGTACTGGTACTCTCCCATTAAAATAATTAGAGCAGTGCTGAGAAGTGCCGGCAGCATCCTTTTCAAATGGAAGAAGAGCAGATATTGAGCACGGTGCGCAGTCAAAATATCGATTTTTTTATATCGACCTACACTAATATCGAGTTTTTAATATCGTAGGGACAGAATATCGATGTCAAGAATATCGGTGACCAGAATATCGACCTTAAGGTAAGTAATATCGTTTTTTTATATCGAAGTAAGTAATATCGAAGTAAGTAATATTGTTAGCAAAAATATTGTTGTTAATAATATCGATATTTATATTAGTGTTATGTATTTTAGTATGTATTTTATATGTATGTTTAACATTTTTTGTAATGTATTTTTATTATTTTTAAATATATGTATTAAATGTTTAGAAATTAGTCATTTTTTTAAAGTAAATTTTGCGTTTTAGTATCAGAGCGGGTTGTGGGTTTATAGGGGAATAGAGTGGGAAGTAATTTAATTATAATTAATTAATTAATATGTTTTTATTTAATGTTATTGATTATTAATTTATTGTTAATTAATTATTAATTGGTAATTAATTTTTATTATTGATTAATTAATCATTATGTTAATTATAATTAATTAATTAATTTTTGTATTTATTGCTATTGTTAATTAATTTATTGTTAATTAATTATTAATTGGAAATTAATTTTTATTAATTGATTAATTGATAATTAAATTAATTATGTTAATTTTTAGGTTTAGCGGGTTGTGGGTTTATAGGGGAATAGGGTGGGAAGTAATTTAATTATAATTAATTAATTAATATTTTTTTATTTATTGTTATTGATAATTAATTTCTTGTTAATTTATTATTAATTGGTAATTAATTTTTATTAATTGATTAATTGATAATTACATTAATTGTGTTCTTTTTATGTGTAGAGGGTTGTGTGTTTGTGGGGGAATAGGGTGGGAAGTAATTTAATGTTATTTAAGTAAATATTAATTTTATTTTATTGGTATTTGTTATAAAAAAAATGTTAATTAATTATTAATATGTTATTTATTTTACAAAAATTGTTTAATTAATATGTATGTTAATTTAACCCCTACGCTATCCTACATTTTCCACACTGTTACACTCACTGAAGTTGGAATAGTAATTTTAACCCCTACGCTATCCAACACTTTCCCTACTGTTGCACTCACTGGAGTGGGAATAGTAATTTTTACCCCTACGCTATCCAACACTTTCCCTACTGTTGCACTCACTGGAGTTGGAATAGTAATTTTAACCCCTACGCTACCCAACACTTTACCTACTTTTGCACTCACTGGAGTGGGAATAGTAATTTTTACCCCTACGCTATCCAACACTTTCCCTACTGTTGCACTCACTGGAGTTGGAATAGTAATTTTAACCCCTACGCTACCCAACACTTTCCCTACTGTTGCACTCACTGGAGTGGGAATAGTAATTTTTACCCCTACGCTATCCAACACTTTCCCTACTGTTGCACTCCCTGGAGTGGGAATAGTAATTTTAACCCCTACGCTATCCAACACTTTCCCTACTGTTGCACTCACTGGAGTGGGAATAGTAATTTTTACCCCTACGCTATCCAACACTTTCCCTACTGTTGCACTCACTGGAGTGGGAATAGTAATTTTAACCCATACGCTATCCAACACTTTCCCTACTGTTGCACTCACTGGAGTGGGAATAGCAATTTTTACCCCTATGCTATACACTTTCTCTACTGTTGCACTCACTGGAGTGGGAATAGTAATTTTTACCCCTACGCTATCCAACACTTTCCCTACTGTTGCACTCCCTGGAGTGGGAATAGTAATTTTAACCCCTATGCTATCCAACACGTTCCCTACTGTTGCACTCACTGGAGTGGGAATAGTAGTTTTAACCCCTACGCTAACCACCACTTTCCCTACTGTTGCACTCACTGGGGTGGGAATAGTAATTTTTACCCCTACGCTATCCAACATTTTCCCTACTGTTGCACTGTTTGGAGTTGGAATAGTAATTTTATTACCTCCGCTATCTAATATTTTTTGTATTATTTTAGTTAATGAAGTATATAATTAATTTTAAAAAGATTAAAAATTATTTTACTTTTTTAAATTTGTTATATATATTTATTTAATTTTTATTTATATTATTGTTTTATGTGTATAGATGTATTTATAATTTATATGATATTTTTTAACAAATTATAAGTTATTAAAATAATTATTAAAAATTATTAGTAAGTAAGTATATATATTATATATTATATGTATATGTTTAATTTATTTTTACATTACATATATATTACTTATAATTTTTAAACATTTTAAAATATTTTTAACTATGTTTATTTTAATTAAATGTATTATTTACTTTATTTTACATTATTTTTTTAACTTAAATAAAAAACGATATTTTTAACGATATTTTTGACATCGATATTTTTTTCCGATATTTTTGTACTTACCATAATGTAGATAGGATGTCGATATTCGTGACTTCGATATTCTTGCGTCGATATTTCTGTAGGTCGATATTCTGACCTTCGATATTCTGTCAGTGATCCATTGAGCACCTGCCCATTTAAAGCAATGGTTGCAGGCTGATGCATAGCGTTGCTGCCTCCAAATAAAAATGAGCAGCAAACTACATCATTAATATGGTTGACAAGTGACAACAACACCTGTAGTTTACAGAGCCTAGGTACAGATCCTAGAAACTATAGAACGGTGCTAAGGAGCACTATATAAAACACATTATTATTAATTAGTAGTAGTAGGTGTTGTGCTGCACTATCAGGCAGGCGGCCTAGCTGAATGAGCAGCAAACATACCCAGCCAAACACACGGTGATACTCTGGGCCGGAAGTCACGAGCGACCTCCACCCGTTTATTTAAGCTCTCTGGCCACGCCTGGCCAGAGAGTGATACAATGTATGAAGGCCCTCCCGGGCCAGGGGTCTGGGGTCACCATTCTCGCGGCAGCTAGACCACTACATCCCATCCCAAGTCAGTGTTCAAAAGCAACAAAATAAATTGACACATAAAGTCTGTGAGTCTTTGGCTTGGCCTTGGGTTGGGACTCAGGTCATACCTCCGTTGGCGGCTTCGTTGACTCTCTGGAGGGCTGCCCGGTGGCAAGATGTTGTAGGCAGTGGTTGCTCCGGCCTCTGCGATCATGGGAGACGACGGATTTACCTCGACTTGACCTCCGTCCGGGCCTGGGGAAATGCCCACCGCCGTCGTTTCTCCACTCTCCGTAGGTCCAGAAGACACCCCATCGGCATCTGAGCTTTGTATCCTCTTGAACCAGGATATGTTCCGGGTGATTGTCTCCTCACCTCTCCGAGCTGTGATGGCAGTGCCACTGGTTCTCAGCAGAGTCCATGGTCCAGGTTCATATGCAGTGCGGAACGTCCCTCCGCTGCGACGGTTCCGTACCAAGACTGTACACCCTGGGGCTATGAACCGGGTTCTCTCTCTTCTCCTCGTGCTGGCCAGTTCATTGTTAGCTGCTCATCATGCTTGAGTGTCCGCAGGGTTGTAGTGTTCAGGAGCCCAGCCATCAGCTGCAGGGATAGTGTCCCGACGGGGTCCGGCCAGCATCAGGGACCAGGGCGATCTCTGGGTTGTGCAGTGCGGAGTGCTGCGATAGTCCCGCAAGAACCTGTGCAGCGCTGCTTCGGGGTCGGACTGCTCGGACACTGCAATCCGGAGGATTTTGTTAAGTGTTCGCATGAAGTGCTCAGCTTCTCCATTAGCTTGCGGCCATTGGGGAGTGATGCGGTGGTGGTGAACCCCAAGTAGCGCTAACATGTTTTTGAACTCTGCTCCTTGAAACAGGGGCCCATTATTGGTCTTGACTTCGTGGGGCAACCCGAAGAGCGCGAAGGTCTTCTCTAGGACTGGCTGTAGGTGAGTGAAGGACGTAGACAGGATCACTTCGACTATGGGGTATTTGGTGTAATTGTCGATCAGCACAGCTTTTACCCTTGCATCCGGAAAGCTCCCAAAGTCCAGACTTACTTGTGACCACTGGGATGTTGCTGGGTCGTCCGTTATTACTGGAGCGGGATGTTCTTGGTTACTTGTGAGCTGGCATGGTCTGCAGTTTCTCACCAGGGCATCTACAGTTGCTTCGAGCCCGGGGAACCACACCTTCTCTCTCATCCTCGACTTCATCCGCATGGTCCCTTGGTATCCTTCGTGGGCTAGGATGGTGGCTCTGTCTTGGAGACTTGCAGGAATGACGATCTGGGATCCTCTCAGTATCACCCCATCTGCAGCTGCGCTTAACTCGTCCCGCACTTTCCAGAACTTCCCTAGCCGGTCTCTGCCTGTCGCGTTCCAGCTGTTAGCGCCGTGCAGGAAGCCTTCCCAGGAGCCTCTTTGGATGAATTCAGCACCTTCATGAGCACAGCGTCTGTGCTGGTTTCTGTTTTGATTTCGTCCATGATGAGGGCTCGAGGGCAGGCCCATTGAGACACCATGTCAACGTACTCTTCCGTTCTCAGTTCCTGGTCCCTGCTTTCCCCATCCGTCTCTGGCGGGTGCCGCAACAGAAAGTCTGCAGGGTTCTTTGCCCCGGGTCGATAGACCAGTTCCATTTGATAGTGCTGCAACTGTATCGCCCAGCGCTCAATCCTTGGTGGGGGATGCGGTGTGGTGCCTCTAAATAACGGGATTAGTGGTTGGTGGTCAGTCACCACTCTGAAGGGATGTCCACTGACATATAGGTGGAAGTGATTGTAGGCCCACTTAATCGCCAATGCCTTCCTTTCGATCTGGGAATAGCGGGCTTCCGTTGGCGTGAGGGCTTTACTCGCAAATGCGAGCGGGCCCATTTCCCTGGTTCTGTTTCCTGGGTCAGGAGCGCTCCTAGACCAACAGGGCTGGCATCCACCAGGAGCTCGGTCATTCGTGTGGTGTCAAAATACGCCATGGTGGTTTTTCCCAGAAGCGCCGCCTTGATCTTTTGGAATGCCTCTTCTTCTCCTTTTCCCCACTTCCAGGTCATGTCTTTCTTCGTTAGGGCTCGCAGGGGTTCTGCAAGCGTGGCCAGCTTTGGTATGAACCGCCTGCAGTAGGTGGTCATTCCTAGGAAGCTTCGGGTCTCTGATGCTGTCGTCGGGGCAGGGGCTTGCTGAATGGCCTGTGGCTTCCGTGGGTCTACCCTGACTCCGTCTTAGCTGAATACGTAGCCGAAGAATTCAATGGATGTTTGAGAAAACGAGCACTTGTCTCGGTGAACGGTGACTCCATGCTCTGCGAGACGTTGGAAAGTGGCCCGGAGATGGCGATGGTGCTCTTCTATGGTTGCTGAGTGTATTAGAATGTCATCGCTGGCATTTAGTACTCCCTGGAGTTCTGACAGTACTTCTCGGACGGCGTTCTGGAATATCTCCGCCGCTGACGAGATCCCAAAGTTCAGCCTCTTATAGCGACGTAGGCCTATATGGGTCGAGAAGGTTGTGATATACCGGCTCTCCGCTGCTAGCCTTAACTGGTGGTAGCCTGCGTTGAGGTCCAGCTTGGAGAACCAGCGGGATCCGTTCAGGTCAGCCAGGATATCATCGACTGTTTGCGTCAAGTGTCTTTCCCGTTTGATCGCCTGGTTGGGCAGGCGCATGTCGATACATAGCCTGATCTTGACTGGTTGTTTTGGCTTCTCCGCTATCACCATAGGTGAGACCCAGGGTGTTGGTCCGGTGACATTCTCTATGACCCCTTGCTGTTCGAGATCGTGGAGCTCTTGTTCAACAAGTGGCCTGAGGTGGAAGGTTATGCGTCGGTGCCGTAGGGCAACTGGTTTCACTGCTTTGTCGATGTGTTGTTTTATCTGAGCCCTTTTTATGCTTCCAAGTCCTTTGAACAGCTGTGGAAACAGTTCCAGAACATCCTCGGTCTGCAGGGTCTTGACTGCGTTGGCAAACGTGACTAGGCCAAGATCTTTGGCGGTGTGGCTTCCTACCAGGGTGTCAGCCTCTCTGTCAACCACGTGGAAGGTTGTGGTAATTTCATGATTTTCGACTTTACTTGTACTGTCATCTTGCCCTTGAGGGGTAGAGGTGTTTGACTGCCGTATGTGAGGATCCTCACGTGTGACGGGATCAGTGTTGGTCTTGGATTTAGCCGCTTGTATTGTTGGCACCCCATTACATTGATGGACGCACCTGTGTCGATCAATGCGGTGACCTGGGATCCTGCGATCTCGAGGGCGCACGTGGGCTGTGGGCGCCTTTTCCGTTTGAGGTCACTGGCAAACGAGATGAGGTAGCACTCACCTTCCTGGTCTGTAGATGGATCTTCTAGGTACTGCCTTTGCCGCACTGATGTTCTGGGCGTTTTGGGGTTTTCGGGGTCTTCGAGCAACAGGTGTCTTACTGATTTGGATGGCGTTCTTCTTATGCGGGCTCCTCAGTTCCGTGGTCCTCCTCTGCATGCAACTGCGAAGTGGTTGGGGGTGCCATACTTTGAACATGTTCGACCTTGCGCAGGACATTCCTCCTGCGGGTATTCTTCTCTTCCGCAGCATCCGCAGCGTGGCCCCTATGTGCTCTTGTTCAGCCCCCGCCTCGGGCGCCTCTGTTCTGGGTGCGTATGGCATCCGCTCTTTCAGTTTTGACCGTCACCGGTTTCTCCGCCTGTTGAGTTATGGCGATGTCCATTGCTGTCGCTCTGGCGTCCGACAAGTCATGCGACCGTGCCATTATGAGGATCTCTTTGAGGGTGATCCCTGGTTGTCGCAGGATGAGAGTCCGAAGGTTCTTGTTTCGGCACCCTTGGATTACTTGGGCCCTTACCTCCTTGTTCTGGTCGTCGGCTGTACATGTGCTGGCCAGTTCACGGAACCGCGCATGGGGCGCGTCCATTGACTCCCCTTCCCTCTGGCGCGCTTGGGGCAACTTAAATCTTTCGTAATCCGGGTTCAGTTGAGGATCGAAGTGTGCGTTCAGGGCCCTGACCGCTGCGTTGTAATCATTGGGCACTCCAGTGTTTGGCAAGTGAGCAAACAGTTTGTATATCTTCTACCCTGCGAAGTGCAACAGCAGGGACCTCTTGACTAAGCCATCCGTTTCCCGCGTCGCTGTGAAGTAGTTGTCTAACCTGCTGATCCAGATTGTCCATCTGAGGGACGCTGTGGCGGGGTCTATTAGCTCGCTGAACGGGGGCAGCGCGTTGATTTGTGAGTGCTGCGACGTATGCTGTGCGACCTGGGGCCCTGCTTGTTGTGCCAGTGGTGGGTTTTTGCAGCGCTGCCTGAGCCGTCATTGCGGTGCATGCAACGTGTGCTTGGTGCAGTGATTTCCTTGCTGTGATGTTGTGAGGATGGTGTTACACTTAGGTTCTATGAAATCCTTGTCACCTCTGTTTGTTGTTTGCACGTTTTGAGTGTGTTTTTTTTCTTTCTTTTTGGATCCCCTCAGCTTATGACAAACTGTCCTTCTTTCCTCCCACCGCAGAATGTACTTTCACTACAGTTGGGGCACTGCCCACCGGCGAGTGAGGGTGGAGGAATTCCGGTCTGCCACACGTGCGCACTGTCGTGGGTGGCGCTGCAGCGGCCGAGGTCCAAGGGATCAGCAGGGGGTGCACAGCGCACAGCACGTCTCAGCATGAGGGATGCAGGCTCTGACCGGGCTGCCGTCTGGAGCTCTCTGCCTGTTTTCTTGCCCGTCATAGCAGCGGGGCATGGGGCCCAGGTAGGGAAGGCAGGTGATGCTATGTACCTGCTTGTGCCTGCGATGCAACGGCACGCACCAGCCGCGATGCGGGGTTTGAGAGGAGGAATCAGGCGACACTCGGCGCCTCGGCCTCCTCTGCTGCGGCGACAACGCTCCGCCGACTCTGGATATCTCGTCACTGCGGCTGGGGGGCAGAGGATCGCAGCGTGCAGTCTGCACACGAGTCTGCGGCGATGTCGCTCTTCACTCCGCTGGGCCTTCGGGCAGTGGGTGTAAGCGAGGAACGGGAGAGGGGTGTAGCACGTGGACGATAGATGCCCAACCTCGTCGCCAGTGTTGTGCTGCACTATCAGGCAGGCGTCCTAGCTGAATGAGCAGCAAGCATACCCAGCAACACACACAGTGATACTCTGGGCCGGAAGTCACGAGCGACCTCCGCCCGTTTATTTAAGCTCTCTGGCCACGCCTGGCCAAAGAGTGATACAATGTATGAAGGCCCTTCCGGGCCAGGGGTCACCATTCTCGCGGCAGCTAGACCGCTACATCAGGCATTGTTAGTATGAGTTTAGCTAGCATTACATGCTGCCACCTAGAGCTGCGTCCACAACAGCGGCTGTGCTCTGCTATCAAGCCCTGGCCTGCATGGATGCAGCCAGTACAACACCTGGAACAGGAGAGCGTGGGCCGCTGCACTAAGTGAACTTGCTGAAGCCCTGCTTGGCTTATGAAACAGCCCCGGATTTAAGGAGGCCTGTGTGGGCACGAGTCCCACGCTACAACATGACGTCCTCGTGTTCCACGGCGCGCTCCTGTTCGAGCTTGCCAGGAACATCACACGCCAGGGCGCCTGGGCCCCGAGGCTTCCCCGGAAACCCTGCTTCGGCTGTCCGAGGGCGGGTCTCACGTGCTCGCTGCAGATTGGTACCACGCACCTGCCAGGATCCGGGACAGCTCTTAAATGCCTGCTTTCTCCTCTGTCCCGTACACTCCGCCTTCCTCGCCTCCGCTGCCAGCAGCTCTCTTCTTCTTCTCCCCGAGGCCTCTTGTTTTACACGGCGTGCAGCTCCAATGGAGTGCTTTTTCGAAACCTGGAAACTGGTCTCCAGTGACAATTTTGACGCATACATGAAAGAGCTCGGTAAGGCATTCTTTAACTGTCCCCTCCTTCTGAAAAGAGGCGCCTATTTCTGTGCCTGTTCTTGATAGCCTTCTACATTTTCTTTTAAAAGAACTTTTATTTATTGAACAGCATGGACAAGCTGGCCGCGCGCCGTACACCCATTCCGCTCATGGCCTGAGGTGCCCTTCCCATGCAACTTCAGAAAAACAAACACTATATTCCTCGCTTTCTTGTTATGTCTGTTTCCCACTTAATTCGACAACAATGAGCAATTTGTAAAACCAGAATTCTCCCAGCTGGAGGATGAATTCACCCTCCACAAATGTGCAACGTTTGCGGAAATCCAATAGAGCCATGGCAAGGAAACACGTGAAGTAACCCTAGCAGTCTAACAGTGAATTGCAAGCGGTCTTTGGTGGCACGATTTATTCATTTTTTTCACTGGGAAGAAGAATGGCAAACGGATTGTGCTCTGCGTTTTCACATCCAATACCTTTTGGCTCCTTTTGTGGCATGCCCTTACTGAAGGCTTACCCTGGACATTTCAGTCACCAGACCTGTCTGCTTCTGCAGCTCTTGGGGTACTCCTGCAGGAGGTGGCCATGGGCGTAGCACCAAGATTGCGATTTTTTGCCGTTCATGTAATATTTGCTTGATTTGATGAACCCTGGAGATGCCTAGAGCACCTTCGAAATACTAAAATATGCTGGTTCAATTTCTAATATTATTATTATTGTCTTGGAAAATAACAATAGTGATTTGTATTATTTTCATTACAACAAGCACTTTGGAAACATAATCTTGTATAGTAAACATAAACTTTATTAGTAAATAGGCCAACATGTGTGGACTTCTAAAATAGAACTCATTTTCCATCTTGAGTGCCTTCAGTAAAAGAAAAGCATATTAAATTCCTTTAGAGTGGGCAGTATACTTTTTAGAGTGCCTTATAAGTCAACTTTAAGCACTGTCTGAACTTAACTGTCAAGTTTCAAGCTGTTTTATTTAGTGAATGTGTTAAATGGCACAGAAAAAGGTGCAGTGTTTCCATTTCTTCTCTACTTGTTCAGCTACATCTGATAGCACGTCCCAAGTTTTTTCGGCTCTTACAGCTCTCAGCATGGGATAGAGGATAACCTGGCCTGTCAGCCATTCATGAACATCCGTAGGGTGACACTCGTTTTTCACGACCACTAAGGGCACCAGTGTTTTCAGTCATTTTCAGACTTGAACATGGATTGGTACTGTGTACGTCTGCAACACAATTCATCGTGTGGTGAACTCATCCCTATCAAACGGCCTTTTCCTGCTCTCAGATATGACCAGAATTCCTTCTTAACTCTACCAAAGGTGACTCTTCTGAACAATTTAATTTCCGGAATAGCCATCTTATGTATTGTATTCTCTTCTGTAACCATATCATTTCGATTCTGGTCCCTATGTAGAGTGGAGACAGCCACCCTACTTGTTGGAAGATGACATTTATTATTATATTGAACGGGGGTGGTGCCTACTTGCTGATGCTTCTTGACCTGAGTCCTGAAGGCATCTGAAGGCGATCATGGAGTGCTCCAAGTCCCTGTATCTTTGAGAATGGGAGGGGGTGTGATCGATGAGTGGCTTCACTCATAACATGAGGCGTTTCTAATTCATGAAGAAAGATGCTTTCTGGTTCTCATCGCCTTTCCTCGTCACATACTGTATCCCAAGGGTCGATCTTGCCCACAAAACCATTTAACTGATACATAGAGCAATTCTGAGATCTTCTAACTGGCAAGACATCTATGTCCAGCAGTATGTCATTAATACCTAGCGGCATCTGAAAGTTACTTCTACTGCTAACATCCATGAGCTATAGAGGGTAGGGGGTCTTGGGAGGAAAGAGGACTGGATATGATTTTTCTATTTACAACGAATTCTCATAACAACCAAACTTTTGTTCCACTTCTCTGTCAGTTTGGGTCCAACAATGACCATGGCCCGACTTCGACTATGCCGGAAAATTCTGATCTAGGTGCTAACCCCTTTTTGTACAGGGATCACAATTATGAATTATATCAACTTTCTCACACCTGGTAATTACCAGGTGCAATAAAGTCTGCACCCCGTGCCAAATTTCAGCAAGTCAAAATCTGCTGTAGTTTAACAGGGGAAATTACCTGGACGTGCGGATTTTGGGGCAGTAAGTACCAATATCTGCATGTTATTCCCCATTAATGGGGGAAATCTTGGAATAGGTGCTATTTATCACACACAAATTTCGAACCCCAGAGTGTTTAATTTTATCAGATGCAAGAAATACTAAATATCCCACTGGGCACATTCATAAAAATTAATCAGGTACTTTTTCAGCTGGGTATCAACTGGCATAAACCTGCTGTAAGCTCTCCCTTCCTCTCCTTTGGTGTCTAATTCTGAATCCCTCGTATTTCTCGATTTCCCTTCCCATTGTGTACTTCAACGTTGAGTGCTAAATAGCAGTACCTCACAGTATAAGCACATTTGGTTGATTGCAATAAAGATGTCATTACATTTAGCTTTTTTCTTGTCGCATTTGCAATGCATTCAAAGACGGGTCAAACGTCAGGCTATGTTTTCTGACAAATTGTTGCTTAAAGGGATATTGGTGTTTACTTTTTTTTACTGCAAAGTGAGGGAAATGTTATTAAATTTACTATCTGAACCTATTGCTGGGGCACAGGGACTGAGAAACGAAGTCAGGAGGATGTAGTTTGTTTCCAACACAGAACAAAATTTGAATATTTTTAAATGAACTGTAAAGAGATTTCAAAATATAACAACACCAAGAAAAGCACAAATGAGAGATGCACATTTTTAATTTTGAAGTTTGATAGAAACAAACATTTTAATAAATACGAAAATGATAAATATTCCCTGAAACCCGTTTTCCACACATTATGGTTACTGCGCTATATAGTTTTACCAGTCAGCCTGTATGTTTGTGCAAATTTAGTGGGCGTTTCAATGGAAAATGTGTTGTTTGCATATAAGAGAGTGCTACCACACCATGCTTTAGCATTGTATTTGTGAAAGTATGCTCCAAAATTCTACCACACCCTTACCACTCAGCTGCTCAACGGACGTGGCTTATTTGCTGCACTTGTTTCTTTGTGTGACGTTTGGATTTTCACAAACCCTATGCAGCCAACAGTCTGTCGCCACCACTCTTCATTCCCTCCCCAGAGAGTCAGACACTGGCATCGGGTCAAAACCACAGCGCCAGGACAGTCTTCCTTTCCCACACCCATCTCTCTGAGGTTAATTATCATGTGTGCATGTAATCATATACCGTGTCCGAAGTACACGCTTGGAATTCATGTATCCATCATTCACGATGCTGAATGGGACATTTAGGCCCCAGTGTGCTCGTCCTTCTCCAGCACAAGCCACTCATATGTACGTGCAATGGATACAGAATTACATGTTGCTGCACGCCAACAACTTGGTTTATAGGGCTTGATTCACAAAGCCCTCTGCTTCGTTGAGTCCTCATTATGCAGAGATTCATAAACATAGCACAGAGAACTCCTAGAAATGTATGTAGTTGCTGACTTTCTTACAAGAATATTCTCCTTTCTCTGTATATAGCCCGCCTGATATGCCAATAAGCAGACAATCAGAGTCATTGATATTTTTCTCTTTTATTTCTCCACAGGGAATCAATGTTTGCCTCTGGATAAACCTTGTCTCTACACACACATGAACGTTATTGGTTTCCACTTCTGTTTCAGGCCTGTGAACAGCCCCCCAACCCCCACAAAAAATTGACAATAACTTCATAAGTGTGGAATGCAAAACGTATTCAAGTATCCTCAGATTTATCCGTTTCCGGTTTTTCATTGCTAGTTCATTTAACCCAATAGAGCCCACTCCTAAAATTCCATCTATCCTGGTTCTGAGATATGGCATTTAGGGCTAAATGTATGAAAATTAGGAATAGCGATTTCCTAATTGCGCTTTTTTGCAAAAAGCAATTAGGAAATCGCAATTTCTAATGTATGAAACTCTCGACTTTCATGAGCGATTCGTAGAGAGTCGCAAATAGACCTACCTTATGAATATTAATGAGGTAGGTCGCAATTTGAGACCCACTACGATTCACTGCCATCACAGGGATGGTGCCCTGCTGGGGTCAGCAGACCACAATGTCTACAATTGCTTTTAAATAAAGCAATTATTTTGTTTTAAACACAGGCCATTTTCCTTAAATGAAAACAAGATGCGTTTACAAAACAAAATGAAACTTTGAAGTTTCATTTTTAGGTTGAGCATTCGAGACCTCTTGTATATACTTTAGTATATACTTATATGTGTATGTACTTTGTGGGCTCTGGAGATCAGGCCTAGGACTTGTCTGCTTCCGCTTAGGGCCTTTTTTTCTGTTCAACTGCCTCTATTTAACTGTCTTCATAGAAAACGACCAGTAGAGTCAGTAAAATACCAGAATTGCTTTTTGCTTGTTCAACTGCCTCTATTTAACTGTCTTAATAGAAAACGACCAGTAGAGGTCAGTAAAATACCAGAATTGCTTTCTGCTGAGGGACTTTATTTTTTTTATTTTTCTGGCATCTGCCTCTATTTAACTTTCTTGATAGAAAACGACCAGCAGAGGTCAGTAAAATACCAGAATCACTTTAGCATTCTCTAGATTCCAGTACATGGAAATTGTCTTCCACGAGCTCCCGTAGACAATAACATTTTTTTCAAATCTTGTATTTTCAGTGATATGACCACCGAAGGCCCTGATTTTATATTAAAAACAGAGCTTTGGACTATACCATTTCCCACTGAAAGGCAATATTTCTGTCCATGTGTTCCCATACCTGGCGTGTCATGCAGTTTGGTGCTTACTTTCCCTCCATGTTAAAGAACAGTAGATGTTTCAGCACCCAGGCTAATGTGCTGCATAGCTAAATACATATAAGGTCCCAAAGGCGAGACTGATTGCATTGCAAATGCTTGTTTAAGAGTAGGCAGTTGTCCCTTGGACCACTACCTGCTCTTAAAAAAATAATCATTCAGCCATTCTCAAAGGGGAAGAGGTCCCAAAGAGACCCATTCCCATTTGCGAATGGGTTACCACTAACTTTGAGTTGGTGGTAAAGTGCGAATGTTTTGCGACTGCATTTCGGTCACGGATCATTCGTACATACCAATGCAAATCGATATTTGGAAGGACAACAAACGCGCCCCTTCCAAATACCGAATTGCAAACCCAACTTGCAATTCGGTAGCAGGTTACTGAATCTCAATTTGAGCTTTGTATATCAAAAAAGGCAATTTTGCGTTGGCAAACGCTGTGAATCGGGCCTTTTGCGAACACAAAAGCGATTCATTCATCTGGCCCTAAGATTAATAGTTTTTTGCACACCAAGGGTCCACTTATATCAGCAAAAAAGTTGTTAATCAGATTTCCTTGAGATGCAAAATAAACATCTCCTGCCCTGGGAACAATGGCAAGTGAAAATTCAGGAGAAGACATCTTTGTCAACAAATAAAATAGAAAACAATACACATACACACAGCAATCAGAATCACCTATTATTTTAATTTGATGGTACCTTGGTAATGGGAGTTCTGTGGGCTCCCGCAGGGCCAACTGTCTAGATATACCTAACTTTTTCTGAGGGTTAACCCCTTCATGCCCAATCCAAGCCCCTCTTTAAATGCTAATATCTCAAAAACAACTTGCATTCTGGATAAAGTTTTGCCAATTTGGTGTAATTCTGTTCAGCTATTTTCCTGTTTAGGAGAGCAAATTTTCCTACAAGAATTAACATGGGAAATCGCACTTTTGGGGCCTATTCTTTTTCTTGGCTCCTGTTTGACGCATCAGAGCGAAACTTTCATTGAAGGACCCAAAGCGGATGAACTTTTCTTTTAGAAAGCTTTATGCATATTCCTCAAACAGTGCCAAATTATTAGCAAACCAAAATAAAATGCATCTCCTATACAAACGATGACGCAATTATCACTTTGCTCAAGAAGGGAGGGCACGTTTTTTTCACGCAATTCAGTGCAACATCTTTGCTACACAGTATTGTGCAGGTCTGGGCAGTGCAGAGCCACATTTACTAAGATTGGAGTGCTGCTCCTGTTATCTCTTCTGCTGGTACACAGTTCGGGCACCTTACGTGATGCACAGCTTCACACCATGATACCGAGATGAGTATACGCTGTAACGCATAAGATTTGTACTGAAAGCCTACCATCCTAGACAAATGTGTATTCCCAGATAAACTCAAAAGGCTCTCATTCATTGGATGTTTGCTCTGCATTGCCGTACACATGCAATGTGCAGATTTTTTTGAGAAATTAAGAAGTTAATGTGTGCTTCAAGGAGGTGTTAGTTATTGACTCAAAACCCAGTCTGGCTATCTTAGTACATTGGACTTTGCATCAAAACCTATGGGTATTTGTGCTGATTTGCCCCACCTTGATCAGTAGATACAAAGAAGATGAGAAATACTGTGGCATCGAATTTTTTGTCAGAGTTCAATGAAGTGGAGATACCCAGACTAGGCCCATCCAGGTGTTCAAGCAGCTCAAAAATCCAATTCAACTCCACCATATGTGAGATGCTGAGGCATCATTCATGCCTCAAATGCACCTGTCATGTTCCCTGAGGAGTAAGATTACGCAGTCAGGTTCACCTAGATGTAAGATACCATGTTAGATAAGTATTATAACTGAAGCCTTAAATAGCCCACTCCAGTTAACCCGGCAATCATTGCACTTGTGGCATTTTGGGAGAGAACTTACCTGTAGGTGATTCAGGGCATGACAGCAGCAGTCCTTTTGAGAGTAACACGATGAATCAGCACTGCAGTTTTCAGCACTTACCCACAGCGATGGATAGTTGGTTTAGGAGCAATGGGAGGATAGAGGTAAAGGAGCAATATATGATGATTGTGGGAGAGGTGTGGCGCAGCGGCCAGAGCGGCTGATTCCGGAGCACGGGGCTCACGGTTTGATTGCCAGCAGAGGCTCAGCATCATGTGAGTCTGGGCAATAGCTCACTTAGGGCCTCATTTATGAGGCCCCTTGCGCCGCCGGAGCGTCACTTTTTGTGACATTTAGAGGCGCAGATGTCTGCTCCATATTTACGAGGCAGCACTAAGCCACTTTTTTTTGCTTAATTCTGCCTCATAAATATCGTTCCCTTTAACGCAATTTTCTGTGTTAAAAGGGTGTGCAATGGGTGTTGCTGGGAGTGTTCCCAGAAACATCCATGGCTTTTTGACACTGGCCCAGATTTACGAGAAATTGTAAGAGAGGCACAACGAGGAGAAATATCTTTATTTCTCCTCGTTTTTCCTTTTTCTGTGTGTGCTACATCTACAACACACATAGAAAGAGGTAAAAGCCTCTTGTGATTGTTTTTGTGCAGGAAGGTTTCCCTTCCTGCACAAAAATAATCATCCCCGCAACGCAAGCACTCTTGCACCATGGTGCAAAGGTGCCTGCATTGGCGCACGGCAGCCCATTGTGCGCCGACGCAGGGGAAAAGGACAGGAATGCGCCATATCTGATAGATACGGCACATTCCTGCCCTTTTCTTTTGGCGCAGTGCAGCGCAGCAGGAAGACCTGCGGCGTTGCCCTATGGCAAAACCTCGTAAATGAGGCCCTTAATCTCCCCGTTGGCCCCAAGCACCTTGAAACCTTAAGGGGTGATGTGTTCGTGCTTTACAAGTATGGATTTTTATTATTATTTATGATTATTTCACCAATGAATGTCCCTTGACTGATACTATAACCTTTCAAAGGTAACCCTGAATCCAACAAAGGGCAACAATCTCTCACAAGATGGATCATGGCTGGCATGTGTGTGAGGTAGAGTGGTGTGGGCAGTAAACTATTGGATTGAGAGGAGAGAGAGAAGTTGAATAGTAGAGAAGGTAGAAGTGGAAAAGAGGGGCTTTGTGTGGGGCTGTAAAGTGGGAAAAGGAGAAAACTTGTGTGGAGTAAAGGGGAGGCAGAGAAGCATAGGAAATGAGAGGGGAGGGAGGACAAAAAGGCAGAAAGTGCACATAAGCGGAGAGAGACCCGCGCAGGAGTGGGCTACGTAGTAATGCAAGGAGATGAGTGGGAACGAGAAGGAGGCAGAGAGTGGTAGGTTGTAATGTTGTGGGTATTAATAGGATGTTTCAGGGTCTCCTTCTCCTGTCACCTAGATGCCATGTCCCTGTTGTATGTCCTCAAGACCTATGTGAGTGTTCCTGGGATAGGTTGAAATGTTCTAAATTGCCCCAACCACTTTACAACATTGTATTTAGTATTGTAGCAGATATTTTAAATGTTAAACAATGTGTTCATTTTGAAAGCAATATATTTTAAGTGATATTTTGAGTCAGATAATGTGCCTTCTACGAAGAGCTTTAGAAATAACCAGACACGGTATATTTTAAATGCCCATCTACTGCTTGTTTTTGTTTTCAGCTAGTTACGAGTTTCAGAGAGGGACGAGTGAGAGAGAATTTTCTGCTTCCTATTAGGTAGAAGTTATCCTTTAGTTAAGTACCTAACTGCAGATCTAGTAATCCTGGGTTCTATTCTTGATCTCCTTCCTAGCCACACTGTGTGATTTTCGACTGATGGTGTCACCTCCCCGCCTTTAGCCCCTCTTTCTGTCAAATAGCTGGACAGAATCAACCCTCAGTGAAACTAAGCCTACAACATAATAAATGCGTGAGAGTTTTGGCCCTCATGAAGTTTTAGAGAACGGCGTATCAGTGGAGCTACTTTAATGTGCTTTTAGGCAGGAGACGACATGCTCTAGTGATTAAGCTGACTAGTGCAGGGCGAGGAACCCCGGGGGCTGTCATCTCTGCTTCCCACATTATTTGGTCTTGTCTAAATTGCTTAATTGTACCATATTTAAGCTTTCCATTGCAGTAAAAAATGTGAAGCTTTTAGAACGAGACTATGTTTAACGATAGAGGACTGAATTAATAATAACCGTGAGGTAAGTTATCCAACTTTGTCTGCACATACTCCTTGACCTTTATTAACACGTTAATAACTTTGGGACACATCTACGAAGCCTTTTGAGTTCACAAAAATCGGCCCGTTTGCGAATGCAAAAAGGCATTTTCTGGCACATGCATCAATCGAAATACTGATCGCAAACGGGCAGATTCTCAGAATCTGCCCCGTTGCGACCAGTATTTTTGCATTTGGGATGCATCATCCCAAATGCAGAAATCGCAATTTAAGGAATCGCAAAATTGCTATTCCTTAAATTGCAATTGCATTTAAGGAATCACAAATTGAGATTCCTTAAATGCAATGCATTAAAGTTAAAAAATTCGCGATTTCGCTAATAGGGAGCAAATTACCATGAAGTTAAACTGCATGGTAATTTGCAAAAACTTTGAAAAATGCACTAAAGTTCATTTTTCAAACTTCCATTTACACACACACATGCCCTTGGGGCATGTGTGTGTGCAAGATGTACTCATATGCAGATTTCAGGGTGCAACAGGGTGTCCTTTTGACACCCTGGCACCCTTGAAATAGCTCCCGCTATTAGCCATTCTTTAATAGCGAATCGCTAATAGTGAATATCTTCCCATTCATTCCTATGGGCCTCCTGCCCCATAGGAATGAATGGGTAGGTATTCCTTAATTGCGACTCGCAATTTGCAAGTAGCAATTAAGGAATGTTTAGGAATCGCTATTTATTGAGCGATTTCTACATACATAGGCAATTGCGATTCCTTAATAGCGATTCCTTAATAATCGCTATTAAGGAATCGCAATTGCCTAGCTTGATGCATGTGCCCCTTTGACTTGTACCAAATCCAAATAGCGATTCGGTAACCTGTTACTAAATGCAATTTTGGTTTTCGATTCGGTATTAGGAAGGGGCGTGTTGAAGGCGTCCCTTCCTAATACCGAATGGCAGTGGTATGTATGAATTTTTTGCGACTAAAATGCGGTCGCAAAACATTCACATTTTACCACCAAATTCAATTTGGTGGTAACCCATTCGCAAATGGGAAGGGGCCCCCAAGGGATCCCTTCCCCTTTGTGAATGTTTGTAAAAGGATTTTTTGGGAGCAGGCAGTGGTCTCACGGACCACTGCCTACTCTTAAAAAATGAAAAGAAAACTTTTCATTTAAGTTTTAGAATCGCATCCGGTTTTCCTTTAAGGAAACCAGGCTGCATTTTAAAAAATGCTTTATTCAAAAGCAATCACACACATGGTGGTCTGTTGACACCTGCAGGCCGCCATCCCTGTGATTTTAGCGATTCCCAATAGGTAACAAACCGAGACCTACCTCATTAATATTTATTAGGTAGGTCTATTATGACCCACTGGAAAACTGATAATGAAAATCTAAATATTCTCATACATTTGAAATAGCGATTTCCGAATTGTAATTCACAGGAAATTGCGATTAGGAACTCGCTATTTCTAACTTTCATACATGTGGAAATTTGTGAACTGCATGAACATTGCAAAGTTTTACAAAACTGTGAGTGAAGAAAATAGTTTCGTGCGTGAGAAAAAACTCGAAAACGTTTCTCGCTCAAAAACATTTTCTACAGGAAACGTCAGCGACAGATCAAGTTTTAGGAACTCAATAAGCTTTGCAAATGCATCATTCCAGCCAGTTATTACCTTGGAGGGTAATACATGCTTATGTGTTAAGGGCTCTTGAAGCGTCAAGAATCAATTATCGACTTCAGCATTAATGAATGATTTGTATGTTGAACTTCTACATAAGGCACCTTTCAAAGTAACTATATAGATACTTGCGGGTAAGAATTATGTCAAATTCATAAGGAAAAAGGCCATATTGTGTATCATTTTAATAACATAATTTGTTTTACATTAAACAATATTCACATCTTTAATTTGGACCAAGAAGACAAGGTCCCAGTTGAAATAGATTGTATTTACTTTTTTCATCGATTTTTCACTGCGCCGAGGACTTTTAGGCCACATAACTAAAAGTATGTTGTCCTCAGTTCTAACCAGTATCAAGGTCAAGGAAGTAGCCAGAAAATTAAAATACCCTGCACTTTGAACCATGCCTCTAATGATACTGAGTAATTAAAATGAGTAAGAATGGCCCTCCATGGAAGGGTTTCTGATATTTTCCATCCTTTTTTTTCCCATCATCTATTCATTCAGTCTTGTATCCTTCCACCCACCCATCCACTCACCATTCTGTCCATCCATCCTTTAGCCCACCCCTTCATCTATATTTTCAAACTACCGTCCATCCATCCTTTCATGATTCCATCCACCCTTTCACCATTTTGTCCATCTATCCTTTTGCTATTTAGTTCTCCATCCATTCAGCATTCTAGCCACCGATAAATCTAACCATTCTTCCAGCCATCCATCTATTCACATACCCATCCTTTACCCATTATGGCCTTACTTCCATATATCCATCCATCATTTCACCCGCACGTCCATTTATTCACCCACTCTTCCATTCAGCAATCCTTTCACTAATCCTGGATGGCACATGGACCCTACCTAGGAAATTCTCTTCCATCCTAAAGACACTGATAGGTGGAACTATACTCTGGAAGGCAGGAGCACAAAACACAGCCATGCCGTTGGAGCCTTAACACAAATCAAACACAAAGTAACCATTAACTTCCCCTCACGCCACTAAATAACACATCTGCAGACATTGGTGGAGCGGGGGAGGAGCTGAACATAGTGTATGTGACCCTTGTCCACTTTGTGGTGAGCTGAAGGATTGCAGTGTATGCTCAGTTCAGAAAAGTCAGTTGCACATGTGCACAGATCTATTTTTAAAAAAAAATCAGTTTTTATATAGCCCAAACTAAGGCCAAGTGCATTAGAACTTTTTACATAAGCACCACATTACATTACACAAGGTCACATCATTTATTGGCTGTTGCTATGGACTGCATCACATCCAGTGTGTTCCCTTTTTGTTGTTGGACTCTCAACAGACTGGTTGTCTTCTAGAACTGTCTGCTCGTTTATGTGGGTTCCGAGGACAATTATGCACCCTCACCAGGTTCTAAAGGCTGAACTGTCTTCACCAGATATCTCCAATATCATCTCTTGTCAGTTTGTGATATAATTCCCTCCTTTTGGTCTCCGCATGGTTTCTGCCTCTGCAGAGGGCTTTTCAAGTTACTTCATTTTGCACATGCAGGGGATAGCCCTCTCTGTGTACTACCAGATAGAGTATTGTTTTAACACAGAGCTTCTTAATTTAAGACCACTCGGATTCAGGGGTTTTTCTCTGTTATTTCTTGTAGAAATGGGTGCTTTCCTCTATTTTCCATAGGTTAAGTCCAGGCAGGGTGAGGTACATCCCAGTGACTGTTTCTGGGCTCTGCGAAATTGCTCCCACGGGCTATTTTTTTTTCTAAGCTCATGCCACTACACAGGTACCTCCTCCACTACTCTGAGGTGATGGTTTTTCTTTTCTTTACCCTCTCATTTGGCTGATCTGGATTTCTTCCTCGGTGTTCCAGGACCACTTCCGGAAAGAGGTGCCATTCTCTCAATTTGGAGATGTGTGTGAGTCTGTCAAAGTGGACTTCCTGTGTTCTTTCAGTAGTCAATGTCTTTATTGGAAGCTTCACTCTGCCGCCTTTCAGGTCACTGTTACTTAGGTGGCCTCTATGAAGACACCTTCAAGGAAGCGCCAACTTCAGGTTGTGTGGTAAGCAGTAGTTTATTTGTACAACGCATTGAGAGGGAGCTGCCAGTCACCAGCCCAGCCACCTCCAACTTTGAGAACCCCCAGTTTCCCCACATTCCATTACATGTACACATTCCATGACACGCAGATGGAACACTTCTCCCTCCTTAACATTACAACAACAACAACAAGCATTGGCATAGCCAATAGGTCTCGCCTTTGGAACCTTATAAGTATTTAGTTATGCAGTACAATATCCTTGGTGCAACAACATCAACTGTTGCATGGCTAAACACTTATAAGGTCCCAAAGGCGAGACCTATTGGCTATGCCAATGCTTGTTGTTGTAGTGTAGTTGTGTTAGACTTGCAGTGACCTTGAAGTACAGGACAATTTTATGTAGTCCGCTTGTGTATGTAAGGAGCCAATACAGAAGCGATCATTTCGATGCAGTGAAGAGGCTGAATTATGTGGCGAAGACCAACCAATTGGAAAGCAGAGAAGGGAGGGCCGATATAAGGAGGACCAATAGCAAGTAAAACGGGAAGAATCGGCGAACACACAGAGACTGGCGGTGTATTCTATTTATCAGCGCTCGTTTTAGTGATGAACGCTTCTCTAGATAAATATTAAGCATGTGACATTAAAGTATATGGACAAGGGAGTCAGGGTGAGGAGGATTGGGGATACCCTTTTGGAAGGTGAGAGGGAATGTGGATAGCAGTAAAGAGAATAAGGATGGCAGAAGAGGACTAAAAATAGGGTAGAATGTTTTTTCCAATGGAAGATAAAATAGAATGCAACAGAAAGACAGGGAGTGGTGGGGACGATAAGTGAGGAGACACGGGGAGTCTGAGCGAGATAGATGCAAGGAATAGATGATCAGAACGCGGAGAGACCAAGTCCAGTTAAATTGGGTCACGTGCAGGGGTGTAGCTATCAGTGGTACAACAGGTGCAGTGGCACCGAGTCCCTGAGGCTTATTGGGGCGCACTGAGGAAAAAGGGGGGCATTTTCCTTGGTTGCACCAGGGCGCATGAGACCCTTGCTGCGGCACGAGTTAAGGGCAAGGTCGGAATTAATGTGAGAGGAAGAGAGACAATGGTTGACGAGGGCCACGTGGAGGGAAAGAGGGGAAGCGTTAGTAGGTTGATGGCAGAGAAGAGATGAGAGAAAACACGAAGGGAAAAGTAGCGAAATAGAAGACGAAAGGCCTTGCGGAGAAAGCAAGGGAAGAGGCAAGGAAGAAGTACAGAAAATGGTGAACACAGAGGCGGAAAGGCAGATATAGGCACTAGAAAGATACTGGTAGAGGGGGCAGCGAGAGGCGGCAAAGTATTAAAGGATAATAAGGGAAAACAACGGGGTAGGGTTACAATCACTTTTGAGTGAAGAAAATGAGGGAGTAAGCAAACCATCTGGCTGCGGAAGAGCTTAGAGAAACATGGGGCGAGCGAGAGAGCACGAGAAACCGGTGGGTGGAAGATCCCTTTAAAGAGTATGGAAAAGAAGAAAGTAAATGACACTTCGGGATGAGTAAGAGAAACAGCAGGGGATAAGATCACCTTCGAGTAAGGAAAATGAAAGAATAAGCCAAACATCTGGGTAGGGAGGAGAAACGGCAGTGCGAGTAAGAGAAGCAGCAGAGGGTGAGATTCACAGGCTCAGGGAGGGGGCAATAATGGGAGAACCTGGATAGACACTGGAGACAGGCACTAGGGGGGCTGAATAAACAGGTCAACAGGGAGCGATATAATTTAAAGAAGGGTAGAAAGTGATACAGAACGATGTACAGAGAGAGACGCCCAGAAGAAGGGAGGCAAAGGAAAGGTACGGAGTCAGAAAAAGAATGGGAGAGATTCAAGGAGCAGAGAGAAGAGGCGGAATCGAGCGTAGAGCCAGACAGAAAGAGAGAGACAGGAGAGAGACAGAAAAAATGCAGGAGGGGAGAATGATGTGTAGTGAAGCGATGCAACGAAGTAGATTGGTATTGTGAATGGAGTAGAGTGAGAACCAATGAAGGGGGGATGAAAAAACGAAAGAGATAAAAGAGGTGTACACAAGTTAAGAAAGTTATAGGGAGGGCACAAAGTACGAATGAGCGGAGAGAGGTAGGCAGAACGGAAGAGAATAGGTTAAAAAAGGAACAAGCTGTAGCCCGGTAACTGACGAGGAGGGAGAGGGAGAAGGGAGGGGGTAGTAGAGGGGAGGGGGTAGTGAGAGCAAAGAGCAGGGGGTGGAGGAGCATAGAAGGAAAGAGAACAAGCTGTAGCCCCGTAACTGACGATGAGGGAGGGGGAGAAGGGAGGGGGTAGTGAGAGCAGAGAGCAGGCACGCAAGCCTTAATGAGCCTTGACAGAAACCCACATGGCGGCTGCACGCGTGCACGCTTGCGTGAACGCAAGCTTGAGGCCAGCAAAAGCCTCTGGCAGCGAGACCTAAAAAGCCACTCACTAAATTTCTCGCAGAGCAGCGCATGCGCTGGCTCAGCGAGACCTAAAAATAGGGAAAGAAAAAATGCACACGTCAAATCAAACTCAAGCATAACAAAAGATGAATATAAAAACTGATTGCCTGTAACAAGTTTAAACACTTTGAATGCTCATAGACAGTGTGATAAAAGAATGTATACATCTCGTAAGCTTTGAACACTTAGATCTCCGAATCCTTGCCCTCCATGGTTCCTGTGAACCAGAAAGAAAACTCTTTACAACTCTTCTAGATTTCTGGACTAAATCTTTAGTAAGACATTCTGCCACCCTCGTAACCCTCTTGAGATTCCACACATTTCCATTGCTCAACAGCTCAGTATACGGATTCACCTTCCTTACCTGCAAAGAGCCCGAAAATTTCAATAGCCACATCCTGCCCCTGTGTCCACTGCACCCACACCCAATCCCCAACTGATATATCCATGGCACACGCATTACTCGTACCACTAATTCCATCACGTCTATCCAAACTACGCCTCTGTATACCCGTGGATCACAACATCCTAGGTTTCCTTCCCTTCATCAACTCAAAAGGCTCCTTACTTTTAACACTTTTAGGAGTTGTACAATATGCCCTTATCAATTTGTTTACAACAACTTTCCATGAATCACCTTCACACAAAGCCAATTGCAATCCTTCCTTGAGCGTTCTGTTCCACCTTTGTACCAATCTATATCCTTGAGGGTAATAAACAGATGAGCGAATATGTTCCACACACCATTTTGTCAAAAAGTCATTCATGTCATGTGAAACAAATTGTACTCTATTGTCAGTCACTATTATTTCAGGCACTTCTTCCCTATCCCAAACCTCTTCAAGGAAACTGATTACTTTATGAGTGGTTACCTGACTGGTAAATTTTACTTCTGGCTACTTAGATTGATAGCAATACCAAAGGGGACGATGGACGGAGCGTTTGAGCAAATCAAACACTCACCCCCAGTCAACTGATCTGGGTTTAATCCATCATCATTCTTTAGCTCACTCCACCACCCCAGTTCAGACATGGCCATATGCAAATCAGTCTGACCCTGTGCCTCATGGGAACAGTCCAGCCCGAACTGCCAAGCCATGTCTTCCCTGGACCGGAAACAAGCATCCTGGGACCGGTTTCTGGCCATTCAGCCGTCATCAGCCAGGCTAGCTTGAATCCAGTGGCAAAGTGAGCAAGGGACCCACGTCTGGGCATACCCTGCCAACTTAGGGCGAACAAAGCAATACCAAAGGGGACGATGGACGGAGCGTTTGAGCAAATCAAACACTCACCCCCAGTCAACTGATCTGGGTTTAATCCATAATCATTCTTTAGCTCACTCCACCACCCCAGTTCAGACATGGCCAGACTGGGGGTGAGTGCTTGCAATGTTCAACACTCCGTCCATCATCCCCTTTGGTTTTGTTACTTAGATTGATAACCAATTGCCACAATGGCATATTTGGGACTACAACCCAAAAACACTGTAAGGCACCGATATTTCCAAGCCAATTTTCTTCCAAGGATCATCCATCTTATCCATGGACACCAGTGGATATGCCACCATTTTTGTGATTTGTCACTCCATGCACATGGCGTGCAATTCCTGATGCTACACTCCACATCTCAATCCACATCAGGCCACCAGTATTTAGCTTTTACTTTACACTTGGCCGCACTCATTCCAACATGACTTTTAAGTGCCAAATTAGGAAAGTGCTCTCTCAAAGTTTCAGGTACCACCAATGTTTCACCTCTCCACAAAATATCATCAATCACCGACAATTTGTCACTGATATACCGATAATTCTTGTCTCGATCAGACCCTTCACCCTTCCTTGGCCATCCTTCTGACACAAGCTTAATGACTTCCTGTAACACCACATCATCTTTCACAGCCTGCAGCCACTCCTCATGCGAAACATGACCCCTAACAACCACAGTGACACCAGCCACCATCGAGTCATCTACACACACTTCACACTCTTCATGACCATTGACCAGTAACCTTGACAATCATTCAGCCAAGACATTCTTCTTTCCTGGTACAGATTCCATTTTGTAGGAATATTCTAAAATTTTCATCATCCACCCTGCTATTCTAGCAGATGTCTTGCCCTAACCATCATGGTGAAAACGTCCATGAATGGACGATGATCAGTGCACAAAATAAACTTCGTACCCCAAATAAATTTTCGGAAATGATCAACCCCCCACCAACAGGCCAAAGCCTTTCGTTCAATGGTAGAGTATGGTAACTCTGCATCCCTCAAATGACTTGATGCATAGGCAATGGTAACTTTCCTCCCATCTCTGCATTGCAATAACACCACTCTAACCCAACATTAATAGCATCCGTACAGACTATGCTTTTGTCATGCATGTCAAATGGTTTCTGTTAGAAATGGGATCTCTAGTTGGCAAGGGCTTGCACCTTTGTCCAAGTAGGGACCCTTCTTCCTAGTCAGGGTAAGGGTTGTTACACTCGTGAAATAACCCCTGCTCACCCTCGTGGTAGCTTGGCATGAGCAGTCAGGCTTAATTCAGAGGCAGTGTGTAAAGCATTTGCACATAACCAACAGTAATACAGTGTAAGCACTACAAACGGACACCACACCAGTTTAGAAAAATAACCAATATTTTATATACTCAAGACAAGACCAATTACGACAAAAATCCACAATACTATACTTTACGAATGAATGCTTGATACGTTAACTTCTTCTTTGCAGGAATAGCACAAAAGCAAAGTTCGTACGAGTCGGTAGCTCCGTCCGAGCCTACCGTGATGCTGAAAACCACAGAGACTAACAGTTCCAGCCGACCGCGTCGATACGGGCCAGCAGAGTCATGAACAGACTCGGTTACAGTACCTTTCTCGTTGTGGCTGGTACGGAGTGTACGAGCCGGTCGGCGTTCGTCGCGGTTGCGGTGCAAGACGGAGCGATGCAAGGTGCGGTGTCCCTCGATGCGGTGCAGGCAGCGGCTCGATGAGCGTCGTGCAGACGGAGTCGGTGAGTCCAAGGCGTGCGATGCAGGGTGAGACGATGCTCGATGCGGTGCTGACAGGTTGCGATGCAGGCGACCAAGCCGGAGTGCGGGAGCTGGCGTCGGACAGCGGTGCGAGTCGGAGCGGTGCGAGTCGGAGCGGTGCGTCGCAGACGTGCGAGCGGTGCCCCAAATGCGGTGCGGTCACGACTCTTGAGCCAGTTGCAGCGACAGTGTCGGTCTGGTCCGGCTGGCCCAGTGAAGCGATGCGATGCGAACTACGGTGCCCACAGGTCACGGTGCAAGCAGCGGCTCGATGTTGGCGGCGTTGGACGTCGCCCACGGTGAGACCAGGGTTGCGATGCGGCGCGGGGCGATGCGGTCTGCGGTGCAAACAGGTCACCGGCCAGGGATGGATTCGGTTGACGGAGTCGGTTGCAGTTCCCTTCCTCTGTGGCGACTGAAACAGCGTTCCAGAAGCGGTACCCAGAGGCTTGTGAAGTCTTTGTAGTCCCTGAGACTTCTTAACAGGAGGCCAGCTCGGTTTCAGGCCCTTGGAGATACTCAGCACAAGTTTGTAGAAAGTTCAGTCCAGTCCTTTCACTGCCCAAGACAGAAGCAGCAACTGCAGGCCAACCCAACAAAGCAACAACACAGCAACGGGGCAGTACTCCTCCTGGCAGCTCTTCCAGCTCTTCGTCTTGGCAGGTTCCTTGATTCCAGCGAGATCTAAATTCATGGGGTCAGGGCCCCAATATTTATATCCCAAATTCCTTTGTTCTCTGAAGGCAGAGAGGCCTTTGCCTAGTCCAAACCAGTTCTGGAGCACTTTGTTGACAAGTCTCCGTCCCTTCTTTCAGTGAGTAGTCCAGGGACATCAGACGCACCACAGGAGGTGGAGCCAGCATTGTGGAGGGAAGGCACTGTCCTATTCAGGGCCCAGGTGCGACCCCTCCCACCCATCTACAGGTCGATCTGGCTATTCAGCCCTGCGCTGACTCACCCTGTCTCCTGGCATCCCCCAGCCCCTGTCACTCACACTCCAGACAAGGAATACACAACCTCGCAGTGGCAGGCTTGGATGGTTAGACAAGAAAATACCCACTTTCTAAAAGTGGTATTTTCAAACACAGAATGTTAAAACCAACTTCACTAAAAGATGCATTTTATCATTCTGAGTCCAGGCATACTAAACTCGAATTTCTACCACGTTCCCTGGGTCAGTTAGGATTATAAACTGTAATAATCAAAACCGCCCGTTCTGGCCTAGGGGGAACAGGTAGCCTTGCAATAGTGAAAAACGAACTAGGCTGTAATTCACTATCAGGACATGCCGCACACACCCGGGCATGTCCTACCTTTCGCATACAACGCACCCTGCCCACAGGGGTACCTTGGGCCTACCTTAGGGGTGACTAACATGTAGCCAAGGGAAGGTTTAGGGACTTGCAAGTGTGTGCACTTGCCAAGTCGACATGGCAGCCCCAGGCTGCGCACAGGCTCTGCGTTGGCAGGCCCGAGTTACACTTTACGGGCTGTTTGCGTGGGTGGCACAATCCAGTGCTGCAGCCCACCAACAGCATTTGGTCTATAGGCCCTGGCACACGTAGTGCACTTTACAAGGGACTGACACATAAACCAAATAGGCCAATCATGGAAACACCAATCCATAACACATTTTATACAGGAGCACTTGCACTTTCCCACTGGACCGCAGTGAGGAAAGTGCGCAGAATCATTACACCAGCAAAAACAGAGTCAAAACCGGGAGGTCAGAAAGCAAAAAGTCAGGGGAAACACGCCAAAAGATGCCAAGTCTAACACATGTCCCCTCCAGCTGAAAGTAGGGAGAACTACCCAACCCCATTGGAGTTCTCTTCACTAAGGCGGAAGAACCTGGACAGACCATCTGCGTTGGCGTGTTCTGTACCAGGACGGTGTTCCACCGTAAAGTCCATTCCCTGTAGGGAGATGGACCACCTCAGCAGTTTTGGATTCTCACCCCTCATTTGCATCAACCATCTGAGGGGCCTGTGGTCTGTCTGAACCCGGAAGTGAGTCCCAAACAGGTATGGTCTCAACTTCTTCAGTGCCCAGACCACAGCAAAAGCTTCCCTTTCTATGGCACTCCACCTCTGTTCCCTGGGAAGTAGTCTCCTGCTAAGGAAGACTACAGGCTGATCCAGGCCCTCTTCGTTCAGTTGTGAGAGCACCGCTCCCACACCATGCTCTGAAGCGTCAGTCTGCACGACGAATTCCTTGGAGAAGTCAGGTGCCTTGAGCACGGGCGCCGTGCACATGGCTGCCTTCAGGGCATCAAAAGCTTTCTGGCAGGACTCAGTCCAGATCACTTTCCTGGGCTGCCTCTTAGAAGGTCAGCTCTGTTAAGGGGCAACGATGGTGCCATAGCCCTTAACAAATCTCCTATAATAGCCGGTGAGACCTAAGAAGGCTCTCACCTCTGTCTGGGTCTTGGGGGTTCCCAAGCCAGAATGGTGTCAATCTTGGGTTGTAGGGGCGCCACCTGGCCGCTTCCTACTTGGTGTCCCAAGTACACCACAGAACCCTGCCCGATCTGGCACTTACTGGCCTTGATCGTGAGGCCTGCACCTTGCAGAGCCCTCAACACTTTCTCAAGGTGCTGTAAATGTTCTTCCCAGCTGGAACTGAACACAGCAATGTCATCCAGGTAGGCGGCACTGAAATCCTCCAGCCCAGCCAACACCTGATTGACCAACCTCTGAAAGGTGGCAGGGGCATTCTTCAACCCAAAGGGCATCACCCGGAATTGGTAATGACCTTCTGGGGTTGAGAATGCTGATCTCTCCTTGGCCCCATCGGTTAAGGCAATCTGCCAGTACCCAGACGTTAAATCAAACGTGCTGAGGAACCGGGCAGCTCCCAACCGATCAATGAGCTCATCAGCTCTGGGGATGGGGTGTGCGTCAGTCCTGGTGATGGCATTGAGCCCACGGTAGTCCACACAAAACCGGAGTTCTGGAGTGGCACCGGGCGCCGCAGCCTTTGGGACCAAGACCACTGGGCTGGCCCAAGGACTGTGGGAGGGCTCAATCACCCCTAACGCCAACATCTTAGAGACCTCCTCCTTGATGCTGGCTCTGACCCGGTCAGTCAACCTGTAAATCTTGTGCTTCACAGGATGGCTGTCACCGGTGTCCACGTCATGGGTACACCAGTGAGTAACACCGGGGGTCAGAGAGAACAGTGGGGCGAACTGTCCCAACAACTGGCGACAGTCCCCCTGCTGCTCCTGAGTCAGAGTAGGGGAGAGGATCACACCCTCTACTGACCCATCATGCTCCTTGGTAGACAGGAGGTCAGGGAGAGGCTCGCTCTCCTCTTCCACCCCATCATCTGTCGCCAAGAGCATACTCACTTCGGACCTCTCGAAGTGGGGCTTGAGGCGGTTCACGTGAAGGACCCTCAAAGGGTTCCTTGGAGCCTGCAAATCCACCAGGTAGGTGACGTCACTTTTGCGCTCCTTTACCTCATATGGCCCAGTCCACTTGTCCTGCAAGGCACAAGGTGCTACTGGGGCCATGACCCACACTTTTGCCCAGGTTGAAATTCGACCAGAGTGGCATTCTGGTCATACCATCTCTTCATTTCTTCCTGGCTTGCTTCTAGGTTCGCTTGAGCGAGTTTCCTGAAGTGGGCAGTTTGGTTTCTAAAGGCCAGCATGTAGCTAAATACATCCTGGGGAGTTTTCCTGGGAGCTGCCTCCCAGCCTTCCTTTACCAAACTCAGAGGTCCTCTGACAGGGTGGCCATACAGGAGCTCAAAGGGGCTGTACCCAAGAGACTTCTGAGGCACCTCCCTGTATGCAAAGAGTAGGCATGGCAAGAGGACGTCCCACTTACGCCTCAGGGGTTCTGTTAGACCCTTGATCATGCCTTTCAAGGTCTGGTTGAATCTCTCCACCAGACCGTTTCCTTGTGGGTGGTAAGGAGTGGTGAACTTGTAGGTTACACCACACTCCTTCCACAGGGATGTCATATACTTCGATATGAAATTGGTCCCCCTATCAGAAACCACCTCTCTGGGGAATCCCACACGGGAAAAGATCCCCATCAACGCCCAGCCCACCACTGGCGCCGTCGTTGTCCTGAGAGGGATTGCCTCCGGATACCGGGTGGCATGGTCCACCAAGACCAGGATGTACCTGTTGCCCATGGCTGTCTTGGGATCCAGTGGCCCCACAATATCCATCCCTACCCTTTCAAAGGGTGTTCCAACAACAGGAAAAGGTTGGAGAGGAGCTTTGACCTTCCTCCCACTCTTACCACTTGCCTGGCAAGTTTGGCAAGACCTACAGTGTGCATCTGACTGCCTTCGCATTTGGGGCCAAAAGAAGTGGGTGACAAGCCTGTCAAAGGTCTTGTCCTGCCCCAAATGTCCTGCCAAAGGCACGTCATGAGCCAGACCCAGTAGGAAGGTCCTGAAGCGCTGGGGTACCACCAGCACACGGGCTGACCCAGGCTCAGCAACCTTAGGCTCACTGTATAGGAGACCACTCTCCCAGTAGATCAAATGTGACCCGGACTGATTACCAGCTGCCTGGTCTGCAGCCTGCCGCCGCAGACCCTCCAGAGTAGGGCACTCGTTCTGCTCCCTGCAGAACTCCTCCCTGGTGGGACCCCCTTCTTGCTGCCAATGGGTCAGCTCAGAGATGTCTCCCAGTTCGGCTACCTGCTCCCCTGTAGGCACCGGGGCGTCCCCCTCGAGGTCCGCCTCCTCCCGGTCCGTGGGAACTTCGGGGGCCGGTTTCCCGCGCCCCCTGCCCTTTCTCTTGGCAGGGACTTGGGCCACTGTTTCAGGCTCCAAGTCCTCTTGATCACCCTTTCTGGCCGCCATTGACCGAGTAGACACGCATGCCCACTCTGGCAACCCAAGCATCTCCAAGTGAGACCTGAGCTCAACCTCCTTCCATGAGGACTGCTCCAGGTCGTTTCCTAGCAGACAATCTACAGGCATGGTAGGGCTCACAACCACCCTCAAGGGACCTGAGACCCCCCATTCAAAGGGAACCTGCGCCACCATACATTGGCGCTCTGAGTTGTCTACAGCAACTACTTGGTGGAATGCTCCTGGGACTACTTGCTTCTCAGACACCAGGTGACACCGGACTGAGGTCACACTGGCTCCAGTATCTCTGAGAGCCTCTACCCTGTTCCCATTAATGGTCACCCAGGTGCTATATTTCTTTGTGTTAGGGGGCACCTGGTTTCCTGGGACCATCTCACTGTCCCCGAGTGAGACAAGGGTCATTTCTGCGGGATCCCCACCCTCCTGTGGGCACCCCTCCTCCCCAAGCGCTACACTAGCCAACACTTTGGACTGTCCACCGGTGGGCGGCTGTGTCCCCTTCGGGCACTTGGGGTCCCCTTAAAGTGACCTACCTGGTCACATGCATAACACTTGCGGGGGCCGGTCTCAACAGGCTTCCCTGTAGAGACCCCTTTCTTCTTATCACCGGGGGGCTGGGAACCTTTACCCTGGGTACTAGTATGGGGCCCTTTAGAGAACTCCTGTGCTTTACCCTTGTCCCCCCACCTTTCTGCTGGGGACCCTGCACACCTTTGGCTGAGTCTCCCCAAACGCTTTCTTGTGGACCCTGGTACTCACCCAGCGGTCCGCTTCCATAGCAAGCTTCCTGGGGTCAGTTAGCTTACTATCAACTAGGTGCTGGCGCAGATCTGCAAAACATAGACTAGACAAGTGCTCCCATGCAATCAAGTTGTAGAGCCCCTGAAAATCTGTAACGCTACTGCCCTTCACCCAACCATCCAGAGACCTGCAGAACACATCCACACATTCCAACCAAGTGTTGGCATCAGACTTCTTACTGGACCTGAACTGATCCCTGTACTTTTCAGGAGTAAGACCATACTTCGTGAGAAGGGCATCCTTCATGTCAGCATAGGTGAGGTGATACCCCTTACCCAAAGCTATCAGAGCATCCCTTGCTTCTTCCGGGAAAAGTGGCCACAATCCTGCTCCCCAATTCTCCTCAGGGACCCCATTCATGTGTATGGCTGCCTCATAACCCTGAAACCACCTTTGTATGTCATCCCCCTTCTTGAACTCCTTGCCTACGTTCTTGGGAATGTGCCCAACCTGTCTGCTTTTCTGGACGAATTGCTGCCACCATCTGAGCCTGACTTACTCCTAAGTTCTAGCTCCTTCAGTTCTCTCTCATGCTCTAAGAGCATCTTCCTCTCCTCTATGGCCAATCTCTTCTCCTCCCGCTCACTCTCCAGCCTGAGCTTCTGCAGCTCAAACTGCCTTGCCTCCCGCCTGTCCTCCAGCTCCTCTGGGGACAGACTGCTGCTGCCTGACCTGGCGGGTTCCCCCTACCCAAAAGCACATCCACCCTGGAAATAGGCTCCTCCGCCTCCTCACTGAGATCACCAGGCTGCCCATTGGCATGTCTGGCTGCTACCCAGGCCCTCAGCGCCTTCTGTAGCTCCTCCTTCCTTGTGAGGCCTTTAATTTGGACTTTCAAGTTTTTACAAATCGCTCGTAACTCCTTTACGGCGTAGGATTCCAACCTGTCCTCCTCAAAGATAACTTCCAGGGATGCAACGGATGATGCAATTGATTCAGGCATGACAAAAGTCGTGAGTTGAAAACTGGCAAGATCAAAAATAGGCCAAAAGAAAAAGAACCAGTATGTGGTACGTAATGGTCTGCGATATGGTAGTAGTGCACACCAATCACTGTAAGTCAAGTGCAAACACAAGTCCTATCCTCACCGCTGACAACCAATGTTAGAAATGGGATCTCTAGTTGGCAAGGGCTTGCACCTTTGTCCAAGTAGGGACCCTTCTTCCTAGTCAGGGTAAGGGTTGTTACACTCGTGAAGTAACCCCTGCTCACCCTCGTGGTAGCTTGGCACGAGCAGTCAGGCTTAATTCAGAGGCAGTGTGTAAAGCATTTGCACATAACCAACAGTAATACAGTGTAAGCACTACAAACGGACACCACACCAGTTTAGAAAAATAACCAATATTTTATATACTCAAGACAAGACCAATTACGACAAAAATCCACAATACTATACTTTACGAATGAATGCTTGATACGTTAACTTCTTCTTTGCAGGAATAGCACAAAAGCAAAGTTCGTACGAGTCGGTAGCTCCGTCCGAGCCTACCGTGATGCTGAAAACCACAGAGTCTAACAGTTCCAGCCGACCGCGTCGATACGGGCCAGCAGAGTCATGAACAGACTCGGTTACAGTACCTTTCTCGTTGTGGCTGGTACGGAGTGTACGAGCCGGTCGGCGTTCGTCGCGGTTGCGGTGCAAGACGGAGCGATGCAAGGTGCGGTGTCCCTCGATGCGGTGCAGGCAGCGGCTCGATGAGCGTCGTGCAGACGGAGTCGGTGAGTCCAAGGCGTGCGATGCAGGGTGAGACGATGCTCGATGCGGTGCTGACAGGTTGCGATGCAGGCGACCAAGCCGGAGTGCGGGAGCTGGCGTCGGACAGCGGTGCGAGTCGGAGCGGTGCGTCGCAGACGTGCGAGCGGTGCCCCAAATGCGGTGCGGTCACGACTCTTGAGCCAGTTGCAGCGACAGTGTCGGTCTGGTCCGGCTGGCCCAGTGAAGCGATGCGATGCGAACTACGGTGCCCACAGGTCATGGTGCAAGCAGCGGCTCGATGTTGGCGGCGTTGGACGTCGCCCACGGTGAGACCAGGGTTGCGATGCGAAGCGGGGCGATGCGGTCTGCGGTGCAAACAGGTCACCGGCCAGGGATGGATTCGGTTGACGGAGTCGGTTGCAGTTCCCTTCCTCTGTGGCGACTGAAACAGCGTTCCAGAAGCGGTACCCAGAGGCTTGTGAAGTCTTTGTAGTCCCTGAGACTTCTTAACAGGAGGCCAGCTCGGTTTCAGGCCCTTGGAGATACTCAGCACAAGTTTGTAGAAAGTTCAGTCCAGTCCTTTCACTGCCCAAGACAGAAGCAGCAACTGCAGGCCAACCCAACAAAGCAACAACACAGCAACGGGGCAGTACTCCTCCTGGCAGCTCTTTCAGCTCTTCGTCTTGGCAGGTTCCTTGATTCCAGCGAGATCTAAATTCATGGGGTCAGGGCCCCAATATTTATATCCCAAATTCCTTTGTTCTCTGAAGGCAGAGAGGCCTTTGCCTAGTCCAAACCAGTTCTGGAGCACTTTGTTGACAAGTCTCCGTCCCTTCTTTCAGTGAGTAGGCCAGGGACATCAGACGCACCACAGGAGGTGGAGCCAGCATTGTGGAGGGAAGGCACTGTCCTATTCAGGGCCCAGGTGCGACCCCTCCCACCCATCTACAGGTCGATCTGGCTATTCAGCCCTGCGCTGACTCACCCTGTCTCCTGGCATCCCCCAGCCCCTGTCACTCCACACTCCAGACAAGGAATACACAACCTCGCAGAGGCAGGCTTGGATGGTTAGACAAGAAAATACCCACTTTCTAAAAGTGGTATTTTCAAACACAGAATGTTAAAACCAACTTCACTAAAAGATGCATTTTATCATTCTGAGTCCAGGCATACTAAACTCGAATTTCTACCACGTTCCCTGGGTCAGTTAGGATTATAAACTGTAATAATCAAAACCGCCCGTTCTGGCCTAGGGGAACAGGTAGCCTTGCAATAGTGAAAACGAACTAGGCTGTAATTCACTATCAGGACATGCCGCACACACCCGGGCATGTCCTACCTTTCGCATACAACGCACCCTGCCCACAGGGGTACCTTGGGCCTACCTTAGGGGTGACTAACATGTAGCCAAGGGAAGGTTTAGGGACTTGCAAGTGTGTGCACTTGCCAAGTCGACATGGCAGCCCCAGGCTGCGCACAGGCTCTGCGTTGGCAGGCCCGAGTTACACTTTACGGGCTGTTTGCGTGGGTGGCACAATCCAGTGCTGCAGCCCACCAACAGCATTTGGTCTATAGGCCCTGGCACACGTAGTGCACTTTACAAGGGACTGACACATAAACCAAATAGGCCAATCATGGAAACACCAATCCATAACACATTTTATACAGGAGCACTTGCACTTTCCCACTGGACCGCAGTGAGGAAAGTGCGCAGAATCATTACACCATCAAAAACAGAGTCAAAACCGGGAGGTCAGAAAGCAAAAAGTCAGGGGAAACATGCCAAAAGATGCCAAGTCTAACAGTTTCTATAAAGGGTCAGACGCTATATCTTTTTTTAGATATACAAATTCAATTTCACACCCCTCACACCATTCAAATTTACAGTTCTTTGCCATCAATCTCCTCATGCACACCATTTTATCAGCAAACTTGGGTATGAAGTGATAGTAGTACTCAGCCAACCTAAAGAACGATTGTAGCTGATCCTTGTTTACCGGAGACAGAGCATCCTGTATGGCTTTCACCAATTTGACCATAGGCGACACTCCATACTCTTCCAACCAATGCCCCAGGTACCCCACTCCCTTCAATCTTACATTTCTCCGGTTTGATTGTCAACCTACTTTTCTGCAAACTAGATAACACATCATTTAGCACTCTATCATGGGTTTCTTTGTTCTTGCCAAAAACAAGAATTTCATCTTGAAAGTAAAACACATTAGGCATATACCCAAATAGTTGATGCATCACCCTTTAGAAAAATGCAAACGCAGGTGCCAAACCAAAAGGCATGCATACAAACCGATATCCTTCCAGTGTAATGGAGGACATTAATGGTCTCGACTCTGGTTGTAGTAAAATCTGGTGGTATGCAGATGACAAATCCAACGTGGAGAACAGTTTCGCTTCTTTAATCAATGCTAACATTTCACCAATGGTAGGCAAAGGATGCCTGTCCACCAAGATTGCTGCATTTAAATCACAGAGATCCTCATACATCCTTATATCCCCATTGGACTTTTTTGCACGAACACTAGGAGCCAACCAGCAGGGGTGTGGAATTTAATAAAATATCTACTTGTCCATGGGGCAGGTTGCTTCATAAATCTACTTGTCCTGTAACAAAATCCACTTGCCCCTTTGGTGGCATGTAGTGCAGCGACAAATTATGGCAGCAATCTCATTATATAAGAGCTCTGATATAGCCTCTCTGATTATGCCAGGACTCATACCATAGTGATGTTTGAATACTTGCAATCTCCTTATGTTGCCATGTTTCTGCAGATCTACATACTGGGGCTGAAGGTAGTGGTAAGCAATAGTTCCAGGGTTAGAATGCCCTTTTGAGTCTGTACAAACCTACAAACTTGTATGTTTTAAGGGTTTTTAACAACTCTACTCTAATCTTTTCCCATACTGAGAAATGTTGGAAATGTACTCCTGACAATGGCAGACGTAAACCTTCTTCCAGAGTTGGTAAGAAAGTGGTGGGAGGAAAAGTGAACTTGCAAACACTCAGATTTTCGTTTGAGCCAATCTACACATGCATATTTGCTCATGCTAAAATGCAGTTCACAAATATTTTCTAAGAGTACTATTTCTTGTCCAACTTTATAACTGCACTTAATGCAAGGACATATACTATTGGTGCACTTTTGAGACTTTCTTTAATAATTGGGCCCCTAACTTGGTCTGGCGTTGACTGTGACCTTTTGTGTTTATTAAAATTCTGTCTCTCTCTCTCTCCCTGTATCAGCTGGCTTCACTGTGAGTAACTGCATTCTGCTCTTTCACAAGGAGCATATCAGCACACAAAGCAGTTTTGTTCAGTGCCAGTAACTACTGTGGCAGTGTGTGCTTTTTTGAGACCAAAAACTATTTTTGCTTTTGCCAATGTTTGTAATAATGGTGAGGGCCCTGCAGCTCCCACACCAATAAGGTTTTACAAAAACCATGCCAAAACAATTCACACATTGACAAAACTAAAAAGCTGACCACCAATTTCAGACCTACTGGCTTTGCCAATGCTTGTTTATTTGTGTTTCCCATAATCTTATTGAAACTGATTTTCCTTTATGAATATTTTTGGGAAATACTAGCATGCATCAACACATGTTACTAAATAATGTTGCAAAGAAATGGCACCTGAAATTTTACAGTAGTTTAGCAAAATGTTTTTTTTCCTGCATTCATTTTTTTTATGAGCATTTTATTTTAAAAGCAAAGAATCAACAATCTTGCTTTCAAGCTTCTGAAAATATTTGCATCAAATGAGAGAGCATTCTGGGAGCATTATACATATTGCTAAACTTTAAAAATGTGTGTACACATTTTTATTCTGGAACCACTGTCAGTAGTTCGGTCAGCACTTACAACATTTACTTAGAGCACTCACCCTAATAATAAAGGCTTTCAATTAATGAACCATAAAAACAAGTTTGAACAGCATTACCATATGGGCAAAAATATTACCTTAAAATCAGACAGTGCCCTTACCTGATCCATAATGTGGTACTGCAAACTGGCAGCCCAAGGGTTTGTGGTGCAGGGGGTTGGCCTACTTGTCCCAAGGACAAAATACACATGAAAACTTGTTGCCCTTGACCCCAAACAATATGTCCTGGGCATCGGGCTATAGGAATTCCAGATCCCTGCAACCATTTGGATGCTTCGATCTCCTCTATCTTCACTCCTCACACAGTCTGCGCAATTCTTTCCTCAACGATTCCCTCATAATGAAAGGCATAAAATGCACCTTGTGTACTTTGGGAACTGCCTTTTCCTTCAATATTATTTTCTGCAAAAAAAACTTTTAGTATATTGTTATTAAAGACCTCTGACAAATTCTCCTTCCATTTGTTTTCCAATACATTATTTATGCTGGTTTCCACACCCAACACCTGGTCCAGATGATTAGGATCCAATATGATCAGTAGCTCTCTTTGTTGTGGCCACCCCAACAGACAAGAACCATCCTTTGCAATGCACACCTTCGACTGAGTTGTGACACCTTAGAACCCCAAAGTGCTCTCAAAATCTCCCATCAACTCAATAGATTAACTTGACTAGGACATTTCTCAAGGGATGTTCCCCATTCAGAGTATAATGAGCTCCAGAGTCGACCAACACTAGCACATCTACATTGTCAATGGATATCATACAGAAGGGATTACCAGCATGCTTTACAGTTCCTATTTCACTAACTTGCAATAAAAACTACTTTGGTATATCATCCATGTTGTTATGTTCCACAGCAGCAACCAAACGTTCGGATTTCATAGAAAAATTCTCACCTTTGCCCTTGCACAGCCTAGCAAAATGCCCCTTAGATTTGCATCTCCTGCACATTTGTCCGGTGGCAGGACAAACAGAACTTGTTGCAAAGTGACGCTTCTACCCACATTTGTAACATAATATCTCTTTGTCCAAAGCATCAGTAGACCTCCCTCTTGACATGTTTTATTTCCTTCCCAATTTGTTCTTGGGCATCACCTTCTGCACACTTCTTATTTTATTTATACCTCCTGACGCCATTTCCTTCAGACCCTCCTCAGTGTTCTCTGCCCTCTTTGCAGTTTCTATTGCTTTACACAAAATCAAACCGACAGTATTCAACAATTTTTCTTGAGTTCACTTATCGGTTATCTTTTGTACCAATTGGTCTCTCAACATATCATCCAAGAAATTCTTGTAATTGCAAGTCGAAGCCAACTGACATAAGTCAGCCATGAAATTATCAATTGATTCACCAGAATGCTGACTTCTTTTAAGAAACTTAAATCTTTCCACCACTTCATTTCTTTTTTTCCAGAGTTTATATCCAATTTTTGCATGGCAATCTCAAAATCATCCAATTCTTCATCATCATCCTCCTTAACTTGTAACGGTGGAAAATGTTTTAAAATGCATCGACTTTCTGCCCCTAGGCAATGCTTGATAATCGCTAACTTGTGTGTAGTAGTAAATATATCATCCTCAGTGGCTACTACGTGAGCCTCATATACCTCCTTCCAATTCTCCCAAGGCATAACAGGATCACCTGGTGTATTCAAGAAAGGAACTGGTGCAATCATTCCTTCCGAGGTTGTACTGGCAGCAATAAAGCTTTATAAAGAACACTGGAAACAGGTGTGAAGTTGGCTGAAGCAGTAACAATTGCAATATCTCAGTTATTTGTGTCTTGTGTTTTTTTTCTTTTCCACACAAAACGCACTTACACATTCATTCCTTCCAACGATAGTGTGTTTCTAAAACAACTCTAACCAATCTGGGCGAGAAAGTTCTGATGCTTTTCTGCGCCCCGTTACCAAGCAACAACAAAATTAAGTGATGCCGATCCAGCAACCACTTTTATGTTGCTCATGCCATACTGGGAACCCGCACACAGAAGCCATTGAACCGAGCCTGGCTCGAGCGAGTGGTGGCTTCCCAAATTAATATTAATCCGCTTCTCTCACCGGTCATGAGGATCACACATGGTGACCTTAAAGCTGCTGGCCACACTGCTTAACGCCCAGTGCTGGTTCAAACACAGGTGCTCTCCTCTAAATGAAATCCGCCGGCCAAAATACATGCCGGCAGCCAAGAGCGATACCACCAGATTTGTCGATCATCGCCAACGTAAATAACCCTTCAAGGAAGAGCCACCTTCATGTTCTGTAGTAAGCAGTGGTTTATTTGTACAACACATTTAAAGGGAACACCCAGCACCAGTCCAGTCACCTCCAACCTCGTGAACCCACAGTCTCCCCACATTCCATTATATGTACACGCTGCAACAGCTTCCTGTTACAAATAGCATCTCTAGTTGGCAGTGGTTTGCACCCTGTCCTAGTAGGGACCCTCACTCTAGTTAGGGTAAGGTAGTCACACAGCTAAGATAACCCCTGCTCACCCCCTTGGTAGCATGGCATGAGTAGTCAGGCTTCTCTCAGAGGCAATGTGTAAAGCATTTGTACATACACACACAGTAACACAGTGAAAACACTACAAACGGAGTCCACACCAGTTTAGAAAAATAGCCAATATTTATATGAATAAAACAAGACCAAAATGACAAACATCCAACATACACAAGTCAAGATATCACTTTTAGAAAGATTACTGTGAAAATATAGCTCCTAGAAAACAATAACTCCACCCGGGGCTATCTCTATGCCGTGACAGGTACTAATCCAATAGTTCGGCGCTGACCGTGAAAAGCGCAGGACGGCTACGGAGTCACACGGACCCTTATTAACAGTATATTGAAAACGATGAAAACGAAGACATTGCACAGTATTGGGGAGGTGCGGTCTGAGCTCCTTACTGCTGCGCAGAGGAGGTGATGTGGCATTGGCGGTAAGGCGGTGATTCCTTACGACGGTGCGGTGTCGATGAGTTCGAGAGGTCACTTATGTCGGTTATTTACTCCGCAATGACGCGTTTGAGGCACTGGCATCGACAGGTGTAAGGAGTGTGATGTAAGTCGGGGCGGTGCATCATGCTCTTCACGAGCAGTGCCATCGGCTTCGGTGCAGGCAGTGGTGTGGTGTCGGTACAAAGCGATGTCATTGGGAAGGTTGGGGCTGCGGTGTAAGTCGGAGCGGTGCTTCATGCACTTCATGAGCGGTGCCCTCAGCTCCGGTGCATGCGGTGGGCCTCGATGAGGAAGTTGGCGTTGATAAGTCGCTGTCATTAGCAACCCCAGGGCTTCGGTGTAAGTCGGGGCGGTGGGTCGTGCTCTTCATGATCAGTGCCCTCAGCTTCGGTTAATGTGGAGAACCTTGGAAGCAGGATTCAGAAAGCAAAGTCCAGTCCTTTCACTCCCAGGACAGAAGCAGCAAGCAGCAGGCCAGCCCAGCAAAGCAACAGGCACAGTGGCAGTCCCTCCTACAGCATCCAGCTCTTCTTCCTGGCAGACTGTCCTTAGTCTAGAAGCATTCTGATTTTGGGGGATCAGAGGTCCAATACTTATACCCCTTTCTGCCTTTGAAGTAGGCAAACTACAAAGGAAAATCTTTGTAGTGCACAAGACCCTGCCTTTCCCTGACCTGGCACTAGACACTACTCGGGGTGGAGACAGCTTTGTGCGAGGACAGGCACAGCCCAAGTCAGGCATCAATGGCAACTCCTCCTACCACTCTAGCTCAGGAAGGCCCATCAGCCTGTTGATGGACCATCAGGATATGCAAGGCACACCTCAGCTTGCTTCGTCTGACTGTCTAGAGTGAATGCACAAGAGCCCAACTGTAAGCCAACCCAGACGTAGATTCTACACACGTACAGAGGCACACAATGGTTATGCAAGAAAATGTCCACTTTCTAAAAGTGGTATTTTACAAACCCGCAATTTAACAACCAACTTCACAAAAAGGTGTATTTTTAAATTGTGAGTTCAGGGACCCCAAACTCCCAATCTCTATCTGCTCCCAATGGGAAATTACACTTAAAAGATATTTCAAGGCAATCCCCATGATACCCTATGGGATAGATAGTCCTTGCAATAGTGAATAACACAATTAGCAGTATTTCACTATTAGGACATGTAAAACACAAAAGTACATGTGCTACCTTTTAAATACACTACACCCTGCCCATGGGGCTACTTTGGGCCTGCCTTAGGGGTGCCTTACAGGTAATAACAGGGAAGGTTTGTGCCTGGCAAGTGGGCACACTTGCCAGGTCAAAATGGCAGTTTAACACTACACCCACAGACTCTGCAGTGGCAGGTCTAAGGTATATTTGCAGGGCTACTCATGTGGGTGGCACAATCAGTGCTGCAGGCCCACTAGTAGCATTTGATTTACAGGCCCTGGGCACACCTGGTGTACTTTAATAGGGACTTACTAGTAAATCAAATAGGCCAATCATGGCTAAACCAATCACCAATACAATTTACACAGGGAGCACATGCACTTTAGCACTGGTCAGCAGTGGTAAAGTGCCCAGTGTCCTAAAACTAGCAAAACCGAAATGCAGCACACAGTTAAACAACAGGAGGTTGGAAGTAAAAAGACTGGGGAAATTACACCAAAGATGCCAGGCCTAACACTTCCTTTTTAAATACATACCTCTTTCATACAGCCCAGGTCTGCACCACTTCCATCTGATATATATGCCCTATAGGACAGTCAATTAGTGGACATTACTTTGGTAGAGTCTCATTGAGTAAGTACTGTGATCAGGAAGAGGGGAGTGGTACTCTTTTCTACGCATGTACAATTCTTGCTCTTTTCAGTCCTTACGTCTGTCTCAGTCTATTGGTGCTATTGTTAGGGTAGGGCAAATAAAATACTGCAGGTGAGCATGTGAGTCAAAGAATAACCTGGAAAAATTATTTCTAGCAGCGTTACCTATCTCCAAATTTTGGAATCACCCTCGCTGAGTGAGGGCTGTGTATATAGAAGAGTCAGTTTTACCTATTGAAGATTCTTGGCCGGTTCCTGTGCAAAAATGTTCATATCTTAGTTATTTTACAGTTGAACTACATGGTCCAAAATGCTTTTGCCAATGTTGTTGCCAATGCTGTTCAGCATCTATAAAAAAAAATCAAAAGAATGAGTCAGCACATTTGTGTCATGATGGCGGGGCCGGATGATGACGTATGTGCATGCATGCATCACCAAGCATGCATGCCCATGCAGCATGGTGCAGCCGCCTTTTTTTAATTCACTCTTCCAATATGGTGGATGCCAACCTTGGAGTGGTACATTAAAAAAAGAAGTTACGTGTACTCAGCAGTGCATTCTAAACAAGCATTGGCAAAGCCAATAGGTCTCAGCAATGGCCAAGCGCCGAGCTTTTGGCGCTGCAAGTTTAAATGTTTTTAGCTGTATGTTTGTGAGGTTGCAGATGTGTCATGTGTGCCTTTGTTCAAATGTGTGTGGTATTACTTTTTAGGGGGTGCCTGTGGCTGTGTGTTATGTGTGCATGTTTGTGAGAGCAATTGTCATGCTCAATACATTGACACATTGCATGCACCAAATCGTACTGCCGCTAAAGTAATTGAACGCACTGAAGCACATGAGAGAATGAATGCATTCACCTGAAATATGTACCTAGTTTGATTAAGTATTTAGCTTAATTGTTCTTTAAAAATTGATGGCAGGATAAAGGAGTACTTGAAATGTAAAATTATTAATTTGAAGGATTTATTGAAAGGAATACCCCTGAGCAGTTAAAATACGTACTCATAATGCTGTCAGTTCTAAAATAGATTAATTTACTCTTGAATACGGGCAAAAAACCCAACACTTCCAACATGGCCTCTTCACTTAAGTACTTCTGGGCGCAGGATGGTGTTTGTTGTGTTAAAAGGGTCTGCATCAAAAGAGCCCAATGGACATAACTGAGTTGCCGTGCATGCGAGCGGGGGCTTTTCGGTCACTGAGCTAATGTCATGAATACCGTTTATGCCAATTCAGTGAATGTGACTACATCATGCCATTAAAAGAAATCCAAAGTACGTCCTTACTTATAAGTTACATTGTTTAGCATTAAGAAATGCACTATACTACAGACCTGAAGAATAATTACATTCTAATTTTGAACATTCTACTGAAAAAGGCCTAATGCTAAACCGTGTTTTCCCAAAATGAGCGTTAACCAGATAAATAAAAAAAATACATATTTATCGTTTTTGATTATCTTTTAAACTATACCAGATGCTTCTTGATATTCACCTTCCCAAAATGGCCGCAGTAGATGTGTGTCTTAAGTTTAGCCCATTCCGTGGTAGTGTCTATCTCCTAGGGTCAGAGATACAGGAAACTGCACTGAAGCAGTGTTGCCAGATTGGGCTATTTCCCGCACAAATGGGCGACATTTTTCCCATTTGTGCGGGGAAAACCCATACCTGGCGGGGGGCTACTTTTTGGGCGGGTATAAGCCCACTGTGCGCAAAATACTGGCTGGGGTGGCGCCCATCACGAGGAGTCTGTGGCGTGCCTATGCAGCCTATCACAGTGGCGCATTGTTGTGTGCCGTTGGCAAGGCAAGGTTCTCCTCAGAATCCAGATTGGTGAATGAGCGCGCAGCGCGCTCAAGATTGGTGAGGTATGATTGGAGGAGGAGGACCCGACCAGCCCAGCCTGTGCGTACAGTGGGCGCAGCGCGTGACACCCACGTGACTGTTGTCCAATATACGTTATGCCTGCCCCCCTTGCCTTAGCCTTAGCCTATGTATGTTACGTACACGGTCGGCAGGCACGCCCACCCCAACCCCCACTGCCCCCCCACACACACACACGTGAGGCTCAGGCGGCGAGCCGCAGCAGCACACGTGTATTTGTAAGTGCAAGCGCTGCGCGTCCACCCTAGCCTAGTAGTAGACTGTGGAGCGAGGTATGTGGGTCCCCAGGGCCGTCAATGTTGTAGCGCTCGAAAGCGCTACCAAAGACGGCCCTGGGCATCATTCTTAACCAGCCCCCGTGCTGTGCTTTATAATGCCCACGCGCTCGCCGCTGCACCGCTCTCTCTTTCGGAATCGGCGGCGCGCAGTGGACCGGACTCGCTGGACGCGGCGTGGGACTGTGTCTTCGCGGCCCGCTCTGATTGCTGCGAGCCTGCGACACACAGTCCTCTTCCTGGCTGTCCTGCTGGCTGCTGCTTTACTCCTTATTGTCCCGCTGAGGTCCCCGAGTCCGGCCGGAGTCTCACTCGCTGGACGGACGACGGAGTGGAGACTCAGAGTAGCACGCTCATCTGACCCCTCACCCCACCCTCGCGGAGTCGGGCTCGGAGACGGCGTGCACTGGGCCTGGGCTGGTCCGCCTGCCTGGCCTGGCCTGTGTGCTGCTGTGGCCCCGCAGTTGAGTGCCAGTCTGACCGAGAGACCGGGACCCTGCAGTGAAGTGAGTCCACAAGTGTCTGGTGCGGAGCAGCGGAAAGCAAGGTAGGATCACAGAAGCAAGCATGCTGGACTGTGACACCAATTGTAAGCGCAGCAGAGCAGGGTCGCCGCCCGGTGCGGCCATTCACTAGCGTAGCACAAGGTGGGCTTGATCAGGGTGGAGGGCGGTGGGCTGAGATGCAATGGCAGTATGGCACAGATAGGGAGGAAGTTCACCAGGGCATCAGGGACACCAAGGAGCAGGTGGTGCAAGTCCCATCCCAATCAGGGAGTGCACAGAAGGCCAGCTACTAATGTGAAAGTAGCTTGGGCAGGCAGTGGCAGCAAAAGAGGTGCAGGCAGCATGGTCCTTGATGCCGCCACGGGCCCATGCCCATTTGGTAGGCACGCAACAGTTGGTACGGTGCCTGCAGCCAGTAAGGAAGGGTGCGCTCTCTAAGCAATCTGTCCGAGGGGGCCGCGAGACAGCAGAGCAAGCAAAGGGGTATGTTCCAGTCGTGGGGTCCACTTGGGTGGGACGCCTCGGCGGCCTCTAGCTGAACGTTGCAGCGTCCCCCCCTGCAGGTGCCAAATGCCAATACAATCTCAGGGGGATTGGGCCCAGGAGATGGGGATCTCTGCCTGGCAATCAGGTAGGGGCGGCCAAGCACAAATTCACTGCCTTGGTCGTAGCGATAGCGGCAGGCAGCTAAAAGTTGTGTGTTCTCCACGCTGTCAGGCCGCACCACAAGCCAGAGAGAAGTCATGACGGAACGGATTGCCTCCAGACCGCACAGTATACGGTCGGGACCAGATTGTGCATAAATGAGTCCCTTAGTGTGATCGGGCAAGGACAGGGGACCCGGCGAGGCCACTTTTTCAGAACAAGTCTGAAGCAAAATTTGTTAAATGTCATAATGCACATGGTAGTAGATCTGTTATGCTTAATTGGTTGCAAAGTCTGCATTTTCTAACATTTTATGGGGTTAAGGCATCTGCAGAGGTGCCCAGTAAATATCAGGGAATAATAGTTGGTGCGAACTCTGGAGGTTAAAACATTTGTTGGAGAGATCTCGGTTTTGTGTAGTCCCAGATCTGAATCAAAGTAGTTTAGAAGGTTAATGTGTCTCCTGCAAAGCACCTCATGTAATATGCAGATGACAGATTTTTTTTTTTAATGTAGCTAGGTTAGTGGGCTACTGCTTTGAACACAGATCCTTTTGTTACTTGCAGTTCATAATTAGTAAGCCTTTTAATAGTGCACAGTGAGCTATGTAGGATATGTGACTGCTACATCTTTTAACCATCACTGAGTCATGCAACACATCTTGTACAATGATTTACACACTTGCATGATTTATTGTCAATGTGTATGGTATGTAAAGCACTCTGACACCCTGCATTACGTTGAGTAGCGCTATAAAAGAAAGATAATTGTGCTATTTAAACTCTGTGTAAATATTATATTTAAATTCTGTGTAAATACTTGGACAGACCAACACATCTGACATTCTTACATTTCATACACTTACATAAAGGGACTAAAAAAGTAAAGCATGCCTCTCTTAAGTACCTGTGCCTCTCTTAAGTACCTGTGAAGAGATAAGCAGTGTACTTTTGTTTCCCTCCGTTGCATTTACATTTAAGTCTGAGTTTCCTTCAGGCCACTCGATCAAACGGAGGCCTGATGGCCCATTAACTTGGCCTTTATCTATAAATGAAAAACTGGGACTAGACAAAACATGGATCCCTCCAGCAAATACATTATCCTCCATAGTTTTCTTACCAGGGGTATATGTGCAAGGAAAAAGACCATTCTGGAAGTTAAATGAGATGTTTTTTTTTTACAAGTGTAATATGCATTTTGAATCAATACATCATGCATAAAGCGAAGTCATATAAATGTATATTTTTATTGTGTAATGAATAATTAAGGCACTGAGTTCTACAGACTTTCTTAAAATATAAATTAGAGGGAGCAGTAAATTGCACATAACACTATTTCTGCCTTTCTTAATCTCTTTGTTTTCTACTATTGTAATATGAGCAGTGCCTGTTTCACGTTACAAAGTCACAGTGAGGACTGGTCTTAAAAATGAGTAGCATTAAGGCATGTGCCCAGTTAACTCCCTCCCACTATCTGTATATTGAATAGAGTGTATATTTGGCCTTAAAATGATTTCTGATGACTATTTCTGCATAATTTGAGACTTGCTACTTTGGGCTGGTTTTTGGGCTAAGACTGGTCTGCTTTGGGCTGAATTTGGGCTTATACTTGAGCGGCTTTGGGCTTGGGATGGGTCTCAAAATCTGGCAACACTGCACTGAAGTGAACGGTGCTCCTGGAGGCTCAAACCCTTTTCTTGCAGGTGTTAACTCACATCTACATGTTTTGCTGTTCCTGGTGCTGTTTGTAGCCGCAATGTAGCAGCAAAATCGAGCCTCTCCTTTCAAGGATGCCAAGCTCTGCCAGTCTCACACCCGTGCCCGAGAATCAACAAGCTGTCGGCGGAACTTACTTGCCTTCAGCGCTTGCTGCCTGGAATCACAAATGCACCACCACAGCGCCTGGAAGTTTATGCTGCAAGCTAATCTACTGTTTTCTAGTGGGGTCAGCATCCCCTCAGCTGTGCATTCACCTGCAGTTTCCCAACCTGTTGTGGCAGGCAGGGCACAGCTTACAGTGAGACAATGTATTGGCAAAGGCAAACCAAACCGTGCAGATTTGCACGACTGTTGCCACTCAGAACGGTGCGAGTAAAAACAGGAGTGCTAGTGATAAGCACACTTAAAAAATAAAACAGTAGCCCCAAAACAATGCCCTAAAATTGCCGCTGCGTATGTTTAGGAGTAATTGGTCCATGCTCTCGGGAGGGCTAAACCCTTGAAGACTACAAAGTAGATACAACATTTCTCTTTTCGAGACAGCACATGTGCGCTGTCTAAAGCCAAGGCCGAAAAAGGAGCAATCTGGCAAAATTGCAGCTGTTTGAATGTCCAAATCGTGTGTTTAAAAGAGCATTTTCCTAATAATCAAGAGGACTACAATAGGAGAGATGGGAGAAACGTCAGGGTGGGGGGAAATGTGGAGCCATGGGGGAATTGAGGCCTGCGGGTAACAGGTGAGCAATTTAGGAGCATTGGAAATAGGAATTTAAAAAGCAAAGAAAGCCAGGAGGGGTAGAGGAAGCAATGGACAAGCTGGGAAGGGGGAGAAGGAGCAACAAGGGGCATGCAGGAGTGGGTGAGTGGGTATTTGAGAAGGGGAGCAGCACACAAGGGGGAGAGCAAGTAAACACATGTACTCCCATGGAGTGCTAAAAAAGTACTTCACAGAATATAAGCAGTGGGAGGATGTAAGTCATTTGGTCAAAATGATGGTAAAGAAGCTATGCTCCAGGGTAAGGACAAACACAAGAAGAGGAAGGAAAGCCATTGAATAAGAAGCAAGCAAATGAGAGTGACAAGAATTTCAACCAAGTGGACTGGCCCAAAGGCCACTGTAGGTATTGGTATTGTCAACAATTGGCTTTCAACAACAGACATCTATAGCTGCTTGTAAGCGAGACCTAAAAATGGGGTCCTCTTCCATGCTCTCATCAGTCGAGGAAGGTAGCTCTTAAGAAAACATTTAACATATTGGAGCTGAAAGACACTTCTAGGCCTACGAAGAATCAGTGAGCACTTCCTAAGCCATCCCTTCCTGCCATAGCTCGCTGCTAGCTATTCCATGCTTGCTAAATCAGCCTACGACTTCCATCCATCATGAAAATCCATTACTCAGCCCATATCCCTACCGCACAGACACCATATATACTTACTGATAACAGGCTACTGTATGAATCACAAACAAAAAATAATGACAATAAAGACAAAGGAATTAATTTAAAATTTGGCAGATGAGCTGCCAAACCAATAGGGTGGCAAATTTCCAGTTTCTCCATTTTCCGCCCTGACCCACCTGCCAAACTTAGAGTTCCCCACAGCTGTGGTTCATAACCATATATGCTCCTGCCAACATGTCGAGAGAACTTTTGGTGCAAATTAAATGCAAGGAGGGCTGTTATGGTATAGTGGCCCAGCACATATCTTTTGTTTAGCAGAAACAGAGCCCCAACAGACCCCATGGAAAACATATGGGCAATGTTCCTGACCCACTGGGAGTCCTCTCAGTGCCTGGGAGTCACAGGTATTTTTTTTCATGTTAGCAGCTGCCACGCTTTTCACATTGGTCGCTAACAAATCAAGCATTTGTAAAGCCAATAGGTTTTGCCTATGTGAGATATATTGGTTTGTCAATGGTTTTTAGACATATTGCACAGCAGCATGTGCTGCTGTGCAACATGGCTCAAAGTAAATTTAAAAAGTGTTATGACGCAGCCAGCACTTGCGCTTTGATGCAGCCAGTGCTGGCAACCTCATAGTACTTTTGTTTTCTTTATTTTTATCCATGTTGCACAACAGCCCACGCTGCTGTGCATCATGCCTAAAAAATATTGACAAAACCAATAGATCTTGCATAGGCAAAACTTATTGGCTTTGTCAATGCTTGGCAAAGCCTACAGATCTATTAAACATGTCTGCTTTGAATAACAACAGTTTGTTTTATATAGCGCCTCATGTCATACTTTTAGGTTTCTTGGAGCTATAAATAACACATGCTACCATTACCCAATTTATGCTACTCTGTCTACCTATATCAAGTGGATAGAAAAGTAAGGGTTGTCTGCAGGGAACTCGTTACCTTAAGATCACCCTAATAGTTAACAGTGAGCTTAAACTCACTGAGCCACTGTTAGATTTGGGGGTCTCTAGTTGGCAGAGGTAGGTACCTTTGACCAAATAGGGACCCTTGCGTCTAGTCAGGGTAAGGGGGTACACTCCTAAAATAACCCCTGCTCACCCCCTTGGTAGCTTGGCACGAGCAGACAGGCTTATCTCAGAGGCAGTGTGTAAAGCATTTGTGAACACATACAGTAATCAAGTGACAACACTACAGATGGACACCACACCAGATGTATATTAAAAATAAGTATCTTTTATATAGTTTTAACACAAGACCACAAACGACAAAAATTCACAATACTGTACTTCAAAAATGGTATAATTAGCTCAGTTCTCTTAAGATGGTAAATGCGACACTTTGAGTTCAATGTACCTTAGGATGCGTAACGCTATACAACGAAAGTGTTGCAGGGAAGGTGATGCGTCGGTTCCTTACACGCAAGAACGGTGATGCGTCGGGTCCCTACTGATGCGCAGGGGATGCGTTGGTTCTTCTCTGCGAGGGGAGGTGATGCGTCGGTGTCTTACTGCGCTTTCGTGGCGATGCAACCAGCAACGCCGTGATGCGATGAAGATCCGGTGCAATGAACAAAGGTGGCGTCTTCTTCTTGTTGCGACACGATGCGTGCACGCCCGACGGCCGTGCGGCGACTCAACGATTCTTCGGAGCCGCGACAGGCCCTGCGACACGCTTCCCGGTGATGCGGCGGCGTCTGATGCGACGTCGGTCCTCTTCTCCGGCGATGCGGGGCGCTTCGGCAACAACGCTTCTGAGCCGCGACAGGCCCTGCGACACGCTTCCCGGTGATGCGGCGGCGTCTGATGCGACGTCGTTCCTCTTCTTCGGCGATGCGAGGCGCTTCGGCTGCGGCGGCAACGCTTCTCCTTCGTGAGTCGCGCTTCCAGCTCCTTGCGACACGCGGTCCCTCAGAAAGTCCAGCTCAGCAGCAGGCACTTTACAGAAAGACTCTTGGGGAGCTGGTTGGTGAAGTCTGTTGTCCCTGAGACTTCAGCAGGAGGCAAGCTCTTTTCTCAAGCCCTTGGAGATCTCTTACAAGTTGATGAAAGTACACACAAAGTTCCTTTCTCCTCTCTTTGGCAGTCAGGCAACCACTGCAGGCCAATCCCCCAAACAGCACTCAGCTTAGGGATAGTCTCCTCCTCAGTTTCTCTGGTTCCTCTCCTCAGCAAAGGTTTCTTCTTGTTTCCCAAAGTGATCTAAAGTTCTGGGGTTTGGGTCCCCTCTTTTATACACATATTCTCTTTGTTCTCTGAAGGCAGAGAGGCCTTTGCCTAGTCCAAACCAGTTCTGGTCAGTCCTGGAGCACTTTGTTGACAAGACTCCTTCTTTCCTTTCACAGAGTAGGCCAGGGACATCAGACACACCACAGGAGGTGGAGCCAGCATTGTGGAGGGAAGGCACAGCCCTATTCAGGTCCCAGGTGCAACTCCTCCCACCTATCTCCATGCAGATCTCTCTATTCAGCCCTGTGCTGACTCACCCTGTCTCCTGGAGTCCCCCAGCCCCTGTCACTCACAAACCCAGACAAGGAATACACAACCTAGCAGAGGCAGGCTTGGATGGTTAGGCAAGAAAATACCTACTTTCTAAAAGTGGTATTTTCAAACACAGAATGTTAAAACCAACTTCACTAAAAGATGTATTTTATCATTCAGGCATACTAAATTCGTTTTTCTACCATGTTCCCTGGGTCAGTTAGGATTATAAGCTGTAATAATCAAACTGCCCATTCTGGCCTATGGAGAACAGGTAGCCTTGCAATAGTGAAAAACGAAAATGGCTGTAATTCACTATTAGGACATGCCACACACACCAGGGCATGTCCTACCTTATACTTACAATGCACCCTGCCCTTGGGCCTACCATAGGGGTGACAACTATGCAGAAAAGGGAAGGTTTAGGGACTGGCAAGTGGGTACACTTGCCCAGTCAACATGGCAGTACCAGACTGCACACAGGTTCTGCAATGGCAGACCTGAGACACACTTTTACAGGCTGCTTCTGTGGGTGGCACAACCAGTGCTGCAAGCCCACCAGCAGCATTTGGTTTACAAGCCCTGGGCACACTCAGTGCACTGTACTAGGGTCTGACAAGTAAACCAAACCAACCAATCATGGAATCACTAATCCATACATCAATTTACCATAGGGAGCACTTGCACTGTGGCACTGAAGAACAGTGGCACAGTGCCCAAAGCATCTATAACCAGCAAAAACACATGAGGCAACAGCAAAAAATGGAAGGGAGACCCACGCCAACAGTGCCAGGTCTAACACGTGTCCCCTCCAGCTGAAATGTGGGGAGAACTACCCTACCTCCTGGGAGTTCTCTTCACTAAGGCGGAAAAATCTGGACAGACCATCAGCATTGGCGTGTTCTGTAGCAGGGCGGTGTTCCACCGTGAATTCCATCCCCTGTAGGGAAATGGACCACCTCAACAGCTTTGGATTCTCACCCCTCATCTGCATCAACTATCTGAGGGGCCTGTGGTCTGTCTGAACCCGGAAGTGAGTCCCAAACAGGTATGGTCTCAGCTTCTTCAGCGCCCAGAGCACAGCAAATGCCTCACGCTCAATCGCACTCCACCTCTGTTCCCGTGGAAGTAACCTCCTACTGATGAAGGCTACGGGTTGATCTAGGCCCTCCTCATTTATCTGTGACAAAACAGCCCCCACACCATGCTCTGAAGCATCTGTTTGAACGATAAACTCTCTTGAGAAGTTGGGTGCCAGGAGCACGGGCGCCATGCACATGGCAGTTTTCAGGGCCTCAAAAGCTTTCTGACAGGTGTCAGTCCAAATCACTTTCTTGGGCTGCTTCCTGGAAGTCAGGTCTGTCAAGGGTGCAACGATGCTGCCATACCCCTTGACAAACCTCCTGTAATACCCAGTGAGTCCTAAAAAGGCTCCCACCTCTGTCTGGGTCTTGGGGGGCTCCCAAGCCAAGATGGTCTCAATCTTGGGCTGTAGGGGCGCCACCTGGCCGCTCCCAACCTGGTGTCCCAAGTACACCACCGAACCCTGCCCGATCTGGCACTTACTCGCCTTGATCGTGAGGCCTGCCTTCCGCAGCGCCATCAACACTTCCCAGAGGTGGCGCAGATGTTCTTCCCAACTGGCGCTGAACACTGCAATGTCATCCAGGTAGGCGGCACTGAACTCTTCCAGTCCAGCCAACACCTGGTTGACCAACCTCTGAAAGGTGGCAGGGGCATTCTTCATCCCAAAGGGCATAACCCGGAACTGGTAGTGCCCATCTGGTGTGGAGAATGCTGGCCCCATCAGTCAAGGCGATCTGCCAGTACCCAGACGTTAGATCAAACGTGCTGAGGTACCGGGCAGCCCCTAACCGATCAATGAGCTCATCAGCTCTGGGGATGGGGTGCGCGTCAGTCCTCGTGACTGAATTGAGCCCTCGGTAGTCCACACAGAACCGGAGTTCTGGTGTGGCACCCGGTGCGGCAGCCTTTGGGACCAAGACCACTGGGCTGGCCCAAGGACTGTTAGAGGACTCAATCACCCCTAACGCAAGCATCTTGGAGACCTCCTCCTTGATGCAAGCTCTCACCCTGTCAGTTACCCTGTAAGTTTTGTGCTTAACAGGAGGACTGTTCCCAGTGTCCACATCATGGATGCACCAATCAGTGACACTGGGAATCAGGGAGAACAAATCAGAAAACTGTCCCAGCAACTGGTAGCAGTCATTCTGTTGCTCAGGGGTCAGGGTGGAAGAGAGGTTCACACCATCCACTGACCCATCTCGCTCTGTCGCCGACAGGAGGTCAGGAAGAGGCTCAGTCTCCTCCTCCATTCCAGCATCTGTCGCTAAGAGCATGCCCACTTCGGACCTCTCCAAGTGAGGCTTCAGGCGGTTGACATGCAGGACCCGCAAGGGGTTCCTGGGAGACCGCAAGTCCACCAAGTAGGTAACAGGACTTTTGCGCTCCACCACCTCAAATGGTCCGGTCCACTTATCCTGGAGCGCACAAGGCTCCACTGGGGCCATGACCCACACTTTCTGACCAGGCTGAAGCTCTACCAGAGTGGCATTCTGGTCGTACCACTGCTTCATCTCCTCCTGGCTGGCTTCCAGATTCGCCTCAGCAAGCTGCCTAAAACGCCTAGTCTGGTTCCTGAAGGCCAGCAAGTAGCTATATACATCCTGGGGAGGTTTCCTGGAAGATTGCTCCCAGCCTTCCTTGACCAGACTCAGAGGTCCTCTCACTGGGTGACCATAGAGAAGCTCAAAGGGACTGAACCCTAGAGATTTCTGTGGCACCTCACCGTATGCAAAGAGCAGGCATGGTAAGAGGACGTCCCACTTACGCCTCATAGGTTCCTCAAGACCCATAATCATGCCTTTTAGGGTCCGGTTGAATCTCTCAACCAACCCATTTCTTTGGGGGTGGTAAGGAGTGGTGAACTTGTAAGTTACCCCACACTCCTGCCACAGGGACTTCATATACTTGGAAATGAAGTTTGTACCTCGGTCAGACACTACCTTTCTAGGGAATCCCACTCGGGAGAAAATTCCCTTCAGTGCACGTCCCACCACGGGGGCCGTCACTGTCCTCAGAGGTATGGCTTCCGGGTACCGGGTGGCATGGTCCACCAAGACCAGGATGAACCTGTTGCCCATGGCTGTCTTGGGGTCCAGTGGCCCCACAATGTCAATACCCACCCGTTCAAAGGGGGTGCTGACCACAGGGAATGGCTGGAGAGGAGTCTTCTGCTTCCTCCCACTCTTTCCATTTGCCTGGCAAGTCTGACAGGTCCTGCAATGAGTGTCTGAACTCTTGCGCATTTGGGGCCAATAAAAGTGGGTGACAAGCCTCTCAAAGGTCTTGTCCTGCCCCAAAGGTCCTGCTAATGGAACATCATGAGCCAGCCCCAGTAGGAAGGCTCTGAAGCGCTGGGGTACCACCAGCACACGGGCTGACCCAGGCTCAGCAACCTTAGGCTCAGTATACAGGAGGTCATTCTCCCAGTAGATCCAATGTGATCCAGACTGATCACCTGCTGCCTGGTCTGCAGCCTGCTGCCGCAAACCCACAAGAGAAGGGCACTTCTTCTGCTCTGCGCAGAACTCTTCCCTGGAGGGTCCTCCTTCTTGCTGCCAATGGGTCAGCTCAGGCAGGTCCCCCAGTTCAGCTACTTGTTCCCCTGTAGGCTCCAGGGCATCCCCCTCAGGGTCTACCTCCTCCTGGACCGTGGGAACTTCGGGGGCCGGTTTCCCATGCCCCCTGCCTCTTCTCTCTAAGGCAGGCACCTGGGCCCCCCTCTCAGGCTCCAGGTCCTCTTGAACACCCTTACTGGCTGCCAGTGTGGCACAATGGTTAGAGCGGCAGACCCTGATGCAGAGATCTGGCCCGGGACCAGGGTTCAATTCCTGCCTCGGCGGGTCTTGGGCTCAATTTCCTCGGACCTGATCATTCTCGCCTCGGTGCCTATTCTAATCATGGGTCCCACTCTGCAACTCTGGGCAATAGCTTGCTTAATCTCCACAACGGCCCCAACAGCGCTGGGATGCCTGGCTTCACCTTGGGGGTGCCCAGGAGTGGACATTTCACAGGGAAAAAGCCAGGAAGGGTTCCACAGCGGTATGCGTACAGCGCCAGGACACCCCTTTGGGGGTATAAGTGCGCTTTACAAGTACAAATTTCATTTCATTCATTTCATGGACCGTGTGGTCACACACGCCCAGTCAGGCAGACCCAACATCTCCAAATGAGCACTTCGCTCCACCTTAGCCCAAGGTGAGCTCTCCAAATCGTTCCCCAACAAACAGTCAACAGGCATGGCTGGCCTCACAGCTACTTGAAGAGTACCAGAGACCCCCCCCCACTCAAAGGGAACCTGAGCCACCTTGCAGTGGCTCTCTGTGTTGTCAGTGGCAATAACTGGGTAAAATGCATTGGGGACAACCTGCTCTTCAGACACCAGGTGACACTTGACAGCTGTCACACTGGCTCCTGTGTCTCGAAGAGCCTCCACTCTATGGCCATTGATGGTCACCCACTGCCTATACTTTTTAGTGTTATCAGGCAGTTGGGTCCTGGGGACCACCTCACTGTCTCCTAAAGAGACAAGGGACATCTCTGCAGGACCCCACCCACCTTGGACACCCCTCTCCTCCCCCAGGGCTACACTCGCCATCTGCCGGGGTGGAGCACCAGTGGGTGCTGTCTTTCCAAACTGTGGGCACTTGGGATCACTAGACTTATGACCCACTTCACCACACTTGTAGCACCTCAGGGGTCCCCTGGGAACTGGCCTACCTGTCGGGGCCCCGTGCTTCTTCTCAGGGGGAGGCTGGGAACCCTTAACTTGGGTCCTTTGGGGATTACTTTGGGGCCCTTTCTGGAACTCCCTCTGTTTACCCTTGTCCCCCCTACTCTTCTGCTGGGGACCCTGCCCACTCTTGGCAGAGTCTCCCACGTGACCCTTGTGGACCCGGGTGCTCACCCAGCGGTCCGCCTCCTCAGCAAGCTTCCTAGGGTTAGTCAGCCTGCTATCAATCAGGTGCTGGCGTAGCTCTGGAAAACAATTACTTGACAAGTGCTCCCATGCAATTAAATCAAAGAGCCCTTCAAAATCATTAACTTTGCTACCCTTCACCCAACCATCCAATGCTCTGCAGAAAAAAGTGACATATTCTACCCAGGTACCTGACTCCACCTTCTTGCAATTTCTAAACCTCTGTCTATACAATGCAGGAGTCAACCCATACCTGGACATCAATGCATCTTTCATGTGGCTATAAGAATTATGGACTTCAGAAGGCAAGTCTAACAGTGTGTCCCGCCCCTCACTAAGGAACCGCCCCCACAACCCCGCTCCCCAATCCTTCTCAGGGACCCGGTGGGAAGACATGGCTACCTCATAGGCTTTGAACCACTGCCCAATATCATCATTCTTATAAAACTCTCTCACCACATCTTTAGGAATATACACCCTAGCTTCAACAGGCATTGACGGTGTGCTGCCACCAGAGGGAGTAATCTCTAAGCTTCTAGCTTTCAACTCCAACTCCCTCAAACTTTTCTCATGCTCCAACTGCATTCTCTTTTCTTCCAGGGCCAATCTCCTATTTTCTAACTCCAGTTGCCCACCCAACTTGAGCTTGGCAAGCTCCAATTCGTGCATCCTGTTTTCCTTCCTGTCCGCCAACTCCTCTGGGGACAGGCTTTTGGCAGAGTCACTGCTACCTACTGGGGAAGTTGCTCTCCTCCCCTGTGGACCCAATGGCCCCTCCAGCTGCTATTCTGCATTCTCAGCCCCTTCCTCATTCTTAGGGGTATTCCTTGCTTCCACCCAGGCCCTCAGCGCCTTTTGGAGCTCATCCTTCTTGGTGAGACCGGTCATAGCAACTTTAAATTTCCTGCAGAAGTGCTTTAGCTGTTTCACATTGTAGCATTCTAGTCTCTCCTCTTCCCAATCATAATCAACAGATGCTATGGATGCTGCTTTATCCATGGTGGTTAAACTTGGCAGTTCTTGGCAAAAATAGAAAATCCCAGAAAAAACAATCTACCAAAAGTATGTGGTCGCGTTTTGGTCTGCACTCACTAGAAGTGTTCACCAATCACTGTACATGAGTCACAAATGCAAGTCCAGAATCCTCACCGCTGCCCACCAATGTTAGATTTGGGGGTCTCTAGTTGGCAGAGGTAGGTACCTTTGACCAAATAGGGACCCTTGCGTCTAGTCAGGGTAAGGGGGTACACTCCTAAAATAACCCCTGCTCACCCCCTTGGTAGCTTGGCACGAGCAGACAGGCTTATCTCAGAGGCAGTGTGTAAAGCATTTATTTGTGAACACATACAGTAATCAAGTGACAACACTACAGATGGACACCACACCAGATGTATATTAAAAATAAGTATCTTTTATATAGATTTAACACAAGACCACAAACGACAAAAATCCACAATACTGTACTTCAAAAATGGTAGAATTAGCTCAGTTCTCTTAAGATGGTAAATGCGACCCTTTGAGTTCAATGTACCTTAGGATGCGTAACGCTATGCAACAAAAGTGTTGCAGGGAAGGTGATGCGTCGGTTCCTTACACGCAAGAACGGTGATGCGTCGGGTCCCTACGGATGCGCAGGGGATGCGTTGGTTCTTCTCTGCGAGGGGAGGTGATGCGTCGGTGTCTTACTGCGCTTTCGTGGCGATGCAACCAGCAACGCCGTGATGCGATGAAGATCCGGTGCAATGAACAAAGGTGGCGTCTTCTTCTTGTTGCGACACGATGCGTGCACGCCCGACGGCCGTGCGGCGACTCAACGATTCTTCGGAGCCGCGACAGGCCCTGCGACACGCTTCCCGGTGATGCGGCGGCGTCTCATGCGACGTTGGTCCTCTTCTCCGGCGATGCGGGGCGCTTCGGCAACGATGCTTCTGAGTCGCGACAGGCCCTGCGACACGCTTCCCGGTGATGCGGCGGCATCTGATGCGACGTCGGTCCACTTCTCCGGCAATGCAAGGTGCTTCGGCACTGATGTGACAGCCGTGCGGCGACTCAACGATTCTTCTGAGCCGCGACAGGCCCTGCGACACGCTTCCCGGTGATGCGGCGGCGTCTGATGCGACGTCGATCCTCTTTTCCGGCGATGCAAGGCGCTTCGGCAACGATGCGACAGCGACAGCGGCGGCGACACTGTTCTCCATTGATGCGGTGGCGTCTGATGCGACGTCGATCCTTTTCTTCGGCGATGCGAGGCGCTTCGGCTGCAGCGTCGACGCTTCTCCTTCGTGAGTCGCGCTTCCAGCTCCTTGCGACACGCAGTCCCTCAGAAAGTCCAGCTCAGCAGCAGGCACTTTACAGAAAGACTCTTGGGGAGCTGGTTGTGAGAAGTTTGCCTGGTATATGCTGTCCACTAATTATAGTGGGCACCTTGCACCAGTCCAAACAACCCCTTATTGGAGATAGGTTAAAGACAACCTTTATTGAAAGCTATCCTAGTGGAAGCTATGGAGAGCAGCCTTCAGGCTAAGTCTTGAAGGAATGTAAAGCAGCTTGTTTTACCAGTCTATAATCTCTTGAGTGACCAAATGAAAGAGGACCACACCAGGTATATATATAAAATATATGTATTTAGTCTTAAACACACCCCTCTAGTCTCTTTATGAGGCTAGAGTTCAAGTACATACTTTACAAGTCAAATATCAACAGTAATAGCACAAATACACGTTTGAGCCCTAGAGGCGTACCAAACCATATACCAATAAAGTGGTATAAGAACCACGACTGAGCTAGACACAAGGCCTAGAGCCTGTAGAAGTGCTTGGACCACAAGGAACCACCCAAGGTAGTGACACAGGGGACACATGGGGGACGCGTGCAGTGTGGGAACACAGCCGCGAATCACCGTTAACTTCTATGGGGAAAGTCGCGGTTAGGTTTTTAAAAGGAAAGGACACTTAGAAGATGACTTGGAGCAAACCCCTTTAGAACTAGGTCGTTCTAGAGTCAATACCCACGGGAGCACCGGAGTACTCGAGTTATCTCACCCAGGGAAGCCGGGTGCATAGGTGTCTTTTGGCGTCGGGTTTCGTCGTCGTTTTCAATAGCGATCTGCTGCAGCAGGCTGCTGGCGACCAAGTCGAAAGTGTCCGGGTGGATCCAAGAGTGGATCGAAGATCTGAAGGACCTGAAAGCAGAGGGGACAGAGTCTGGGTCACTAGCCAGTGACCAGGAAGGCGATGAGCAGATGCCCACCGATGTCGGGTGCTTCAGGTAGGTTGACGGTCGTCTTGACTCTTCAGCCACGAGGTCCAGGAGGCGTCGATGACAACCAGGAGCTGGATTCCGGCTGTCCCACGACGTCTGTCGATTGCTGCGGTGTCGGCGACCGAATTGGACCCAACAAGCCTTGGCAACGGCAAGTCACGTGGAAACAAAGAAAGGACGTTGATGCAGACCAGCAAGGTCTGGGGGACTCACCCAGCGAGGGTAAGTCAGGGCACGTCTGGAGCAACCAGGGAAGCTCAAGCAGAAGAAGAGTTGCCTTCGGGAGGGCCCATTAGCCAACGGACTAGCGACCGCGAAGGAGCCTCGAGTGGACGCACTTGGAGCTGGCTCACAGGACACTCGTGGAGTGGAGGCCAGTGATCTTCGGTACAGTTAGTGCTGGAGGCGGGGGCTACTCGGAGCCCAAAGCACAACTTCGTGGGAGACCAGGAAGAGGATGCACTTGCAAAAGTTCTCGGTGTCCACGGATCACGGTTCCACGTTACCCACGATAGCTACGGGCCTCAGCTTCGCTGGGGACTCAGGGCAGCCTCGGGGAAGTCTGGAAATCCACCTCTGGTGATGCAAAGACTTTGGCGTCCGGCGGGAGCTTCAGCGATGCAGACTGGACAGATGCTTAGTTGGTGCCTGCCAAGCAGGGTAGTCACTCCTTGACCCCAAGGGAGATTCTTCAGTCCTCTAATCTTGAAGTAGAGCGTCGAAGGTCCAGGATTCAGTTTCAGAGTTTCGTCCAGGGATATTTAAAGTCCTAAGGACTGGGGTCCCATACTTATACTAAGTTAGGGGGTTGGACATACTCTAGGGACCCACCTATGGGAGGCTCAGGGAAGAGGGGTGGTTACACCCATTCCCTTTGTCCAGTTTCACGCCAGAGCAGGGGCAGGTAGCCCCAGCAACCGGTTTGAACTGGACTATGCACAGGGACACCAAATGTGCCCCCAGTGCAGGACTTCAAAGCACCAGAGAGTGCTCCCGCCCAGCCCCAATACACACTATCCTGTCTGGGGAGGTGGTTACACCTCCCTTCGACAGGAAACCTATTGTCCAGGCCTCCCCTGCCGGAGTTTCGGTCTGCAGCAGGAGGCCAGACCCGTGTCTGTGGCAGCGGCATCCATTTTGTGATGCCAGGGCTCTGTAAAGTTAATACCGGGTAGGCCGGTGTGTACATGTCTCTCCCTCTAGAAGAGGGACCCCGCCGCCAGGACTGGCGGGGGGGTAGTATTCCAAGGTGTTTGACACCAAACACGACAGGTTTTGGTGCAGCCAGTCCAAAGTTAGCATTCTACCGCGAGGATATAATGCACTTAAGAGTATATGGTCAGGCTGCACCACAAACAGCATCAGAGGAGTGGCTCCGAACGCTGCAGAGGGGCTCTGCTCATGCAGGGCACCCTCTCACATAAAAACCAAGCACTCTGCCTTCAGGATTGTTAAGGCCTGCCATAGGAGTGGCTTATAGGTTTATATGCAATGGTAGTGATATAGGTAGCCTATACCACTGTAAGGGGTGCATGCACCACCTTACCCAGGCTGCAGTAGCAGACCTGTGGTGTCATTTTGGAGGGCTTCCCAGGGGTGGCATAATACATGCTTTAGCCCCTGGTAGGCCTCTGGGGTACCTATGCCCTGGGTACATAGTATACCATATACTAGGGACTTATAAGGGCACTCCAGAATCCAATCAGAGATGTACCTAAGGTACATGGAAACCATTTTAGAGAGGAAGCAGCTAGGCTGGGGTTCTGATTAGCAGGGCCCCAGCCAGACTAAAGTCGAAAAACAGTGAAGCAACAGCAAAAAGTGGGAGTACCCATGTGAAGCAGATCCTACTCTCCTACACTGGTTGGTGAAGTCTGTTGTCCCTGAGACTTCAGCAGGAGGCAAGCTCTTTTCTCAAGCCCTTGGAGATCTCTTACAAGTTGATGAAAGTACACACAAAGTTCCTTTCTCCTCTCTTTGGCAGTCAGGCAACCACTGCAGGCCAATCCCCCAAACAGAGCTCAACTTAGGGATAGTCTCCTCCTCAGTTTCTCTGGTTCCTCTCCTCAGCAAAGGTTTCTTCTTGTTTCCCAAAGTGATCTAAAGTTCTGGGGTTTGGGTCCCCTCTTTTATACACATATTCTCTTTGTTCTCTGAAGGCAGAGAGGCCTTTGCCTAGTCCAAACCAGTTCTGGTCAGTCCTGGAGCACTTTGTTGACAAGACTCCTTCTTTCCTTTCACAGAGTAGGCCAGGGACATCAGACACACCACAGGAGGTGGAGCCAGCATTGTGGAGGGAAGGCACAGCCCTATTCAGGTCCCAGGTGCAACTCCTCCCACCTATCTCCATGCAGATCTCTCTATTCAGCCCTGTGCTGACTCACCCTGTCTCCTGGAGTCCCCCAGCCCCTGTCACTCACAAACCCAGACAAGGAATACACAATCTAGCAGAGGCAGGCTTGGATGGTTAGGCAAGAAAATACCTACTTTCTAAAAGTGGTATTTTCAAACACAGAATGTTAAAACCAACTTCACTAAAAGATCATTATCATTCTGAGTTCAGGCATACTAAATTCGTTTTTCTACCATGTTCCCTGGGTCAGTTAGGATTATAAGCTGTAATAATCAAACTGCCCATTCTGGCCTATGGAGAACAGGTAGCCTTGCAATAGTGAAAAACGAAAATGGCTGTAATTCACTATTAGGACATGCCACACACATCAGGGCATGTCCTACCTTATACTTACAATGCACCCTGCCCTTGGGCCAACCATAGGGGTGACTAATATGCAGAAAAGGGAAGGTTTAGGGACTGGCAAGTGGGTACACTTGCCCAGTCAACATGGCAGTACCAGACTGCACACAGGCTCTGCAATGGCAGACCTGAGACACACTTTTACAGGCTGCTTCTGTGGGTGGCACAACCAGTGCTGCAAGCCCACCAGCAGCATTTGGTTTACAAGCCCTGGGCACACTCAGTGCACTGTACTAGGGTCTGACAAGTAAACCAAACCAACCAATCATGGAATCAATAATCCATACATCAATTTACCATACGGAGCACTTGCAATGTGGCACTGAATAGCAGTGGCACAGTGCCCAAAGCATCTATAACCAGCAAAAACACATGAGGCAACAGCAAAAAATGGAAGTGAGACCCACGCCAACAGTGCCAGGTCTAACACGTGTCCCCTCCAGCTGAAATGTGGGGAGAACTACCCTACCTCCTGGGAGTTCTCTTCACTAAGGCGGAAAAATCTGGACAGACCATCAGCATTGGCGTGTTCTGTAGCAGGGCGGTGTTCCACCGTGAATTCCATCCCCTGTAGGGAAATGGACCACCTCAACAGCTTTGGATTCTCACCCCTCATCTGCATCAACCATCTGAGGGGCCTGTGGTCTGTCTGAACCCGGAAGTGAGTCCCAAACAGGTATGGTCTCAGCTTCTTCAGGGCCCAGAGTACAGCAAATGCCTCACGCTCAATCGCACTCCACCTCTGTTCCCGTGGAAGTAACCTCCTACTGATGAAGGCTACGGGTTGATCTAGGCCCTCCTCATTTATCTGTTACAAAACAGCCCCCACACCATGCTCTGAAGCGTCTGTTTGAACGATAAACTCTCTTGAGAAGTTGGGTGCCAGGAGCACGGGCGCCGTGCACATGGCAGTTTTCAGGGCCTCAAAAGCTTTCTGACAGGTGTCAGTCCAAATCACTTTCTTGGGCTGCTTCCTGGAAGTCAGCTCTGTCAAGGGTGCAACGATGCTGCCATACCCCTTGACAAACCTCCTGTAATACCAGGTCTAACAGCCACCCAACATGCTTTGAAAGCGGGGCTGTCCTGTGAGTAGTCACCCAAAGATAAAAGACCCAAGACCAAGCTCACGGCTCTGCACCTCACCCTTAAGGCCATCTCAGTGTAGAAACTCTGCACACAAAATTGGTCCCCGACGACCCAGTAGCGTAGCAAGGGGGGCAGGGGCGATTAGCCCCAGGCGGCACAAGTTTTGGGGGCGGTGCCCCGCTCTTACCTGCGTGGCGGCACACGCAGGAATCGCCAGCACCCCCCCTTACATGCAGCTGCAAAAGCAGAAACCGCCACTGGTGGCAAAAGGTCTACCGGAGAGATCTGAAAGCACCTAGCCAAAGAAATGTACTTACAAGAGACTTTTTCCCCCTTCACTAAACGTGATTTATGAGTGCCCCAGCTCGTCTTTGTGACTTTATTAAAGTGGCCATGGAAGGGGCATGCTGGCAGAGACGGGCACTGACTGGGCGGAGGGGGTTATTTCCGACTTTCGAAAAGATGTCCACCTGCATTTTCTTTTTGAACTTTCGAGCAAATGGGAACAGTGATCGTTTTGGACATAGTTTGTGTTGGACCATCAGTGTGGCCATGCCAGCTGTGTGAGTGTGTGTGCTTGGGGCGGGATTGATGGTAGAGTGTGACGGTTGTGAAGGGGAGCTTCATTGCTTATGGCATTTTCCCATCTGCTCTTCACTTGGCTGCCTGAAGGCAGTGACTGTGCCAATAAAAAACCATCAAAGCAGCACATTTCTGTGTGCATTCCTCATCTCCCAGGACAGCACCCTCTCTCCAATGCGGTGATCTGGGCTGCAGCAGGCGGGATTATACTCCGTATAGTGATTACAGCAGGTCTTCCAGATAGCGCATGCATGCTGCCTAGGCTCGACCTAAAAGGTACCCCGAAAGTGCTGCATCCAGTGGAAGGACACAGACGGAAGCAGCACTTAGTCCATGCTCCACAGATCAGTCGAAAAACAGGAAGGCAGTGGAATTCAAGCCGCTGCCCAATGAGAAGCAAGGAAATCAGAGTGTAGTGGAAGCCAACCAATTGCAAGTAATGGGTGGGCTCCAAGTCTTTTCTTCTGAAGATTTTTCTTACAAGAGATTTCACAAGCACAACGGCAGCAAGGTGCAGGCTAAAGCTAAAAATACAGCGCTAGAAGTTGCACCCTAAATAGGTATGCCTTCCAAGGGTGGACAGTTAGAGGCTTTCCACAGAGAAGCAAGCTGAGGTTATGTCATTAGAGACTCAGGGTTTCCAAGACATGACTCACGATGAAGAGAAAATGTGAGTGTGGAAAGAAGGGAACATTCACCAGTGTACGTCATTTGTCCTCTATCGCTACAGGTTAAATGAAACCCAAAGTTCTGTTAATAGAATAGTTTACCTAGTGGGAGGAAGAAAAAATGCGAATGACGAACAACAGACCAATAGAATAAGAGTCGTGGCTGAAAGCCCCTATAGGTACATTATATATACAAACAATTTCAATTAAAAAAAACGTCTTGCTCAGACCTAAACATGAGGGCAATAATAGTCCATTAAATGAGGCATTTGGCCAAACTGTTGTGCTTCACAGATCACTGACAAAATATCGAAGGACAAAATATCGTGTTCCCAAAATATTGGGACATAAATATCAATGTCAAAAATATCGACATCCTATCTACATAATGGTAAGTACTAAAATATCGAAAAAAAATATAGGGGCCCATTACGATGGCGGGCGGAAGCACAACCGCCGTGCTGGCGGATGCAAAAACCACCAGTTACCGCCGGCACGCAGCAGTCCACACGCCCGCCCAATTACGATGCGAAAAGCAGGCCAAACACCGCCGGCAAGCCAGCAACACCGTCCGCCATCAAAGTGCGCCCGTACACGTAGCGGCGCAGCCCAACTGACACACACCGTCCGACGAAACACGTCCCGCCCGGCGCATAAATTACGATGCCGCAAACAAACGGCTCCCACGGCTAAGAGACACCGCACGTGAAAGAGAGGCGGTAACACGGACGCAGAGCACGGACAACGAAGAAGCGGCACCCGGGCATGAATCCAGCACTGCAGGCCCTTCCCATGCTTCTGCTGATGCACCACCAAGGACGCAACGTACCGCGGAGACGCAGGTAGGCACACACACAACAAGTGCACGCAAACAGCGCACACAGTGCAAGGGCGGAAAAAGCGGACAACCCCCACCAGCGCGTGTACACTACACATCCACCATTGCATCCACATATGACACACAGGCCAAATCCTAACATCGCGGAACACATGTGTACACACCACCTGGGACTAGGAACCAACCACCCCGTCACGGCCACAAAGCGCCGATGACGCCGCCACACATGCGCACAACGCAGAGGCCAACCGCAGCGCCATGCATGCGTCGCACACAGACACAGGGACACAACCAAGCAGCACACACATCAGCCCCACCCCGAACGCACATGACACGTGACAGGCCTGCCACAGACATGTCCCCAACGCCCAATTCACGGACAACACCCAACGCCACACAACCGACGCACACATGTCAGTGAAGTCACGCAACAGCAGGACACACCCCAGTGTAACAAACATGGCGTAGCACACAGCGGCGGCAACACCAACTAGGAGAAGCAGGGCCCCTTCGGGAAGAGGAACGCCAGTACCACACTGAAAAACCCATACCACCCTGCACATATGAACAAGACATATGAAACGGAACACCAAAGAGCCCGGGGACCGACAACAGGTGGCCCAAGAATAACATCCACACACAAGGCCCAACGCAGAGCGGAAAGGCAGCCTGCCGCCCACACAAGGGAGAGCAGACAGCACTGAATGACCTTCCATTCCAACTCCGAAACCACAGCCCTACGACAGAAGCCGGTGAATACAGCCATTGTCCAAGAATAGACCAACACAGGCATGCCGAGGAGACCGACCACAGGGCAGATAGCGCATATCACAGAAGCACACAACGGACGGGGAAGAAAGAAGAAAACACTCCCCCATGTCGGCCACATGCAAGTTAATTGGAAGGAGTCACACAGCACTGACCTTGAACTGTCTGAGAAGCATGTGGGAAGAGGGCCCGTGTCCTCCAAACAAGCCAACAGAACACAAGTCCTGTCTCCCTATGACTACACAGAGCTCACAGCAACCTCGGAGCGTGCACATTGCAGACTGCACACACAGCCGGAGCACGCCATCTCAACAAACCGCTGCGAAATGGCAACCGCAACACACCTACCCAACTACGCCGAACAGCTCAAGCTGTACAAAACCAACACGATACATACATTGGGATGCGATCTCCTGTCCCTGCTGAACGTAAGTTACCGACTGACTTACCGCATCACATTGTTCAGCTGCGTCATGCCCGTCTTCTACTGTCGGAGGTGTCCCTACCAGCATCCCGTCGAGATATGCCTCTCCAACCCGGCATGTCTGAAGGCGGACCTGCTACCACTACTCCTCCCTCTGGACGCACACGACAGGGCCTGCTCTGCCTATGGGGGCATGGCGTATGTGGCCAACATCGCACCCGCACTGAAATGGGACCACTGTGCCTCCACACGACGGATCATCGAGAACAGCTACATCGAATGTCACCCAGCATGCCCCATCATGGTCCTCCAAGGGACAACTTACGAACAACACCTTGAGAGCCACCATCCGCTTCATTGGCTGGCAAACATGTACACCACCAATGACATGGAAGCCCTGCTGGACGGCATCGCATACCTGAAAACCTGTAAATACGTCGGACCACAACGCAGGTTCCCCGAGTGACCTATGAAGTCCAACCCCGCACCCATGCTCAGCTTCCGCACGGACTGGACAGTCACCACCACAACAGCCATACCAAACGACCGGCAACTGTAACCACACCATCAACGACATCGCCATGACATCGGATATGACCGGGACATGCACACTGTTCCCCATCACATCCAGGAACACCGCATGCATCGTGGGAGGCAGTGGCATGGGCTCTGTGTATCGCACCCACATGGACGGAACTGCACGAACAACCAGGACACGACATGGATCCAGCGCACATGGACACACACACCGCTCAGTGGACATGAATAGGTCGCCTGGAGTCTGTGGGTGCTGCACCCCTCCCACCCCGCCCCGGGAATCCCATACCAGGACCTTTGCATGGACGACAAGTGCATACAACAACAACACGACCCCAGTGACTGTGACATGTCCAGTAACCACCACAGTGCAACAACAAGTGGCACGCCGCTGCATGCACGCAAGCACATGCCCTGATGTCATCTCACATGCACGCGTGCATGAGGAACAACCGCAGCAAACCTGTCACATGGAACTGAGATGGACTGTGCCCATGATGCCGAGCGGTCTGGTAGGCTACATGTATACCGTCTGTGTCAAAGTCCGCAGCTCCGCAGCTATACGTAAATGTACATTAGCACAGCCTTGGCCAAGCAGATGTAACTCTGAAGCCCACATCCCACATGCAACAGCCAATCACATGTAACCCCACACCCTATCCAATTTGTAATCATGCTCAGTATATCCTCAACATGTATTCCGCTGCCAGTAGTGTCCACTATACTGCATCACAGAGGACAGAAGACTCAATATAATGTTTGAAACCAAAACTGTCTCCGCTGACTCATTTCACAAGTACGAATGAGAGAGGATGAGAGTATGTGAAGTACACGGCAGTCGTGACATGACCATGTAGTCCACTGGTATTGGATGTCAACGCAAATGAGTAGCACTACTGTGGAAGACACACATGTGTCGTGTGAAGTCGTATGGACGCTGTGCTCAGGTGGGTGGGTGCGACGGGTAGATGCGCACATGCCAAGTTGGAGCACGCCGTGTTGGGAGGGGTCATGAACAGTACACCACCGCTTCCCTGGGCATTGTGAGAGGACACCTGTCGGGGGGAGTGAACACGTGTGTGCACAGCAGCCGGGCACACGTACAAAGCGGTACCAGGCGCACCTCAGCCCACCCTCTGTGGACAAGCTGGATCCTGTTGTGCGCCCGCCATGCCCCTTGACAAGGCACACACAGCCCCAGTCGACCAGGTGTAACCCCAACATAGTCAATCCGCACAGGCGATACAGGGCACGGGATGGCAGTGGAGCATGGTGTGTGAGAGGTCTCCTCGCGCTCCTCCTGGTCATATCACGCAGGCAATAGAACCTCAACGTCCAGCATGGCAAAAAGTCAAATGGAAGTGTAGGGGGACGCACCACAGCACGAGCAGCACTGACGTCACGGGAGGTGGCTCGCACCATCCCATCCATTGCCCATCATACCAACCACGCCACATGCCATTGCGACTAAGTGCAAGCGCATGCGCCACCACCCCTGAGCCCTCCCCAGAGAGGCCAAAGAGTGAATGTGTGGGCCATCAGCCACAGACGGACGCGGCCTGGCCGCAAGGGCAGCCACAGCCACTGGGTGTCGCAGGTGGCGGATCCGGAAGGCGAAGACTGTGATGCATAGTCCATGCAGGCCGGGTCTCCATTTGGGGCACCACGCAGGTGGACGGCGTCCCGCCACACATCATACCCTGAGACAGCCCACTCGTGCAACTGGACCCACACATACACTCCTTGCCCTCTCTGGTGCGAGCTTGGGGCTGCCTGTGCAAGCGCTAGCCTCGCAGGTGAGCATGCATATTGGGGGAGCGAGGGGAGGACATGAGGGCTGGGGCGAAGATGACTGTATCACTGTCAGTTAGTACAAGGATGACCCAGATGTGGAAAGGAAGAGACGTGTCCCGTGTGTACTGCAACTAGTCGCCAATCCAACTACCCCCCATGTCCGGAATGTAAGCCCGCACCTAGGCCCGCCCATCCGCCACATCGAACATACCACCAGCACGACAACCTTCCCATTCGAAACACTGACTGGGGGTGGCGACCAGTGAACAATCATGTGTAGCCTACCCACGCGTACATGTGGGCCCTCCATGATCCATGTCACCTGCGGCAAAGACATGACATGCGCAATGAGGGAAGTGAGGAGAGCTGCCCGCCCCACGCGCAGAAGGTGCATCAGCTCCACAGACCCAGCAGCGAGTCCAGCAGGGGTCACATGTGCAGGGGCAGCTGTGCCTGGTGTGAAGGCACATGCATATAGACAGCACATCGACCAATGTGTAGTCTGCCCACATCCACAGATCCATCATCATGCGGACATAGGAATTGAACACAGGGCAACACATCTTAGTGGGTGCACCCACCGTGACCAACAATGCGCAATCATCGACGTACCCGCCCTGTGCATGGCCCCCCACCCAACGGAGGCACATCCAGTGCCACCATCCCACCACACAAGCCTTCCACGGAACATGCTGTGTCCAATGGTCAGTACAGAGTCAGCGCCCATCTGGTGGATCCTGAACAGGAGACACATGCACACACATGCCAGCTCCCACTATGTACGACTGCCACCTGGCACGTGCAATGTAACCTCTCACCTGTGACGTGTGACTGCAAGCACACAGCCGTCTTGGCATGGGGCTGTCAATGTGGACACCTGTCAATGTTTCGGGAGGTGTGATCCGTACAGTGCTGTACATAGGGTGCAGTGCTGACACCTACTACTGTCTCATATCCCCTCGTGCCACAGGTCCCACTTGTTTTGGCCGCTCAGCCTGTGCCCACATCGTCGTCGTCGTGTGCCATACTCATCCAGCCGTGGAAGCAGTTCCATGCTCAGCAGACATTCATGTTGCCGTGGCGTTGCCGCTTGACGGATATGCAGTCAGTCCCCATCAGCACGCCCCGCAAGTCATTGGGGCCTAGATCCCCATGTGCATGCACATGGCAGTGGTTCGTATCACTAGCCATTGCCATTGTTGGGAGACCTGTGTAAGTGTATTGTGGCCGTGCCGTCCCAGCTTGACAGCTGGGCTGTGGCTCATGTGCTTGCTCAGTCATGTCAGTGATGTGTATGCGAAATTGCTATGTGTCGTGTTGCATTGACATGTGTCCTCTGCCATTGTCCCTAGGCGGAGACCGAACATTGACCGCCCATACCAATTGCTGGCGGACATGGACGATACAGAGGTTATTAGGAAGTTTCGGCTGGACAGGCCAACCCTGCATCGACTGTGTGCCATGTTAGAACCCCATCTCCGTCCCCGCAGGGTGTATCCGACTGCTGTCACCCCCACGGCTAAGGTGATGGCCGCCATGCATTTCTTCACCACTGGGTCATTCCAGCACACAGTGGGCATTGGAGGAGGGATGTCCCAGCCCATGTTCAGCAAGGTGCTGAGGGATGTACTGGCAGCCATGATGCTGTACCGAAACAGGTACATCCGCTTCCCCAGGGCTCGTGAATTGGCGGCAGTGAAGGGTGCATTCTATGCCCTTGGCAGAATCCCACACGTCGTTGGAGCCATTGACTGCACACATGTCGGCCTTGCTCCACCACAGGCCACTGAGCACCTGTACCGCAACAGGAAGCACACGCACTCCCTGAATGTGCAAGTGGTGTGCCTTGCGGACATGGTGATCACCCACGTGTGTGCAAAGTTCCCAGGCTCGGCCCATGACGCACACATAATGCGCAACAGCATCTTGCCACGACTGATGTCCAATATGCAACAGGATCGTGCCTGTATTGTCGGTGAGTATGTGGAGTGGTGTAGCGTGCTGGCTGTGCGATGCTGTCCCCTGTCCAGTTGGATTAGCAACGGTTCTCTGTGTCCCTCACACCCAGGTGACTCTGCGTATCCGAATGGGGCATGGCTGCTCAGTCCATTGAGGAATCCTCGCACCCCAGCAGACGATCGCTACAATGAGGCACATGGGAGGACCAGACGTGTGGTCGAGCGTACCTTTGGCCTCCTCAAGTCCAGGTTCAGGTGCCTGGACCGCACCGAGGGTGCGTTGGCGTACTCCCCACAGAAGGTGTGCCAGATAGTGGTGGCGTGCTGCATGCTGCACAATCTGGCCATTCGGAAGCAGATCCCCCTCATCGTGGATGACGGAGATCAACCAGAGCCCCAGCCCGCAGACCAGGACAGCTCGAGTGAGGAGGACAGCGGAGAGGAGGAAGCTGGGAATGTGCGCCAGCAGCTCATCGCCCGCTACTTCACTTGACGGTGAGTGTCCATGTACGACGGCTGATGTGGCTGTATCTGTGCAGGTGTGTGTGTGCTGTGTCAGGGTGGCCGTTTGTTCACTGCGTGCTGTGTGTCAACGCTCCATGGCCAGGGTAGTATGCCACTGTTGGTGGCTGTGGCATTGTGCCCTATTGCTCTGTGCGATGTGTGTACATTGCTTGTAGTTGTTGACATGTACTGTGTGATGGGATGTGTGACACACTCATTGAATGTGCTCCTGTTCTGTCTCCCACCCCTAGGTCCCTACAGGCCCTCCGGTTCCATTGCCATGCCACGCATCAGGTGCCTTTCCGCCCAAGGTGGCCGTTGTATTCCGTACAATTAAAACACAGGGCACAAACAGCAGTTAGTAAAAAAGGTACATTTATTACTAACTGTGACATGTGATTGTGTGTAAGGTGATGACAAAAGTGGTGCGTGCAGTGACAATGAGCTGTCGGTCATGGCTGCGTGATGATCAGGGTGTACCCACTGGTTCTATGTCCATAGTCCAACACACACATGCCATCCAGATGGCTGTGTGGAGTGGGATCGTAGTCCAAGTCAATGCAGTGGCTGGTCAAGGAAGGCTGGCGGAAGGCTGGCTGGCTGCCTCACTTGCGGCTGGAGCGTGCGAAGTCCTCCCGGGAGATCTGTTTCCTCTTCGGACGGCCCCTTCCATGTTTGCGAGGGGGTGCCTGCTTGCGACATGCTGGTGGTTGAGGTGTGATCACTGGCTGTGGACGCAGGGGAACTGGACACTGCTGCTCCACCCTGCGCCCCGGCAGGTGGTGGCGGAGGGGAGCTGCTGTCCCTGGCTGTGACCTCACCGCCACCACCAGCTGTCCCATGAGGTCCACGATTTGGCCCATACGGGCGTCCATGGACCTCAGCACCCCCAGCACCTCACGCGTGTCTGAAGCAGACCGGACCCATTGTCCTTGGGCCTCTTCATAGGCCCCAAGGACTCTGGCCATGTGAGGCAGGGCATGGCTCCCAGGGAGGCTGGCGTTTCCCTGACCCTGCTCCTCCTACCAGTCCTGCTGCCACCGGCCTGCCCACTAGCCACATTGCTCACCACGGTCCTTGCTGTGGCTCCCAGG